>SJYX01019087.1:58398-167777 GCA_006410675.1 Oreotragus oreotragus | reverse complement strand
CTAAAAAGCCTCTTGATGAAAGTGAAAGAGGAGAGTGAAAAAGTTGGCTTAAAGCTCAACATTCAGAAAATGAAGATCATGGCATCTGGTCCCATCACTTGATGGGAAATAGATGGGGAAACAGTGGAAACAGTGTCAGACTTTATTTTTTGGGGCTCCAAAATCACTGCAGATGGTGACTGCAGCCATGAAATTGAAAGATGCTCACTCCTTGGAAGAAAAGTTATGACCAACCTAGATAGTATATTCAAAAGCAGAGACATTACTTTGCCGACTAAGGTCTGTCTAGTCAAGGCTATGGTTTTTCCTCTGATCGTGTATGGATGTGAGAGTTGGACTGTGAAGAAAGCTGAGCAATGAAGAATTGATGCTTTTGAACTGTGGTGTTGGAGAAGATTCTTGAGAGTCCCTTGGACTGCAAGAAGATCCAACCAGTCCATTCTGAAGATCAGCCCTGGGTGTTCTTTGGAATGATTGAGGCTAAAGCTGAAACTCCAGTACTTTGGCCACCTCGTGCAAAGAGTTGACTCATTGGAAAAGACTCTGATGCTGGGAGGGATTGGGGGCAGGAGGAGAAGGGGACGACCGAGGATGAGATGGCTGGATGGTGTCACCAACTCAATGGACGTGAGTTTGAGTGAACTCTGGGAGTTGCTGATGGACAAGGAGGCCTGGCATGCTGTGATTCATGAGGTCGCAAAGAGTCAGACACAACTGAGCGACTGAACTGAACTGAAAGGGGCAAAGTAGGTGATTAAATAATTATCCCACTGAAGGATCATAGTAAAGGAAAAAGCATGGGAGACCCCTGTAAGTTAATGATCAATCAAGAAAATAGATTTGCTTAACCACAAAACCAATCAGTCTCACTTAGCAACAACCATGCAACACAAGTATGAGGCTGGCTTTGACTGAGTCAATGTTCCTGTCGATAGGTCAAATAGTATAAGATGTGGGAAATGGCCATTATGTTTAGGGTGATCTTGATAAGATGTTTTGGTAAAGTGGCAGGAAAAAAATCCTGATTTGAGCATGCTAAACAGAGATACGGGGAGAAAAAATTAGAGAAAATGAATGTCAGCAATTTTTCAGACCAATTTTCTTATAAAGACAAAGGGAGAAATGGAGGTGACTGTGTCAGGAGTAGGGCTTCCTCAGTGGCTCAGGGGTAAAGAATCTGCCTGCAATTCAGGAGATGCAGTTTCTATCCCTGGGTTGGGAAGATCCCCTGGAGAAGGAAATGGCTACCCACTCCAGGTACAACTGAAACAGCTGAGGTCAAGGGAGGTGCTTTTTCCCCCATTAAATATGGAAGAATTCATGGTATGAATGGATGCTGATAAAAATGATCCAGAAGAGAGGAGAAAGATGATGTTTCAAGAGAAAGAGAGGATGGCTACTGCACAAATGTTCTTGAATGGGAGTAAGAAGATGGGTTCCAGTACACGGACAAGCTATTGGCCTTGCTTGGGTCATGAAGAGGTCACGGTTCTTACTATACAAAGGGAAGACAATTAATTTGCACATGAGTTGGTGCCCGCAGGAAGCCTTGGAAAAGTAGGATCAGCTCCTGGGACAGACAACTGTGAATAGTCTTTGCCCACTGAAAAACCATGTCAACCACACCTGTATCCCCTAGGGGAGGAGAGGGAGCACCATTGATTAGAAGATGTACAGCTGCTGCAATGTGAAATAATCTGACAGAAATAAGTTTAGGACACAGGGCTTCTGGTGTCTATTGCTTTCTATCACCTTGATATGAGTCATGGAAGCAAAATATTTCCCGCATAATAGGTATTAACCTAGTGGCTTATGTTAAGCTATAGACCCAAGGAACATGTTCTGACCAAGCACATTGAGCCTGGAACAGAGCGGTCACTCTCTAAAGAGTTGTTACAGGAATGAACACAGGAATGCAAGAAAGCATGAGTAAATGAATTACAATCTTGACCTTCTATCTGATACCAGCCTACAAAGATAAGCAATTGTTCTATGTTCTTTTTTTTCTATCTTACAGATAATACAGAATAGCTGAAGTATCATTGGCTTTGGNGGTCACTCTCTAAAGAGTTGTTACAGGAATGAACACAGGAATGCAAGAAAGCATGAGTAAATGAATTACAATCTTGACCTTCTATCTGATATCAGCCTACAAAGATAAGCAATTGTTCTATGTTCTTTTTTTTCTATCTTACAGATAATACAGAATAGCTGAAGTATCATTGGCTTTGGAGTTGGACAGATAAGTTGGATTCCCAGGTTGCATCTCACTTAAATGTGTTCCTTAAACTGTGTGAGTCTTATCCATAAAGTGGAAATAGAATAGTTCCTAACTTACAGAGTTGCTGTGAAAAAGAAATCAAACCAAGAATACTGTGCTTCCAGTAAATCATCTGACACATATTAGATGTTAAATGCTGACTGTGAAGAGAAAAAGTTAAAAAGTTAAATTTTAAAACTAACCTTTGTTCTGTTTCTCAAGGGCTAGTCATGACTCATGGAAAAGGAACCTGCCCTCTATCTGATAATCTATAGTCTAGTTTCCTGGCCTTAGAAGGGACCCCCTGGGTAATTGTTTCTCTGTTAATCTTTTCTAAAAAAATTGGCTAACCGCCGCAAGGTATGAGGTGGTCGGTCAGCCGTTTCAGCCTGATAGCTTTCAGACCTATCTCTGTAAAGGTCAAGTTATGCCCACCAATCAGTTTGCTGAGATCGTCTTCACCCCACCTATACCTGCTTATAGCTTTTGGTGTATAAAAACTGCTTTGTAACTAGCATCGAGGTTCGTTCTTTTCGAGGAAGATCGAACCCCGGCGCGCCGGTTTAATAAATCCTCTTGCTGATTGCATCGAATTCGAGTCTTGGTGATCTGAGAAGCGACGTCTCCCGTGATTAGGCCGTTCGGGGCCTAACAACTGAAAAACAGCTCTGCTTAATAACCTGGTAAAAGTCACCGACTTCTCTTTCTGCAACATCTTTAGATTTTTCAGTGCAAGCCAGCCCCTGAGATAAGGAGTTCGAGAAGGTCCTAATAAGCTATGGAAAGTCCTGCTTTTTTCTTAGAACATAAAAAATTATTATCTCACCTCATTTCAACTTGGTGATTAGCTCTTACTTGTTGGATGCCTTCTCTTTGTTTTTAGATTTTAACTTTTTTTTTTTTTTGCATCTACAAAGTCCTCTTCTCCCAGTGCTATGAAATGGAGATTTGGGGATCCTGCTTTCCTTTAGTGAAGTTTCACCCTGGAACACATTTCTTAGATGTATAAGAAGAGAGAGACACAGGACCGCACCCCAGGTAGACCCACTTTGTTGCACAAGAGAGAGTCGTCCAGAGGATCAGTAACGGGGATTCCCGTGTGATTTCTTCATCCCCATTAATCTCATGTGACTAGAAGGAGATTTGTTTGATGTCTCTCTGCAGACACAGTCAAGAACACTCGGCAGGAGTTGTTGAAGGCATTAAGGATGTTCTCACAGACTCCCGAAGAGGCTTGTAGTGAGATGTTTCTCAGGAATTCAGGGTCACCTGCAAGGACTAGTTAGTCATCTGAGAGAATGTAAGCTGCTTAGAATCAGGATTCCCCATGTTTTTAACAACCATGTGAGGATGGTTTATGCACATGGAAGCTTTTGTGGAATAAGAATGTAAAAAATGGAGAGGAGACTATAAGAATGCAGGCAAAGGCAAGGTGACATCAAGGTAGCACTCCGCCCAGTGAAAACTGGCAACATCCAAGTTCAAGAGGGAGTGTTCTCTCTAGGCATTCTAACTCCTCCCCTAACACAAATATACCCATGAGTTTCCCACCCCGGGATACTCCAAAAGACTCCTCTGCTCAGGCTGCCCAGACCCTAATTTTTGCCTGGTGTGAACATTTTGTGATCATACAGGTAGCATTTCCCTGCTTTTTCATACCATGGAGCACCATGGCTCCAGCAGCAACCTGAGGAGTCCAGAAGTAGGTGCTCACAGTGGAGCCCAGTTCTCGAGCCTCCCTGAACATCACAAGGGTTGATGAGACAAATACCTGCAGGCGAAATGGAGCCCTTTTCCACAGACTGCCTGTTGTGGTGCTGTCTCACACTGCTCCCATCTCTACACATTTCCCCCCAAAGAATGAGGGTTAGCAGAATGGAGTGGAAGCCTGGAGCAACCTCACAAAGTCAGTGGCACAAAGGATTGAGGTCCGAGAAGAGTGGAGGATGACTACACACCAGCAACAGTGATGTTTACAGACTAATGCAGTGTAGATTCTGGGCTGATGATCTTACATGGCTTGCCTCAGTTTGGGAGATAATCACTTGACAGAGGTGCTGTCATTATCCCCACTGTAGAAAAGATGAAGCTAAACCTTGGAAAGTTTGGATACTTTGCCAAAGTGATACAAGGAATAAGTGATGATACTGATATTAGAAGCCTATGAGCCTATGTTCTTAACTAAGTGACATGGCTACTTTGTAAGCAAGAAAGGGACAACATATAGGTGGTGGCCCAGCTATATGGATGAGGACCTGGAAAAATTCAAGTTGGGGAGAGTTTCATGGTCTGCCTCACTTCTGCTTCCTCTAGAATGAGGGAAGTTGCAAGCAGTTGGCAGCTGTAGCTTGTGTTTAAGAGGTTTGCGGGGCTACCTGTGCCAAAAAGGATGGAGACAGGTGAGTGTTTGAGGGATATCAGGTTTAAAATGCAAAGTCGTGTTTTTTCTCAGGAAATGCGTGTGTGCTTAGTTGCTTCAGTCATGTCTGACTCTGCCACACTATGGCCTGTGGCCGCCCAGGCTCCTCTGTGAATGGGATTCTCCAGGCAAGAATACTGGAGTGGGATGCAATTTCCTTCAGGGGATCTTTCCCACCTAGGGATAATATCCATGTCTCCTGTGTCTTCTGCATTGCAGGTAGAGTCTTTATCACTGAACCACCGGGGAAGCCCTCTCAGGAATTGAGAACACAAATTTAAATGTGCCTCTGATAGGGAAGAACTCACAGCCGCCAGGCGCCCCTCCCATCACCTTGGGCAGCTGAGCTCCCAGGCTTCAGCACTCTGGCCTCTCTAGCAATCTTCCCACTGTCTCCATCAGTCCAAAGCTGGACAATCAGAAACTGCAGAGCCTCATTTCTCCCTCTCATTGAATGTCAGACTCGAATAAGGACCACTCAGCAAAACTTGTGCTCCCAACCCTGAGCAAGAATACATTTCGCCAGCATTTCTCGATGGAATTTTTCAGAACAAGAAATCAGAGAATCCATTCTAACTAGCAACACTTGATGCGTCTGAAGCCATTGTTAGAAGTCAGGCTTTCTCCAGTTCAGTTTTGAGTTGGAGACAAAAACTGAAAACATGGTCCTGACTTCCAGTGATTCACTCATAACTTAGCCTTACCGTGTATGGGACACAGACTGAAAAGCGTATGAATCAGACCTTGGCATCACAGTCTACCTAAGGAGACTTAGAGGACAAGGGAAGGCTGCAATTCTTTTCCCCAAGAAATGTCCCTTTTATAGATTCCAGAAAATATCTCAACCTGAGGGCGATTTTACCCCTCAGTGTTTTACCCCAAGGAGTCCCATAGTCAGTGCGTGAGGTCCGTTTTGGTTTTATTCCTGGGCCCCTCTGGTGGCTTAGCAGTAAAGAATCTGCCTGCCAATGCAAGAGACATGGGCTCGATCCCTGGGCGGGAAAGATTCCTTGGAGAAGGAAATGGCAGTCCACTCCAGTATTCTTGCCTGGGAAATCTCATGAACAGAGGAGCCTGGCGGGCTACAATTCATGGAATCTCATAGAACTAGACACGATTTAGCAACAAACAACAAAAATTGCTCCTACATAAGATCATGTCCAGAGGCCTAAAGTGTTGTTCTGTGCTTGGCCACCTATGGGATCCTCACCCAAGTTTGGTTCACAGTCCTGGGGTCATCAGATACCCATTCTCACAAAGTGCACAAATATGGGGGCAGCCAAACTGTGTGTCTCCTCGGAGACACATCCCTCTCCCCATGCAGGTGAGCACAGACCATTTCAGGCTGCAGAGATTGCTCAAGGTCAAGCCTCAATGCTGCTCCCAGGCTTGTTTCAAAAGAGTCTGGTTGCTATCTCCAAAGACTCAAAGATCACACAACTTTGCTCTCTCTCTTCCAAGGGCTGATCAAGAGGCTTAAGCAGAAGCAGGAAGGATTTGGGGTTCAAACATCTTTTGAGGAAAACTCGTGAGACTCAATTTAAAAAGGGTAAAGAGCGTCATCTTCAGGGGTTTATGGGCAGATCCACTGGTTTCCTTTGGGAGAATCTGAGAGCATCTTACCCCAGTTTGAGGAAGTGGGTACACTGGGAGTCCAGAGAAGATCTCTGCCCCTCCCTTTAGCTCGGGAGATCTGTGACAAGTAAACACCAGGGTGAAATTAACTTATTTTAATGTCAAGGAAGGGGGCAGCCTGCCAGGGCTCTGACTGTGAGAGCGCTCACTCTGGGCAGCCCCTGATGCAGTCCCAGTCCCTCCCCTGCCCTCCTTTCCCTTTCTACCTTTGCCTCTTCCTCCCCTTTGCTGGCCTGGCAAGGCTGTTCCCTGGCAGAACCCTAAAGCTGTCCCCTGGCTGAGTCAGGCTGGCAGACACCCCAGCCAGGAAGCAGAGATATGGAGGTGATCAAATATAGATGACGTCATGTGAAGGAAAGCCCAGGAGTGTGCACAATGCTAGGGGTGAAGAGTGGAGTATGTAGCTACACCAAAGAGGTCCAAGTATGGTACATCAGGATGGGGGTGAGTGTGTCTTGAGATAAACAAATGAAATAACAAGTCAGTGGTGAGGTCAAAGTGCTGTGTCCACAGGGATCTGAGGCTGTCGGCAGAGACAAGAATTTCTATGAATCAGGTGAGAATTGTTACCCCATATCTACTCAGTAAGGCAGTCAACATTCAGAAAATAAATCTATTTTCTGCTAACAATAATTGCATAAAAGGACCTAGGAGTAATTCTATCTTGGAAGGAGAAGGTTTAGAATTCAGCTCATGCCCACTGTTAATTAAACATGTCCCATCTCTTTACCTACCACTCCAGGCTTCCTATGTCTTCCCTGTGGAAAAAGAGGAATCTGTTTCTAGGGACTGGACCATAAACCACTTCCATTCCCCACTTGCCCACACTCTTCATGCCTACAAGTCAAATTCCCACATCCCAATTCTTAACCGCATACACAATTATACATACACACAAGCTCCTTACTCATTGGTCTGCTGACCACATCCACACACAGCATCCATGTAATGAGTTTTTGTGCCATAGATCCCTTTGGCAGTCTGATGGAACCCATAGCTCCCACCCTCCCCCCTCCAAAAAAACTGTTTTTAACTGTGTGAGATAAAAGACATAGAATTACAAAGGAAAATAATTATATTAAAGTTCAATTTTCAAAATATTTTAGAAATGAATCTGTGGTTTGGTAATAAATGTGCTCCCTTATTAAAACTTTAAGTAACATCTAATGACAGATTTTATAACTCTGAGTGGCCTGAGTGGGGCTGGAGGAGCCTACAGTCACAGGCATGCTGGGTAATGTGATCAGAAAGTCATATGGGGCCTCCAGTTCAAGTATCAGCCCCTAAATGGGTCAGTTTGTGGTGCAAGTGAGCAACTCACAACTCAGGTATGAGAACACTTGATGGCTGGTCAGTGAGATGGGGCTGGAATCAGGGTCTCTGGCTTTTAGATGAGGGGGGGGGGCTTTTTGCCTCTAAGCAGATACTTAGTAAGTACTTGATGAACTGAATTGAGGCCCTAGGAGGCTGTGTAGTGTTCTCCATCTCCCAAGGAGACCAGAGCACAGAGCAACCCTCATTCAACTCCTCATGGCTCTGAGAAAGGAGGGGTTGGCCCGTAGAGTCCCGGCCCATCCAGCAGAGGTTCTGGTTCCATCTGCTCCATTCCTGTAGCAGCACATCCTGACCCATCAAACCAGGGGCCCAGGGAGAGGGGACAGTGAGAGGGGGAAAGAGTTTGTTTTTGAGCCCTTGACTGAGTTACAGGTGAGCTAAGTGACCCTGGACAATCCTAAACCTCTCTGAGCCTCAGGCATCTCAATAAAAACCTGAGTTTTTGCTCCAAGTTATCTTTAAGGGTTTTCTGGCTCTGAGATTCTGGAATACTGAGTGAGGCAGTAAAGTGCCAACGACAGGGCCTGATCTAGTGTAAAGCCTCATCAAGAGTGGCTCTTTGTATGTTTTCTTAGCATGAAAGATATGTTAAAAGTATGACATATAGTCCCTGTCCTCATCTAAAATGAGCCCAGGTCACTAGGCTTAGACATATGGGTAAAAGATGAGAACCAAGGTGTGCCCAGGAGGAGGATGTGACTGAACTGATACCACGCTGTGGCTCAGGAAATGGGTTCAGAGATCAGAGGAGAGAGAGTGGGCTGGAGTCACCCAGGAAATCTCCTTAAGGTGCCTTCCAGGAACAGACCCTTCCCCATAGCCTCTGCTTTAGCTCCTCTCTGAAGTACCCAGATAACAGTATGTGATGCACATTTCCTGAGTTGTTTTATAGTGCTAATACCCCCACCAAATGGAAGACATTAACTATTTGATGACCTTGAGCACATAGCTGGTGCTTAAGAATTGATAAATGTTAACCCCCGTGACACTACCCTGTTACCTCACTATCCATCCCTCAGAGAATTGTGCAGGAGCTGGTCACAGACCCTGGGGTGCCCTTCCCTCATCTGGTCTTTAAAAATGCTTTCTGGAAACCAATCAAGGAGTTCAGGTGTTTGGAGTACTAGCTGTCCTGAACTCCTTGCCTGGTGTCCTGCAATAAATGCTGCACTTGCATTCATCACAACCTGATGTCAATGGATTGGCTTTGCTGCACACAGGGAGCAGACCCAAGTCTGGTTCAGTGACAATTAGACATGCTAAGAAAAGAGCTTTGTGGCTTCATCCAACTGTATTCCCAGGGCTCGTGGACAGAGTAAGGTCCTGAAACAGGGAGAGCCCAATCTACACTCTTCATTTATTCAATTGTTTACACAACCAGCATTTATGAAGCATGCACTTTCTGACAAGCACTGCTATTAAATGCCCTGAGGGTTTAAAAACAAGGACATGAGTTTAAGCAAACTCTGGGAGACAGTGAAGGACAGGGAAGCCTGGCACACTGCAGTCCATGGAGTCACAGTCTTAGCAACTGAACAACAAACATATAAAAATAAGGATGACACAGTCCCTGTCCTCAAGGGGATATGCTCTCCTAGAAAAGTCAGACTCATAAGCTGGTGCTTTTGAAAGTAGAGAAGGGCCCTTAGATTTGAGTACAAGTGTGACAGAAAAGGGAAGGAGTTATTAGGAGTTATTCTCCCCAACTCACCAGGTAGGACTGTGGGCAGGGGAAGGTTCAGTGAGGGAATTATGATGACCAGTAAACCTGACGAAGCATTTACTGTGTGCCTCAAGTAGTCTACATGTATTGCCCCATTTAGTATGCATGCCTGTCCTTTAAAGCGGGTGCTATTCTTATAAACTCTAGAAGTGACAGCTGTTCAGTCATGTCTAACTCTGTGATCCCATGGACGGTAGCCCGGCAGCTTCCTCTGGCCCAGGAACTCTCCAGGCAAAAATACCGGAGTGGGAAGCCGTTCTCTTCTCCAGGGGATCTTCCCAACCCAGAGACTGAACCCCAGTCTCCCACATTGCAGGCAGATTATTCTTATATACAAAGGAGGGAAAGTTTTAAGTAGGAATGGGGAAAATTGGTTCTCAATAACTGGAAAGCTCAAAGTTGGAGCTGGCATGGGGTTGAAGTTTCAAAGAGCGCCATCCAGACTGTCTCTTCACCTGTTCATTTCCCCCTCGCAGCTGAGCCTCCTAGAACTAGCATCCCCCTTCCTGATCTCGGCTGGCCCCTTTGAAAGGTGGGGACCCTGCCCCTGGTCAATGCCATCCATCCCTGAGTCTGCCTATCCACAGCCAGGGATTTATTCGGGTAGCACAGAGCCTGCTGCAGGCCTACTGGCTCCACACATAATGGGGATTAGAATTCATTAATGCACTACAAATTAAAGTATTAATAACGGCTGCGGAGTTGAAATGAGAGCCAGGGAAGGGAACCGGGAGCGGCCGCCCCTCCCGCGCCTCCGCCCAGCGGCATTGTTCCAACACCGGCAGCCCTGCGCTCTTTAATATGCTGTGACAGCCGCTGAAGTGACCCCAGACAATAAACAGGGCCTCCTAGTTAAGTATTAATCTGCCAAAAGAATGACCTTCATCCACTAAAGAAGGGATGTTTTTAAAAACCTCGCGAGTGGAGGAAGGCTCATTTGCTCGCTCATTTAGCATATTAAAAGGGTATTATTGCTACAAACAAGAAATCTAAATGAGGCCTGGGCAGGAGCTGCGGATAACACTCCTGATTAAAGGTACAGGGTAAGGATGAACACGGGAGGCTGAATCTGTTATTGTTCACCAACATGGCAGGACCCGACAGCAAGGATGATAAGAGCTGTGAGCTATGGCTGGGGCCGCAGGCGCGGTCCGGGAGGAGGGGCAGGGCAAGCGTCTGGGGCGCTGCGCCCACTCCGCGAGGGTTGGGGGCTGGGGGACGGGTGTTGGCGGCGAACTCCGAGGAAGGACCCCGGTGAGGTCGCCTCAGGAGGTTCCCTGGAGCTACCAGAGTCCCCGCTAGCATCTCTCATCCAGGCCCTGCCGGTCAGCACTGTGGACAGTTCCTTTCCCGCAAACCCCTGCACCCTTCCCAAGGGTGATCTATTTCCTGGGAGAAAGAGTCAAGCAGGGAGAGGGGAGAAAGAAGAGAGGGACTGTGATTCATCTCTTTTGAGGGACTGTGATTCATCTCTTTTGTGCGCATGATAAAGGCATCCCCCCGCCCCCGCCTGAGATACCACGGGAGGGGCTGGACTGAGGAGTAAGATGTCTCCCCTTTCAGCCTCTGGCAGTCTGTCTGGGAAAGATGGAACTTGGGCGAAGCCCTGAGCAGAGGGAGAAGAGAAATATAATTGGAGGAAAGAAACAAAAAGATACAAATGTAACACTCATATTCAATAACTATAGGGGAAGGGTGCTCTGCCATTTCAGGTACCCCATCAGGTTACATGGGGGACTGACAGGTGACCAGAATAGTCACATAGATTCAGCCCTAGGGATAGAGAGGGGTGGGAATGACTCAGAAGAGACCTATAGGCATGAAATAAAGTTTTAAGAACACAGACTATTTCAGATATAAGTAATCACTGGTAGCAGGAAATGGTGAAGTTACAGAATTAATTGAAGACAGAATTGAATTGAATTAATGTAGTTACAGAATGAACAGGGGAATTGAATTATCCCATGAGCTAACAGTGCTGGACTTGCTTCTCTGGACTATGTTCTCCTTGAGGACAGGGACTTCATTTGCTTATCTCTCTGTCTCCAGTGTTCAGTATAGTTCTAGACACACACTAGATGCTGTGGCAGAGACAACACTATTTGTTCTCCACACAACTTCCTCTTCCTGGGCTAAAGTGGAGAAACGTTTCTGAGCCTCTCTTGGAGTGAAATTGAAAGCATATGACTAACTTTTGGCAAATGCGCACAAAAGAGTAAGAGAGATGTGTCACTTCTGGCCCAAGGCATGGAAAAGATAATTTACCTCACCATCTCTCTCTTCCACCTCAGCAACCATTGCAAGATGGAGGGAGCCTGGATTCCAGGTCAGTAGATAGGGGAGGACCCCAGCCACCATACATCAGACTCTTCAGATTTCTATTGTGTTGCACCACTGAGATTTAGAGGCTTATCTACTGAGGCATAGAAATTATTAATCCTGATTAATAAATGAAGTGCTTAATAAATATTTGTTGAGTTAATAAATGAACATTCTCCTTTAATCCTCACAATGGCTTTAACATAGATACAGTTTTCCCCATTCGACAGAGAAGGAAAGAGATTCAGAGTTAAGAAGTAATCGACCCAGAAGTTAAATTTATGTCTTCAAGTTCCATGTTCTTCCTACTTTACCTGGCTGCCTTTCAATAATATAGCATGATGTATATTTTATGTGAAATTTGCCAAAAGCTACCTCAGTGTAATAGAGGTTAGGGACTTTCCAAATGAGAGGGTTCAGTGGCCCTCATTGCTGCCAGGACAGGGTTGCTGTCTTGGACACCATTAAGGTTTCCTGAATTCAAGCACTTTGACAAAGAAGTTCAGCCACATGCTTTGTCTCCTTGGTAGTGGTGGTGCTGGAGAGGGACCAGTGGTTATCCTTCTATTCCCCTGCCCAGGAATGAAAAATCTCCTTCCTGTAAGCAGATGGTCGGATCAGCCTCCTTGGAGAGACTGACCCTAAGCTGACTTTTGCATCTCACCTTCTAAATAGATTTGTCAACCACCCAACAGTTTTGAACCTCTGGAGCCTGCCCTGCCTGAACTTAAGAAGCATGAAATGAGCTGAAGATAAATACTATCAAGTTGACTTACACTGTGAATCCTCTTTTCTACCTTGCTATTGACACAAAGAAGGCAAAAGGTAGTGTGGAGAGGGAGACGACCTGCTCTTGGCTTGGGTAGAGGTCTTTAACTGGAAAGGGAGGATTTAACTAGAAAGGTGGATGTCTGTAGGACCAGAAAGAGATTAAATCTCTAAGAGAAAAGCTGATAAGAATCAACTATAACAGATGACTAGTTATCTATTCAGTTCAGTTCAGTTCAGTTCAGTCACTCAGCCGTGTCTGACTCTTTGCCACCCCATGAATTGCAGCATGCCAGGCCTCCCTGTCCATCACCATCTCCTGGAGTTCACTCAGACTCAAATCCATTGAGTCCATGATGCCATCCAGCCATCTCATCCTCGGTCGTCCCCTTCTCCTCCTGCCCTCAATCCCTCCCAGCATCAGAGTCTTTTCCAATGAGTCAACTCTTCGGATGAGGTGGCCAAGGTACTAGAGTTTCAGCTTTAGCATCAGTCCTTCCAAAGAACACCCAGGGCTGAGCTCCTTCAGAATGGACTGGTTGGATCTCCTTGCAGTCCAAGGGACTCTCAAGAATCTTCTCCAAAATCACAGTTCAAAACCATCAATTCTTCAGCGCTCAGCCTTCTTCACAGTCCAACTCTCACATCCATACATGACCACTGGAAAAACCATAGCCTTGACTAGATGGACCTTTGTTGCCAAAGTAATGTCTCTGCTTTTCTGTATACTATCTAGGTTGGTTATAACTTTTCTTCCAAGGAGTAAGCATCTTTTAATTTCATGGCTGCAGTCACCATCTGCAGTGATTTTGGAGCCCAAAAAAATAAAGTCTGACACTGTTTCCACTGTTTCCCCATCTATTTCCCATGAAGTGATGGGACCGGATGCCATGATCTTCGTTTTCTGAATGTTGAGCTTTAAGCCAACTTTTTCGCTCTCCTCCTTCACTTTCATCAAGAGGCTTTTTAGCTCCTCCTCACTTTCTGCCATAAGGGTGGTGTCATCAGCATATCTGAGGTTATTGATATTTCTCCCGGCAATCTTGATTCCAGCTTGTGTTTCTTCCAGTCCAGCGTTTCTCATGATGTACTCTGCATATAAGTTAAATAAGCAGGGAGACAATATACAGCCTTGACGTACTCCTTTTCCTATTTGGAACCAGTCTGTTGTTCCATGTCCAGTTCTAACTGTTGCTTCCTGACCTGCATACAGATTTCTCAAGAGGCAGGTTAGGTGGTCTGGTATTCCCATCTCTTTCAGAATTTTCCACAGTTTATTGTGATCCACACAGTCAAAGGCTTTGGCATAGTCAATAAAGCAGAAATAGATGTTTTTCTGGAACTCTCTTGCTTTTTCCATGATCCAGCGGATGTTGGCAATTTGATCTCTGGTTCCTCTGCCTGTTCTAAAACCAGCTTGAACATCAGGGAGTTCACGGTTCACATATTGCTGAAGCCTGGCTTGGAGAATTTTGAGCATTACTTTACTAGCGTGTGAGATGAGTGCAATTGTGCGGTAGTTTGAGCATTCTTTGGCATTGCCTTTCTTTGGAATTGGAATGAAAACTGACCTTTTCCAGTCCTGTGGCCACTGCTGAGTTTTCCAAATTTGCTGGCATATTGAGTGCAGCACTTTCACAGCATCATCTTCCAGGATTTGAAACAGCTCAACGGGAATTCCATCACCTCCACTAGCTTTGTTCTTAGTGATGCTTTCTAAGGCCCACTTGACTTCACATTCCAAGATGTCTGGCTCTAGATTAGTGATCACATCCTCATGATTATCTGGGTCGTGAAGATCTTTTCTGTACAGTTCTTCTGTGTATTCTTGCCACCTCTTCTTAATATCTTCTGCTTCTGTTAGGTCCATACCATTTCTATCCTTTATCGAGCCCATCTTTGCATGAAATGTTCCCTTGGTATCTCCAATTCTCTTGAAGAGATCTCTAGTCTTTCCCATTCTGTTGTTTTCCTCTATCTCTTTGCATTGATTGCTGAAGAAGGCTTTCTTATCTCTTCTTGCTATTCTTTGGAACTCTGCATTCAGATGCTTATATCTTTTCTTTTCTCCTTTGCTTTTCGCCTCTCTTCTTTTCAGTGCTATTTGTAAGGCTTCTCCAGACAGCCATTTTGCTTTTTTGCATTTCTTTTCCATGGGGATGGTCTTGATCCCTGTCTCCTGTACAATGTCACGAACCTCATTCCATAGTTCATCAGGAACTCTGTCTATCAGATCTAGGCCCTTAAATCTATTTCTCACTTCCACTGTATAATCATAAGGGATTTGATTTAGGTCATACCTGAATGGTCTAGCGGTTTTCCCTACTTTCTTCAATTTAAGTCTGAATTTGGAAATAAGGAGTTCATGATCTGAGCCACAGTCAGCTCCTGGTCTTGTTTTTGTTGACTGTATAGAGCTTCTCCATCTTTGGCTGCAAAGAATATAATCAATCTGATTTCGGTGTTGACCATCTGGTGATGTCCATGTGTAGAGTCTTCTCTTGTGTTGCTGGAAGAGGGTGTTTGCTATGACCAGTGCATTTTCTTGGCAAAACTCTATTAGTCTTTGCCCTGCTTCATTCCGCATTCCAAGGCCAAATTTGCCTGTTACTCCAGGTGTTTTTTGACTTCCTAATTTTGCATTCCAGTCCCCTATAATGAACAGGACATCTTTTTTGGATGTTAGTTCTAATAGGTCTTGTAGGTCTTCATAGAACCATTCAGCTTCGGCTTCTTCACGTTACTGGTTGGGGCATAGACTTGGATAACTGTGATATTGAATGGTTTGCCTTGGAAATGAACAGAGATCATTCTGTCGTTTTTGAGATTACATCCAAGTACTGCATTTCGGACTCTTTTGTTGACCATGATGGCCACTCCATTTCTTCTAAGGGATTCCTGCCTGCAGTAGTAGAGATAATGGTCATCTGAGTTAAATTCACCCATTCCCGTCCATTTTAGTTCGTTGATTTCTAGAATGTCGATGTTCACTCTTGCCATCTCCTGTTTGACCACTTCCAATTTGCCTTGCTTCATGGACCTGACATTCCAGGTTCCTATGCAATATTGCTCTTTACAGCATCGGACCTTGCTTCTATCACCAGTCACATCCACAGCTGGGTATTGTTTTTGCTTTGGCTCCATCCCTTCATTCTTTCTGGAGTTATTTCTCCACTGATCTCCAGTAGCATATTGACAACCTACTGACCCGGGGAGTTCCTCTTTCAGTGACCTATCATCTTGCCTTTTCATACTGTAGAGAAATCCAGAAAGCAGGATTGGATTGTCTTCTGTCATCATTCAGTGTCTCTCTCCTTGGGCCCTGGGGAGGTCTGGGTATTCTGTTCAGTCTGCAGAGTAAACTTCCTTTGAGTAGACTATGTGACAAGCTTGGTGCTGGGGACACATATGAGTGAGAAGGATCAGTATCCCTCACACTGGGCTGAGTATATGAAGCACTCTGCAATCGTGGGAAACGGCTACACCTAAACCACAGGGCTGTTGTTGTTGTTCCGTTGCTAAGTCTGTTCAGCTTTTTGTGACCCCATGGACTGCAGCATTCCAGGCTTCCCTGTCCTTCACTACCCCCTGGAGTTTGCCTAAACTCATGTCCATTGAGTCAATGATACCATTCAACCATCTCGTCCTCTGTTGGCCCTTCTCTTCCTGCCCTCAGTCTTTCCCAGCATCAAGGGCTTTTCCAGTGAGTTGGCTCTTTGCATCAAGTGACCAAAGTATTCGAGCTTCAGCTTCAGCATTTGTCCTTCCAATGAATATTCAGAGTTGATTTCCTTTAGGATTGACTGGCTTGATCTTCTAGCAGTTTAAAGGACTCACGAGAATCTTCTTCAACACCACAGTTCAAATGCATATATTGTTTGGCATTAGCCTTCTTCATGGCCCAACTCTCACATCTGTATATGACTACAGGAAAAACCATAGCTTTGACATGGATTTTTGTTGGCAAAGTGATGTCTCTGCTTTTTAAAACGCTGTCTAGGTTTGTCATAGTTTTTCTTCCAAGGAGCAAGAATCTTTTAATTTCATGGCTGCAGTCACCATGAGAATTTAACCACAGGGTGTCTTGGTATAATATGGGGGTTGTTCAATGGCTTCCCTAGTAGGCAAATTCCCTTGTACCAAAGGTCCTTTGTAGTTTTCATTCTCTATCCTTCACTTTGAGATCTGTGTTCCCCTGGGATCTGCAGCTACCTGATATTAGAACTGGGCAGATCCAAAGGGATTGTTGTCACCCAAATTCCCCATTCTTGAAGACGAAGAAATTGATATGCAGAAAGAGAGAAATGACTTGACAGAAGACACTTTCCTGGAAGGACCAGTGTGATGACTCATGTGTGTTTGTTAACATTTAAGCCAAAAAACGTATTAAAACTTTTTAGTAAATTCATCACTGTTGGACTGGTAGAGGTGGGACTGGGGAGGAAAGCTGATTGCTCAGTCGTGATGAGTTCAGTATGTGCTATTTGGGTCCTTCTGTGATTTGTGTCCACCCTCAATTCCACTCCCTTCCCTTGGTTCCAGGTTTCCTCTAACTCTCACTTCTGAAGCAATTTGAATGCAAAGACCATAGGGCAATTGGAGCCTGGGAGAGCTCCCTTGGGTGAGAAATTAGTCAGTCTAATTACGCTCTCATACTGTATTTATCTCAATGGAAAGGGCTGCCAGTGGTCTGTCAATGACAGACAAGGTAAGGGTGAAGAAGCTGCAAGTGGTTGGGGTCTTAACTGTGTGAGACGTCTTAAGGGACATGTCATTCTGCCCTGGAGCTGTAAGGCTGGGTCATCTGCATCCTGACACCCTTGGCTCAGTCCCCTTGCTAGTCTGCATTCCCATGGCAACAACTGGATGACAGCTCACTCATAGCCCTTCCCCGGGGGTTTCCAGGCTGGCTCAATGGCCTCCTTCCCCATGATGCCTTCCCGGACCCCCTTCCCAGTCCCCATGCTCTCAACATGTGCCCACCCCTCTCATAGCCCTCACTATGTGGCACTTCCACTCTATTCCTGTGTTTTTCTCCCCCACCGGCCTGAAAGCTTCTTGAGAAAGAGCCCAGGCCATCCAAGTCTTTGTGTCTCTAGCACTAGCACAGGTCCAGTGCAAAGTAATTACCTATGTTTACCTGAAAGTAAAGTTCAAGTCCAGTTCCTAGAGTCTCAGCCTTATTGTGATGCTGATCTGGCTCTGTCCCTTAAGGCTAGAGTAGGTGCTACTGGGAAGCCAGGTCTGCCCAGGCGTTGTGCCTAGGGCTTCACAGACAACACCACAACCCTGAGGGCAGGCTTATGATCTCATCTTCTTCTGAAGATACTGAGGTTCAGAGGGGTTAAGTGACCAGTCTAAGGTGTCACAGATGGTTGGTACAGAAGCTAGATTGGAGCCCTGGTCTATCTGGCTCCACAGACTGGACACCTCCATAGGCTACAGCCTGACATTGCTGGCCCAGCCTGTCCTGTTCACAGTGCCCACAGTTTGAGATTGTCAACACTGTTCATGACTTCAGACTCACTAGTTTTCTGTGGTGGTTGTTGTTCAGTCAGAAAAAGCTGTGTCTAATTCTCCCGTGGACTATAGCACACCAGGCTCCTCTGTCCTCAACTATCTCCTGGAGTTGACTCACGTCCATGTCCGTTGAGGTGGTGATGCTAGCTAGCCCTCTTATTCTCTGTCACCTTCTCCTCCTGCCCTCAATCTTTCCCAGCATCAGGACCTTTTCCAATGAGTCGGCTCTTTGCATCTGGTGGCCAAAGTATTGGAGCTTCAGCTTCAGTAACAGTCCTTCCAATGAATATTCAGGGTTGATTTCCTCTAGGATATACTAGTTTTCTGGGATGCCATAAAGTCACATACAACCTAGATTGGACTTAACAACTTCATTTCCCAGGGACATCTGCCCTTGCATATAGTCCCTGTTGTTTTAAAAGCAACTCCTTCCTCCTTCCCTGATTCAGGCAAGCTTGAGAACTGCTGCTTAAGCTGCCCCCAAGGCTGCTTTGCAGGATTTCACGTGGACCTTCTCTTGGATTCTGGTCCTTGGTTCCTCCTGAACTCTTGTGGCTTAAACATAATAATAACAAACAAAGATGACAGCTGCCTGCAGTAAAGAACCAGGACAAAAATCCTCTGCTATATCTCCAGAGATCAAAGAGAAGATCTTACCTCTGTTGCTCTAGAAGATCCTAGGCTTGGAACATCCTGTAGAATTCACTGATACTTTGATTTATCTACTTCCTACTGACCACTTCATTAATTTATTTATGCTCTCATCTTTAAAGTATATATAGAATATTTTTAGAACTTAACTCATGTTCAATTTGGAGTCATCCAGAAACTATCACTGTTCACACTTTCTTCAGGCACCAGCCTGCCTGATCCATTCCCTACGGAATCTCAAAAGTCAATGGACACACATGCACATCATTTGAGAATAGAGGTAGAGCAAAAAGAAACAGGGTTGGGGAGGGGAGAGGATGAGAGAGGTTAGGCAAGAGAGAGATGAAGAAGGAGATCCTGGGTGGATCTACAGGTTGAAGGAATCCCAGGGTAAGAGCCTAGAGCAAAGGTCAAAGTAGTGGGGATGAAAGAAAGGCTCCTTAGGATCCTTCTGGCACTGGAGAAATACTCAAAGAGCCAGAGGCTGCAACTGCAGCTAGTGAGAGGTCATGAATTTTTGTATTTGAGTTTCTGGCTTCCTGGGTTGAGTATTTTATATATATATATATATATATATATATATAATTGGCTGCATTGGGTCTTTAGTTACAGCACACAGGATCTTCATTGTATCATGTGGGATCCCTCATAGCTGTGTTCAGGCTCCGTAGCTGTCGGTGTGAAGGCTTAGTTGCCCCATAGCATGTGAGATGTTAGTGCCCCAAACAGGGATCAAGCCCAAGTCACCTGCAATGCACAGTTGATTCTTAACCACTGGTTCGCTAGGGAAGTCCCTGGGTTGAGAATTCTACTGTGCTCACAGGAAAGAATGGAGACTTGTCCTTGGGAACACTTTTAATTCAAGAATGGAGTGTCAGGGAAATAGGGGTCCTATAGAGACAGACACAATCCTAGTCCATTTGGAATGGAATGCCAAGAGGTTTTAAATATAGAGTGAGGATATTCAAGGAAAGATAAGAAGCTTAGAAAGAACCTGAGTACTGGAAATAACTCTATTGCAAGTATCTACATTTTGCTAACAGACAGGATTGTTACAGATGCCAAAAAAGAAGCAGTCTGCACAGGTGACGGATTTTTCCCCTGGATATAGGAATCTGTGTCACAATTAACCTCTTGATGAGAGATTTCTCTCAGTTAAATTTTAGTTGACAGGTGGTAAAACCTGGACAACTGGCAAGGATTGACTGACAACTGGAGAAGATGAAGGCATTCATTCTTTCTTTTTCTGCCTCCTTTTTGATCATCCCCCCCTCTTTCTTGCCAAATACCTTTAGCCTCCAAATACTCATTTCCAATGTACCTTCTAGGAAACCTTCCCTGAATTCTTTCCTCTTCTCACACTTTCCGTTTGGGCTGAGAACCTCTCCTCTGGGCTATCAGAGCACACTGTGCTCATTTTAAAAATAAAACTTAACACACTACATTATAACTTCTCTGCCTCCTCCATCTGGCTGCAAGTTCCTTAAGGGAAGGAACTCTGTTTCACTCATAAACTTTGCTTTAATTTCTAGCATGGTGCCTGTTACATCATAGATGTCAAGTAAATACTTCTGAATGAGTGGATAAATGAATGATCACGGAACTATGAATCTGATCTAAGAATGTTATCCACTATTTTATAGTGTTCCAATTTAGGGGCTTGGAGATGGCATAGCAATATTTTAAGAAATTAAATTATTCAAAAGACCACCATGCCAGTCACCAAAAACCTATATTACATTCACCACTTTAGTACAAACACATCTTGCCATCTGTATACAAGTGTCCAAAGCCATTGCATTGTTCACTGTTTGAGCAGAAACACTTGATGTTAAGACTACTCTCCCTGGAGAAGCAGGGCTCTCACACATAACAGTAAACACATGCTTCTTCTTTGGCACCAGCTTAACTTCACACGGCATGTTGTACCTGGACCTGCTATTCACAGGAAGTCCTGCTACCCTCGATGCCATGTAACAAACCATGCTGCTCAGTATTACATCTGCAGGTATCACATTAATATTGAAAGAGACATTCGCAAAGCACCCTTAGGAAAGGAACCACCCATCTTATGGGTCCCCAGAGGAAAAAAAGGCAAGGATGAGAAAAGCAGCCCATTGATGGAACAGCTAGGGCATTCCAAAAATTTACAATGATGTCCCTTGGGGAAAAAAGACAGCAACAGTGGCTTGAATTCATTAACAAAAGAATAGACACAGTATAGAACTCTTGCAAATAATTTCTCTAAAATTTGGTAAAGAACGGAAGGAAGTTGTAGGGCCACTGGGCAAATTCCTCATGAGTAACATTCTCAGAACCAAGAAACAATTGTTTCGGGGAAGAAATGATGATGCTGTGAAGCTATCCATGCTTGCTTTATGACCCTCAGTCTTTTGTCTGGGTGGCAGGTTCAGAGAAGCAGGCAAGGAGGCACTGTGGGATCCAGGGAGAGGGACACATGGAGCTGGATATTTAGATAAGGCTCTGTCTTAAATAATGGGTTTCCCTGGTGGCTCAGATGGTAAAGAATCTGCCTGCAATGCAGGAGATCAGGGTTCAATCCCTGGGTCAAGGAAGATCCCCTGGAGAAGGAAGTGGCTACCTACTCTAGTAATCTTGCCTGGAAAATCACAGTCCATGGAGTCGCAAAGAGTCAGACACGACTGAGTGACTACCATACCTTAAATAATAAGGATAGAATGGATTTTACTGTTTTCAGAAGAGCAAAGGAGCATTAAAGGCAGAATCCATACCTGAGAAAGAGCTATGGGTTTTTTACATATTGATCATGATTGAGGTTGCAGGGCAAGCTTATGAATGCTACATATGGGGCACTGTCCACATCTCTCATGGGCAGCATGGTGAAACCCAACATCTGGGAGCAGCCTACGGAAGACTTTACTTCCAGCTGAGGGAGGGAAGATGGCAGTGGAGTGTGTTATGGACATGCTGAATAGATTTGCATGAGTCGTTTTTGAAAAGGTAGATCTTAGATACAACTTCACAGCTACTAGAGAATCTTTGAAGGTGGGGTCTGGACATCTGCATTTAACTAACTCCCCAGGAGATCCTTGTGCACACTGAAATTTGAAATTCAGTGGTTTAGTATGTAAGAAAATATTTTGGGGTAGGAGAGACTAGGGTTCCAACAGAAGATTTGTACCCATTGACTGAATGACTCTGTGAATTTAATCTTCCAGTTCTCAGCTTCTCACCTATAAAATAGGAATAACAGGAACATAAATGCTCAGGGCTATTGCACAGATTTAAGAAAATATAGAATGTAAAGTGTCTAGCATACAGCCTGATAGATGGCAATATGTGGAAGTTATTATTATATAGTAATTACTATATTCTATTTGGGTAAACAAAATTAATGCACATGAAATAATTGCAAACAGCTAATAATCAGGTGACATGATGTGCCCAGAGCCATCACGAAGGAAAACTTTTCCCTTGAAATATGCCTCATTTCTTTTCCTGAAGAGGGCACACTTTCTTCCATTGGGGTTGTTAGCTTGTTCCTACAACTTTCATGTGATTCCTCTAGGAAGGAATCTTTGGTTGGGGGACAGTGAATACCTGATTTGGAACCCAACTGCCCTGAGCTGAATGTCTGTGCCCTCACTTACTAGCTGTGAAGGTAACAACAGTCCCCGCCTCACTTGATGAAATGACATAACCCATGTAAAGTGCCTAGTTCAGTACCTGGCATATGGTAAGTGCTTATTAAAAAGTAACCATTTTTAATGTTATAGGGGCTTTCAAAGCAAACCAGCCATTTCCAGGGGGACATGCACATATACAGTCATTCAGCAAATGAATTATGAGTTCCTATAAAGTGTCTGCTGCTGCTGCTGCTGCTAAGTCACGTCAGTCATGTCCAACCCTGTGTGACCCCAGAGACAGCAGCCCACCAGGCTCCCCCGTCCCTGGGATTCTCCAGGCAAGAACACTGGACTGGGCTGCCATTTCCTTCTCCAAGGCATGAAAGTGAAAAGTGAAAGTGAAGTCGGTCAGTCGTGTCCAACTCTTTGTGACCCCATGGACTGCAGCCCACCAGGCTCCCCTGTCCATGGGATTTTCCAGGCAAGAGTACTGGAATGGGGTGCCATTGCCTTCTGGAACCACAAAACCATAGGGTGGTTCTTGTTTCCTTGAGAAGTGCAAAGAAAGACTCTTGTTTTTCTACTGAAACAAGAAAAGTCATGAGATTATTATATTGCAATTATCCAATGAATAACATACAGTGAGCACTAAGACTTCTTGGGGAAGACAAACCAAGGAAGGTTTCCAGAAGCAGGGACAGACACTTCTGAACAAGAAGAAGTCTTTCAAGAGAAGAGCTGAAACAGAGTCAAGGTGAAGCTGACGAGTACAAATGCTGCATCCACGTAAAGAGTGTATGACTAGAGGGCAGACTTATAGAGTGACCTTTGCAAGTCACTGTATTGTGACCCATAATATGGCTCCACACCACCAGAAAGGGGTGCATTTATCAAGACTCTATAAACACACGTGCACACAATATGTCAAGAAAACTGCTCTCAGGTGGGAATTTCAGACCTGGAAGAGCTACTCATAGATGGCACATATATACTTTTTCCTTTTCCTTTTGATCCCATGCTTTTCCTTATTTTCTTTTTTTTTTTTTAGGGAGAGGAAGAGAAAAGAGAATTGAAAATGCAGAGCCTGTCTTGACACTGCACCTGCCACCCTCATCTCCCCAAGCCCTTTCTAGCTCGAAGACATAACCTTGAACTTGATGACAGGCTATTAAAGATGCTGACTCAGAAAGGATCAAGAGGACAGGTAGAACAGAGAACTGCAAGAGAGGAAAGAAGAAAGGAGGAAAAGAAAGATGGCGAGAAGCTAAAAGAAGAGCGTAAGAAAAGAACCATGGACAAATGTGCCATTTATTGTGCTCTGGAATAGTTACAAACGTTGGACTTAGGTGGGGTGGTTGGTCCTATCACCATCCAGGTTTCTGCCTTTTTCTCTTCATTTTTCATACCTAGAAACACTGCCTGGGATCACCTGGAAAGACATTCACAAATACATAAGCCTTTTAAAAATCATGAACTCAGACACTTATTCACTCATTCACAAGTATTTACTAGGGGCCTCCTATACTCCAGGCATTGTACAGAAACTAGGGACATAAAAGTGGACAAAATCGATACAGTTTCTACCGTGTTTTAATCGCCCATCAAGTACTTTCTGAACTGAATGCTATAGCTTACATTGTTCTAGGTATGGCAAAAAATACACAATAATTTTAAGACATCATCTGTAGTCCCAGGAAGCTTGTTGTCTGCTGAGGAAGTGATAAAATGTACTTGAGTGAATCACCTCCTTGAATAACTGCAGTCCTCAGTGGTTTTTCACTCCTCTGTACTCTCTGTCCACTCGTGGGAGTAAGTCTGTCCACTCAAGGCAGACTTAGAACACAGTACCTGGCATTGTTATCTGCTTAGGAAGTGGCAATCCACTCCAGTATTCTTGCCTGGAGAATCCCATGGACGGAGAAGCCTAGTAGGTTACAGTCCATGGGGTCGCAAAGAGTCGGACACGACCGAGTGACTTCACCTTCACCTATGCATATATTTATTTTTCTCCAACAGAAGGCCTGGATCAGTTAGTTTGTGCTATTTACAAATAATTGCAAACCTCTTTTCAGTCATTTATTTATTCCATGATTCTGTCAGTTGGCGATTTGGATTATGTTCAGCTGGGTGACTCTTCTGGTCTTGGATATGTTCATTCAAGTATCTACGGTCTGAAGCTGCTCTGCTAGGCAGCTCTATGTCTAGAGGTTAAATGAATATTGACTAAGACATGAGAGGTGACTGGGCAACATGGTCTTTAACCTTTTGGCAGGTGGGCTGGGATTTGTTCACATGGCCACTTGGCAGAGTTTTCAGAGAACTAATGAAAATGTGCAAAGTTTCCTAAGGCCTGCGCTCTGAACTGGCACATGGTCACTTTTGCTGCATTCTGTTAGCCAATGCAAGTCACAGGGCCTGTCCAAAATTAAGGGGCAGCAAAATAGGCTCTGCCTTTAGAAGGAAATAGTTGCAAAGACACATTCCAAGGGCATGGATATAGGAAGGGGTATTGAAGCCATCTTATCCTCAATCTACCATATGGTCTGTTAAGCTTCTCAAGAGGGATGCTATTCACATATTTTTGTATTCTGAGAGATGAGGGTCCTGGGATATTCCAGGAAGAGAAATAATGAGTCAAGTGGGAGAGAGTTTGAGCTGAGGGAGGAGCAGGAAGACAATGTTGCAGGGCTAGGCAGGCAACACAATTGAGGGCCTTGTAAACCTTGATGAGGAATTTGGACACTATCCTAAGAGCAATGGGAAGTCATTAAAGAATTTTAAGCAGGGGATAGGAATGATGAGGCCTGTGTTTCTGAAAGATCACTTGGACTGCAGTATGGAGAATGGATTAAGGGAGACGAAAGGGAAGCAGGAAGAATAAAGTCCTATTTTAAATTCACAAATACCTCTGCCAGGATTAGAGGGTTGTCAGCTACTTACACTTTAAGGGCAGGATGCAGGACCAAGATTCTCTCCCTGACTTTGAGCTGTAGAAGGAGAGATCAGCCAGCTTTCCAGCAATGTGCAACTCTCACCCATATTTTAGGAAGAAAGAAGAATAGAAAGTTCAAAGATGAAGATTCTTTTTACCTCTCTATTAGTTGAACTAATCATTTGCCTTTAAGTAAGACATTTCATTTTGATTAAAGTAATAGCCATGAATAAGTAAAAAGAAATTAATTTCCAGAAGGACATTCAAATGTAACAGGATTTCATTTCCTGTCGGGACTGAGGTTAATCCAACTCTTGCTTCTGCTGACATCTAATGGGAGTGACTACTTTATTGAGTTCCCACTATGCGCCCAGCAGTTTATATAGTTTATCTTGCATGATGCTTATGATGACCTCCTTAGGGAAATGGAATCACCCCATCTTACAGATGGAGAAGGCAATGGCACCCCACTCCAGTACTCTTGCCTGGAAAATCCCATGGATGGAGGAGCCTGGAATGCTGCAGTCCATGGGGTGGCTGAGGGTCGGGTATGACTAAGCGGCTTCACTTTCACTTTTCACTTTCCTGCATTGGAGAAGGAAATGGCAACCCACTCCAGTGTTCTCGCCTGAAGAATCCCAGGGATGGGGGAGCCTGGTGGGCTGCTGTCTCTGGGGTCACACACGACTGAAGTGACTTAGCAGCATCTTACAGATGAGACTCAGAGAAAGTATGCCACAAGTTCAAGGTGACATAGAGGAGGGCCGAGCTGGAGCATGAAGTAATTCCTCTAACATCCACGGTAGCTTGCCATCACCCCTGAGTCTTGCAGTGTGCCAAGCATGGGGTTAAGTCCTTGGTTTGCTTTATCTTGCTTTATCCTCCCAACAATCCTTTGAGATAGGGCTATTAGCCTCTTCACTCTACAGATGGGGAAAATGAAGTTCAGACAAGTCACCTGGCTTGTTCAAGATCACTGAGTCAGGTCTAAAAGAAGCTGTGTTTTAACCTAACACATTGCTTCCTATGTTCTGCTAATACGTACACCATGCTGTCATGAAAACGATGGATTCTCTTAAATAAACACTCCCTTATCCTTCCTAATCGCCGTGTAAACAAAGCTCTGCATCACTGATACAGTGAGCCCTTCACATCTCCCTCCTCATCACCCACATCAGTCACAAGCCCTTGGATGGCCGGGGCTGTGTCTTAGACCACTTGCCATTCCCTCTAGCACTTAGCCGTGAGGTTCCAGTCCGGAAGCGTTCTTGATCTGGGCTGGTTCTCCCCAAGTGTGGTGCCTATCTCTACTCACACATGTGGATGTGCTCGCCAGCTGAGTTTTCTGAGCGAGTCCTACTAACAAGCCGGTCAGGCAACCAGCCTGCCCCTCTAGCTGCATCTGCATGGGGATGGATCAATGCCACTCTCAGAGCAATGACCAGCCAGTCCCACCCCTGCCTCCCCCCAGTGCTAAGGTGCCTTGGGGAGCAGGGGACTGCACTTGGACGCTGCTGTTTCTCCACATCGTCAGTCACCAGCATGAGAGAGGCTGGGCTCCAGCTCCTCAGGCAACAACATCGGGAGGAATAATGAGCTGCTCTGGGGAAGGCGAGAATTTTCTGATTGGGAGACATATGGGGCTGTCACAGTGACAGATGGACCCAAAGGCCCTTTCCCTACTACACTGCCTCAGTGACCTCTACTCTCACCCCCAGGTCTGTCTGCCTCTTGATGCTGATTAGGGATGGTGGGGTGGTCAGAGAGAGGGGCAGGAGACCATGAAACCAGTAAAAAAGGGGAAAACCATCATGGTCTTGAGGGACATTATTTGAGTGTTAGCTTTATAACTCACATCAATAAGCCCTTTGGACCCACTTTATTTATCTGCATCATGAGACAGTTAGACTTAGACTTTGACCTCTGGGAATGTAGTTTCCATCATCTGTAAACTGTGCTCAGTGAAAACACCCATTATTGTAGGCATGGCGGAGGGAGTCCCAACCTCGAAGTCACAAGACTTAGATGAAAATCAGGTTTTAGTTATCTGACTTCTCTGAGCCTCCACTTACTCAAGTATGAAGAGAAATAACAAATGCATTTCTCATTAAATTCTCGTGAGCATAAAACAGAGCACACGTATAAGAAATGTTTAATATAGTATCTGGTAGAGGATAGGGGTTCCACCAGCGTTTACTGATTTGGCAGGGAGTTTTGAATGAGGTATTGCTGTGAAACTGAAAGACACCATGCAAAGTTGACTCTTAGCATCTGGTATTAGTCTTAGTCTAAGGATCCATGTCAGTATTTGTCTTGGTACTGGTGAGAGGGATTGTTATCTCTAAGGTACACTTCAACCTTTAAAGACAAGGATCTCCAAACAGAAAGATTGGTTCTTAACAATCAGTCAGTTTAACAGACAGAAAGATGGAGGACTTTGCATCCCCAACTCTGCTCTGTGTCCCCAGCTCCGTGCAGGAGACCGTGGATCTCTGTCTGCCCAAAGCTGAAAGTGATTGACAAAGTGGCTGAAAGGCACTTCGGAAAAAATGGGGAATGGAGGCAAGGACAATGCCTCAAGAAGGACAGGAGGAGACTGGTTAGGGGGCAGAGAGAGGCAAATCTGTTCTTAGATCACTCCCAGCCCTTCTAGAACTTACCCATGCAGACCTAGCCCAGAAGTGTGCTCAAAGCTGTGGCCTCCAACAATGGATCTGTGCATATGGATAGCCCCAGTCCAGGGTGAAGTTGGCATTAGAGAACAGCTAAGGTGAACAATTCAAAATTGATGCTTTTGAACTGTGTTGTTGGAGAAGACTCTTGAGAGTCCCTTGGACTGCAAGGAGATCCAACCAGTCCATCCTAAAGGAGATCAGTCCTGAATATTCAGTGGAAGGACTGATGCTGAAGCTGACACTCCAATACTCTGGCCACCTCATGCGAAGAGTTGACTCATTGGGAAAGACTCTGACGCTGGGAGGGATTGGGGGCAGGAGGAGAAGGGGACAACCGAGGATGAGATGGCTGGATGGCATCACCGACTCGACGGACTTGAGTTTGGGTAAATTCCGGAAGTTGCTGATGGACAGGAAGGCCTGGCATGCTGCGGCTCATGGGGTCACAAAGAGTCAGACACGACTGAGCAACTTAACTGAACTGAACTGAAGGTGAACAGTGATGAAGTGAAGGGAGGCTCAGTGAAAGAGGCAGAGGAGAAAGAGAAGGAAGGACATGGAAGATGTTGAAGTAAAGAAGAAGGAGGAAGACCACCTTGTCCTTTCTCTTCTTAAAACCTTTGAAGAACCATCCCTGATCTGCATGAGTAAGTCTAAGAGCCTGAGCTCACGCACCAGCCCTGGAGATCAGCTCGGTGGGACCAGCTCTTGCCCTGTCTCCACACATCCATGCTCCAGCCACCAACAAAGCATCGGGTGTTGCATCTTCACATCTTTGCCCTTGGGGTGTCCTCTGAGCAGATGGCCTTTCAGCTCTTCCTCATTTTAGAAAACCACCAGGCATCCCTCAAGTATCACCTCCTCTGGGAAGCTTTTCCTGAGTCCTTGAGGCAGAATTAGTCTCTCCCTTCACTGGGCAGCTGTACCTCCTTCCCTCAAGGGCAGACTTCCAGGACTGCTTGCTTCCTCGCCTGCCTCTCACTCTGCAGGGAGCTCCTCGAAGGTGGGCTGTATCTCTTGTTCATCTTTGTACCCTGGTGCTTGAGCTGTGGGTCTGGAACACGCTCATGAAATGGTCATGGGATGACAGGAGGGGCAAGGGGAAAAGGAAGGGGAGAAAGGGTGAAGACAAGAGGGAAAAGGAGCTCAAGGACAAGAGGGAAGGAGAAAAGAGAGGTGATGGAAAAACAGCATGCCATTGGGGTGTGGAGTGGTGAGGGGAAGGAAGAAGAAGCGAGGGAGGAGGGAAATACAAAGGTGAAGCAGAGAGGAAAGTGAAGAGGATAAAGGGGAAGAGAAAGTAGATAAAGAAACAGGGCTGGTGTTTGAAGGGGGATAGAGGAAAATGGGTTCCAGAGAATCTGGGAATTTCTAAGCAATCAGTACCTGGCCCCTGGGGCGTGCTTCCCATTTCTGCATCCTCACAAGGAACCAGGGTTAGGTCCTCACTGAGCCTAGACCCGTCTGGAGTATCTGTGACCTGGGATGACTGTTGAGAGGAAGCATGGCTTTTTTACTACTCAAAAACAATAGGCGGGCCCCATTGCGGATTGATTGGTGTGGACAGCTGTCACTTTCAAAGGAGAATTCTGCTCCTTCCTCTCTGTCATCACCTGCTCCAGCCAGCTCTATTTTGGACAGACTCCACTGGAAAGCTATGAGCTGGAAACTTGGTGGGGCCACTTATCCCCAGCTAGATTTAACTGGACTCAGCTGGTCTTTCTCTCTTCCCTGGTTTGAATTCCACTGACTCTTCCAAAGCACCTCCTCTCACCCGATTTCAAGCAGACACAGCAGGGGTGCTAGCTTGACCACCCAGGCACACAGGCCTCCAGGTAGCGTTGTGGGTATATTGCAATGGAATCATCCCGTAAGTGCTCTGGGGCTGCTCCCTGATGAGGGCTGGGCCATCTTCCCCGCATCGAAATTGACCTGTGCTGGGTAATCAGAGACTGGCTTCTCTGAATGCAGGTATTACATGAATCAACATCACTTGAGGTCAAAGTAAATATCATTAGGGAAGGAAGAGCCTGGAGGCCTCTCTGCACCTTTATCTCTCAGCTTCCCAAGGGAGGCTGTTGAGGGCTGGACCAAAATAAGTGGTTCTTCAGTTAATTCCAAGACCCACTTACTTTGCATGATTCAGCCCAGTCCCTTGCATCTTCTCTCTAATGCCCTCTCCCTCACCAGCCTTCATCTTCACATGTAAAACCACAAGACCCCAATGCTCCTCTTTCTTTTCTAATAATTTACCATGAGGGGAAAGTATACACTTATGGGGGTTGGGGTGGCAGCGTGGAGGGCAGGGGAGAGAAAGCAATGCTCTTAAAGGTAGTATTTTCCTTAACCACACACAGGCCAGAAGGGTCTAGTGGGAGGGAGAGATGAATAATCTGTGTGCAGAGATGGCATGAAAACTTAGGCAAGTTCTACAGAGTTCTCTATACTCCTGGAAGACAAATAGAAGCAACTTTTCCCTTCCTTTCTAGCAGGGGCAATGGGATCTGTTGGAGAGGGAAATGGAGAATTTAAATTCACAGGGCTCATTTTAGCCTAGACCAAAACTTTCACCATCTCTTCTAACTTGACCTTCACTGGAAGTCTAATGAATTTCAACTCTCTTGCTTTTGCTTCTAAGGCCTAAAATGGGCAATAAGTGAGTGAGAAAGAACAACAACAACAACAAAAAAGTCTCAACCCCTAATCCAAAGAGAATCACAATTCCTAGTGAAAAATGGAAGTTAACCAAAATACCGTCTTTTCTTTTCCAAGCAGGTTTGCAGCATGAACCTAGTTGATTGGTCCTCTCCCTTCATTCTCTTTCTTAGAGAACATCCTTGTAAATTAGTGTTGGCTTGTGCAGTGATGGAGGATGGTCCTTGAAACTACCCTGGCTCTCACCTCTTTCCTGGAGGCACCGCCCACGCAGAGACTGCATCCCTCTGCCCATTCACTTACTTACCAATTATCCGCTGAGTAGCTGGGAGTCACAGGAGACTTGGAACAGGGCTATAGTGTCCCTGTCTTTCTGAAAGCATGAGGGACCCAAAATGAGGCTGGGAAGCCAGTGGACTCTGATAACGAAGGCTCTTACAGGGCTAGATAAGGAGTTTAGGCTCATTTTATAGACAGCGAGACGTGTCAGAAAGTTTTAAAGGAGGGGCATGGCACAGTGAGTTTGCTTCATAGGAGGTCACCCTGGGCTCAGTGTGGAAGGTGGCCTGGAAGGGGTTGGCAAAATGGGAAGCGGTCCAGAGGAGGCTGACCAGTGCCGGAAGAGGCAGAGAGTCTGCCAAGGGCAGAAGGGATGCTGTGGGAGGGAGCAAGGTCATGGGCATTTGACACCCACACAACTTGAAAGACTTGGTCAAGGAAGTAAAACAGCAACAAAACAGTATATTCGCCCCCAAAGCTGCACTGTATTCAACCATTATTAATAACTGATTTGATTCTATCCATTCCATTTTACAGCCCCTGTCTCCTGCCATTGTCTCGTCCTGGTAACAATTTTATTGGAGCATAGGAGGCACATTATAAATACATTTTATACTGCACATTGTATTTGAAGCAAATTTGAGACATCTCTGATTAGGTGCCTTCCCAACGATAGCCTTGTTCAGACAGATAATTGCGTGCTGATTTTTATTTTATTTTATTTTCAGCTTTGTTCTCTCCCCCTTGGCAAAGCTGCAATCTTGCATACACACGTCAGTGGATAAAAACCCTTGAAAATAACTCTTCAGAAGAAATCTAATTTACTTTTTAATCTGGTTCGGAAATTTGCCAGAAAAATTTCCACCGACAAGCACTGCCATTTATTACCACTTATCACACAGCCGGGCTGTGCTCGCGTTCCTGATGGGGCTAATGTAACAGGGGAGGAATCTTCTGATACATTATTTATTCGATACAATCCCACCAGATAAGATCTATGGGCAGGAGAGGACAAAGTTTGACCTTATCCTTTGTCTAAGGGAAAGTAAGGGGTCTTCACTTTTGCTTGTTTGAGGAACCCTCTTTAACTCCATGCCCTTGGAAAATTCTAAGCTTCCCTTAGAGCCCTGGGACTATCACCCCACAGAGACCTGGCTTTGACGTTGTTTTCTTCCCCTGAGATCCACACCACCCACTTACACATTTGCTTGTGTTAGACCTTGAGATGATTTTTGAGAGTTTCGTGCTTGTTCTGATCTGTTTCTTAGGGATAGAGATCAGAGGGACATTTAGAAAAGGCTTGTCCAAGCTCAGATTAGGGTGGCTCCATATTGAAGAAAAAAGATTGGTATGGGCCAGCTGGTGGCCTTGGGCTGGTGACCTTTGGTCCTCATATGTAAAATGAGAAAGGGGATCTCTGCAACCCTGTCAAGGTTTCATGGTTTGTGGAGATAGCCCAAGGCTTTGGGTAGAACAGAGGACCAGAGTCAGAAGGCCTAGAGCTGGAGTTTTGGCATAGCGGCTTCCCAGCTGGCTGATCTTCAGCAAGTTGACATCTCCAAGCCCCTGTTTTCTGATGCGTCCACTGCAGAAACAGCTCATAGCATCATTACAATGATAATGATTATGGAAACTTTGCAAATGAGTGAGTGAGTGAAGTCGCTCAGTCGTGTCCTACTCTTTGCGACCCCATGGACTGTAGCCTACCAGGCTCCTCCCTCCATGGGATTCTCCAGGCAAGAGTACTGGAGTGGGTTGCCATTTCCTTCTCCAGGGGATCTTCCCGACCCAGGGATCAAACCCGGGTCTCCAGCATTCCAGGCAGATGCTTTAACCTCTGAGCCACCAATAGCAACAAAATATTTAAGCGTATAATTATCATGAATCAATTCATTAATTAGTGAAAATACATGATGAGATATTTGCAGAATCCACTCAGAAGGAAAACCTGGAGAGAAGTAGAGCTGGGAGTAACCAATGGGGCTTTCTGTATGCCTATCCCCAACCTCACCTGAAAGACACTCCAGGCTAGCCTTAGTCAAAAGTAGACTCCTGCACTCTGGTGCACAGTGTATGTTTTTTGCATTCACCCCTAACAGCCATTCCAAGAGCTCTCTGGAGCTCCCAGGAACTATAGAACTGGGATGTAGTCTCCGCCTCACCCTACCCATGTTTCCTAAAATTACAAAGGTGAAAGATCTTGAACACTGGACAGAACTGGGTGGAAATCTTGACTGAAATCAAGTGAAATCTATAAGAATTTACTTAACTCTTCAGAGCTTTAACCCTCATCCCTCATCTATAAAAGGAGGAAATTAGCACTAACCTCATGGAGTTGCCATGAGGGGTCAGTGGCATATGTGATGTTACACTTTACAGGCCTCAGTGATCCACCACCAGTGAATTAAGTTCTGAGAGGTCCTCCTTAGAAACCCTTATACTCTTGGTGTGCTTAGGACCATGTCTGCCATGTTGGAAGAATTCAATCAGTACTTGTTAAATGGATGGATGGATGGACAGATGCAATACATAGAGATCAGGGTTGTGAACTGAAGAAAATGTATGTAATATTCTTGATCTAGAAAGATAGTCTTGAGTCCTAAATCAATTTTTGAATATTTGTGCTATGCTAAGTCACTTCAGTCATGTTCGACTCTGCAACGCTATGGACTGCCAGGCTTCTCTGTCCATGTGTTTTTCCAGGCAAGAATAGTGAAGTGGGTTGCTGCGCCCTCCTCCAGAGACTCTTCCTGACCCAGAGATCAAACCCTCATCTCTTATATCTCCTGCATTGGCAGGTGAGTTCTTTACCACTAGCTCCACCTGGGAGGCCCTTTGGAATTTTTATTTCCTCCCAAATCTGTCTCCTGCTTCTTCCAGGCGTCTTACCGTTTCTGCTCCCCTATCCCATCCTCTTGGCCTCCAAAATATTCCATTTCTCTGACCCTCACCCTCCAAGCTTTTCTCCCCTCAGCCAATGGGTTGGCAGTGAGGTTTGCCCACAGAAGTTTCTCCCTGTCTCCTTGCTTTCTGTGATGCCTTCTCAGAGCTATGCCTCCTGTGGGAAGAGTAAATATAGAAAAATGACAACATGTACATTAACGCTCATTAGAATGTCATCATTATACCCCACAAAGTGTCTGCCGAGGGGGTCCCTAAAGGGCACTTAGAAACGAAGCAGCTGCTCCAGCTTTGTTCCAGCTCACATCTCGAAGAAATGACTCTGAGATAGATGCAGTGATGTCTGGCTGGAGGAAGGGGAGAGAGCCGTGCTTCTTTGGAGGAGGAAATGGTGATGCGAGAACCCACACTTTACCCCATGTGCCCAGGACAATCAGTGAGTGAGATGGATGGAAAGTATGAGAACTCAGGGAGCACGCCAGTCTGCAGAGCTGGGGCTGGTGTGCCCAACCCAGAGGCTCCCAATCTCTATAGGGAGATGGAGGATAAGGAGCTAACCCTAACCCCAACCTCAATCTTAGATCAGCCTCGGAAAGAATCACCTGCTCTTCATCAATGTGTGTGTTAAATTGCTCAGTCATGTCTGGCTCTTTGCGACCCCATAGACTATAGCCTGCCAGGCTCCTCTATGCATGGGATTTCCCAGGCAAGAATACTGGAGTGGGTTATCATTTCCTTCTCCAGGGGATCTTCCCAACCCAGGGATCGTCTTCTGTATTGCAGGCAGATTCCTTACCATCTGAGCCACCAGGGAAGCCCCCTCTTCATCAACAGTGAGACAAAAACTATGGTGGGAATGAGGAAAACATTATTCTACTTATTTTTCTACCAGTAGTAACTGGACAAGAGTTGTGGAGAGAAGGGGATGCAACGTGATATCCAAGTTTTGAATCTATTGACAAAGGGTACCAATTAATCTCCCTTGTAACTGTGCTCATCCACTCAAGACACACCCACAGGACACCCATGCACCCTACACACACTTCTGTCTACAGCTGGTCAGTAGCTAATCCAGCAGCACAGGGCGTGGCCTGGCATCACAGGTCCCTTCATCCAAGTGTCTTGAAAGAGCAGGTGGCAAGGTTCATAAAACTTATGTTTGTCATATATAAAGACAATTTTGAGCCTCAGGTATAAAATCACTACTCTAAGTTCAACTAATTCATACCAATTATGGTTTGTATAGCACTTTATGTTTATACAGTCTTTCCCCCATGTACACACTACTACATCAGAGTCTCATTACTACCCTATGAAACAAACAGGGTAAGTGTTATTATCCCCATTTTACAGATAAGGAAACTGAGGAACAGACTTTTCAATTACACACATATATACACCCTGCCTACCACCCCCATCCCTCCCTTTTCCCCAGGACTCAGAAGATTGAACCTAAAATTTTCTTTAGACCCTGCTGCCTTTTCCTACTATGGTCAAGCACTGATTGGTTTGATAATTTCTTTTGAAATCTCCTTGTCATACTTTATTGAGTGTTCCCAAGTACCAGGGAGGATGTAAAGTTGTCTAGGCTCTGCTCTGGAAATGTTATGGTTTCATGAGTAGGCCAAGGCATCTAAATTCCCTGTCTCAGCCTTCTCCTCTATAAAGTGGGGATAGTGGTAATGTTTTCATGGTTATAGTGAGGATTAAATGAGAGAAGGTCTGTAAAGTCCTTGAAACAATGCCTACATATAGTAACTCTTATTATTCTTGTTACTGATTGCAATTAATATTATGAGGGAGGTATGCTACTAAAGCTGTGGATGAGCTGTGCTTTTTGTTGTTGTTCAGTTGCTCGGTTGTGTCTGACTCTTTGCGATCCCATGGGCTGCAGCACCCCAGGCTTCCCTGTCTTTCACCATCTCCTGAAGCCTGCTCAAACTCATGTCCATTGAGTTGGTGATGCCATCCAACCATCTCCTTCTCTGTTGTCCCCTTCTCTCCTAGCCTTCAATCTTTCCCAGCATCAGGGTCTTTTCTAATGAGTTAGCTCTTTGTATCAGGTGGCCAAAGTATTGAACCTTCAGCTTCAGCATCAATCTTTCCAATGAATATTCAGGATTGGTTTCCTTTAGAATTGACTGGTTTGATCTCCTTGCAGTTCAAAAGACTCTCAAGAGTCTTCTCCAACATTACAGTGTTGTGCTATGGGAAATCTGAAAAAGATGGAGCTATAGTTGTACTCAGTGGTCTTTAACTAAAGAAAATTGGTGGGAGAAAGAAGCAATATGCATGATTTTATGTCAGTGGGGAAGATGGTTTTATATTGGGTTAGCAAAAACCTTTATTTGGATTTTTCTATAAGATGCTATGAAAAAATCCAAATGAACATTTTGGCCAACCCAATTCTTTTATGCACTTACCCGGGAGATGAGGAGGAATCTAATTTGAGCCACAGTCATCAACTCTGCAAATATACAACACCAGTTCCTATAAGTGGAGAGATGGGTGATGTGGTGTCTGCATTCACAGGTCAGTCCAGCTGAGGAGGCTGCAGAAGGGGAGAGAGGAAGAAGGAAGAACACGTGGGTGGGGTGAACTGCACATACAAAGATGTGTCTCTGGGAAGAAGCGTGGTCTTTTTGTCTGGGAGATAAGGAGAGGAAGACAATAGTCAAATTTTAATTAGAATAAGCACTTTGATAACTATAGTCCTCAGACCAGAAATTATTTAACTTCTTGTATTATTAAAACTTATTTTCCCTCACCAGTTAGGCCCCTGAGACTAAAGTGTGCATGAACAAGTCACTGAGAAGTAAACTCAAATTTTGAGCTAGTAGTCTTAGGGGAAATGCACTCTGAGAATAAAGTCTCAAGTTGACGTAGGAAGAAATGGAAAACTTGAGAAGACAACCTGATCACAGCCTGGAGCTGCTCCAAAACCCATCCCACCTGTTCACAGAATGCCCAAGAGCCACCATCTCCTCTCCACTTCTCCCTGACAGTCATTTTTGTTGCAGCCACATCCATGCCAGGAAAGGATACCTAGATAGAGTATCTTGCCTTGAGACCAAGGATAAGAGATTAGCAGAAATGGGCAACTCTGCCTTGGTATCCTCCTTTGATCAATGCACCTTATCAAGTAAGTTTGTTTGCAGAGCTTAGTAATGACCATCTACTCCTGTGAGTAAGGGAGGAATTAGTGTATCAACCCCATTTTTCCCAGCTCCCTCAGCCAGCCATCTGGAACAGTCCAGGACAGATCATAGAGGGCTCTGAATGTTGGCTGAGTAGCTTGGACAGAGGTTAAACAAACTGAGAACCAGTTTACAGGACAGCATGCAGAAGGATGGGGATGTCAAGAGGATGGCGATCTTCTTTGCAGGGGAAGCTTTGTTGAGCCAGAAATAAGGGTTGTGGGTGGAAAAGGGCTTTACACAGACAGACAGCAACAGATGCAGGCTTTAGGAAAGTAACAAAGAAGCAATTCTGTATTATACCCCAGACTTTTAAGTCCTACTCAGAGAAAAACATTGATAAGAGCCCCTACTTTTAATTCCATGAGTTCTCTAGAGCTGGCCCCTAATTTAACCAATGTTTATTACATATCGTCATGTTCAGTGGACTTCCCCAGTGACTCTGGTAGAGAATCCAAGTCGTAGGAGATGCTGTCTCAATCCCGGGGTCAGGAAGATCCCCTGGAGGAAGGCATGGCAACCCACTCCAGTATTCTTGCCTGGAGAATCTTGTGGACGGAGGAGCTGGTGGGCTACAGTCCATAGCATCTCAAAGAGTCAGACATGCATGTAGCATGCATGTTTGGTGTGCAAAGACAAACAAGACATGGCATTACCTACACAATCCAGCAGGGCAAGTGGACATGTCTACAACAACCCACCACCCATTGGGAAAAGCACTATTCCAACAATATGGACAAAGGACATGGACATATCCTGCTTGAGACAGCTAGGAAAAGGAAATGGTATTTAAGTTAGTTCTTAGGTAATTTTAGTAATTAATAAGAGTTTGTAAAATGGAGAAGGGCCTGTGGCCCCACTATGTCCCCTTTGCTTTACCACATGCATGTGTTCACTGTTCTCCTGCCTGGCAGGTTCTGTTTGGGATAAAAATTCAATGCTTTCCCTTCTCTCAAGCGTTTAAGCCACTCCTGCAAATGACCTGGACAGTAACTGAAATTTCTAGAGGGAAAGAGCCAGGTTTGTACTCTTTCTGAGTAAGTGTGGCTCTCCGAGTGGCAGGGGGAGTTTCATTATGATTTTTCTTAGAGTTCCACATTATCATATCTCTTTTTTATGCTTGGAGGGAGGCTGCTTGAATTGGTCCCTCTCTGGGGGCCCCCAAATAGATGATTTTTCCCCTTCATCTCTCTGGTGTTACCATCAGGAGCTGGGCACAAAATCCCTCTAGCATCCCTTGGGACTTCTGCTTCCCACTATTCTTTTGATCACTCAACAAATATTTATTGAGTACCAACCATTCCCTGGTGGCTCAGATGGTAAAGAATATACCTGCAATACAGGAGAGACCCCGATTCATTCCCTAGGTTGGGAAGATGCCCTGGAGAAGGGAATGGCTACCTACTTCAATATTCTTGCCTGGAGAATTCCATGGACTGAGGAGCCTGATGCACTACAGTCCACAGAGTCACAGAGAGTCAGACATGACTGAGAAACTAACACACATACAAACATATAACCATCCATCTAGTCTGGGCACTAGGAAGACAACAGTTAAAAAAATAAGCCCTTGTCCTTATGGACTTTACAGTTCAGTAGGAGAGTTAGACAATACATAATTAAACAAATAAAGATATTAATATAATGTCAGGCAGTCGTACGTTTTCTTAGGAAGAAAAACAGTATAGTAGGACGCTATTCAAAATGCTGGGCAGGGGGTTGTAAGATCAGGGACATCTCTCTCAGAAACTGATATTAGAGTAGAGAATGAAAGATATTCCAAGCCAGAGAGATGGAAAGCAGGACTATTCTCAGAATACTTGATGAACAGAAAGGGAGAGAGTGTGGCTGGAGCAGAGTGAGCTAGGAAAAGAGCTGTCATTAACAAGTCACTGGGACAAGGTCATTTCGATCTTTCAGACTGCGTAAAGACTTAGGATTTTATGCTAGTTGAGGGGAGATGGTTTTGAAGAGCTTTGACCAGTGGAGGAACATGGCATAATGAATATCTTCATAGGGTCGTGCTGGCTGCTTTGTTCAGCATACACGGAAGAGAATCAAGAGAGGAGACTGGTTAGGAGGCTGATGTGGTAGCCCGAGCAAGAGGTGGTGGTGACTTGGACCTGAGAGGTGGTGTGGAAGGTGGTGACAAGTGGTCACAGCACATGTTTTGGTGAACAGGTCAAGAAAACATATTTAAAGGACTGAATGCAAAGAATGGGAGGAACATAAAAATAAAAGATGACGACAAGGGTTTGGTTAAAAGCAACTGAGTGAATGGAAGTTACTTATGAGATCTGAAGACCTAGGGGAGATTTGGGGCTGGGGCTGCTGAATGCCAAGTTTGATTAGGGACATTTCTATTAGGCATTCAAGAGGTAATACTGAGAATGTCAAGGAGGTATGGACTGATGAGTTCAAAAAGTTGGGTGACTTTAGAGAGGAGGAAGAATTGATTTGGATAGAGTACTGAGTAGCTGGGAGAGCACACACCCCAGCCCCAAGAAGGTAGGGAAGAGTAGGAGCTAAAAGAGCATCACTGAATGGATTTCAGGGGGAGACAAAACCCACAGGGAAGAGCTAGTTTCAGTTAGAGCAAGAAGGTGATGGAGCCGCTCAGACATGAGACTGAGGATGCCGGGAATTTTATCGAAGATGGCGCACATCTCCACAGCGTTCCATGGAAAGCTTCAGAGTTTGGGCATCAAACCTCAGAAGATCATGGATAAGGAAGACATTTTAAGGCGGTTGGTTTCTTCACAGATCATGGGAAAGTGATTGCAGGACAACATAAGGAAGAAGCCCCTGAGTGAGGACTCCAAACAATCTCAAGGATTCACTTCTGGTCACAAGTTCTGGGCATCTCAAGGTTCATGCCAGCATTGACTGAATATTAAAAATCCTACTAATAGGCAATCTACAGATTCAGTGCAATCCCTATCAAACTACCAGCAGTATTTTTCACAGAACCAGAACAAATTATTTCACAGTTTGTATGGAAATACAAAAAACCTCGAAGAGCCAAAGCAATCTTGAGAAAGAAAAATGGAACTGGAGGAATCAACCTGCCTGACTTCAGGCTCTACTACAAAACCACAGCCATCAAGACAGTATGGTACTGGCACAAAGATAGAAATATAGATCAATGGAACAAGACAGAAAGCCCAGAGATAAATCCACACACATACGGAGACACCTTATCTTCTACAAAGGAGGCAAGACTATACAATGGAATAAAGACAATCTCTTTAACAAGTGGTGCTGGGAAAACTGGTCAACCACTTGTAAAAGAATGAAACTAGAACACTTTCTAACACCATACACAAAAATAAACTCAAAATGGATTAAAGATCTAAATGTAAGACCAGAAACTATAAAACTCCTAGAGGAGAACATAGGCAAAACACTCTTCAATATAAATCACAGCAGGATCCTCTATGATCCACCTCCCAGAATACTGGAAATAAAAGCAAAAATAAACAAATGGGATCTAATTAAAATTAAAAGCTTCTGCACAACAAAGGAAACTATAAGCAAGGTGAAAAGACAACCCTCTGAATGGGAGAAAATAATAGCAAATGAAGCAACTGACAAACAACTAATCTCAAAAATATACAAGCAACTTATACAGCTCAATTCCAGAAAAATAAACGACCCAATCAAAAAATGGGCCAAAGAACTAAATAGACATTTCTCCAAAGAAGACATACGGATGGCTAACAAACACATGAAAAGATGCTCAACGTCACTCATTATCAGAGAAATGCAAATCAAGACCACAATGAGATACCACTTCACACCAGTCAGAATGGCTGCGATCCAAAAGTCTGCAAGCAATAAATGCTGGAGAGGGTGTGGAGAAAAGGGAACCCTCTTACACTGTTGGTGGGAATGCAAACTAGTACAGCCACTATGGAGAACAGTGTGGAGATTCCTTAAGAAATTGCAAATAGAACTGCCTTATGACCCAGCAATCCCACTGCTGGGCATACACACCGAGGAAACCAGAATAGAAAGAGACACATGTACCCCAATGTTCATTGCAGCACTGTTTATAATAGCCAGGACATGGAAACAACCTAGATGTCCATCAGCGGATGAATGGATAAGAAAGCTGTGGTATATATACACAATGGAGTATTACTCAGCCATTAAAAAGAATACATTTGAATCAGTTCTAATGAGATGGATGAAACTGGAGCCGATTATACAGAGTGAAGTAAGCCAGAAAGAAAAACACCAATACAGTATACTAACACATATATATGCAATTTAGAAAGATGGTAATGATGACTCTGTATGTGAGACAGCAAAAGAGACACACACAGATGTGTAGAACGGACTTTTGGACTCTGAGGGAGAGGGAGAGGGTGGGATGATGTGGGAGAATGGCATTGAAACATGTATACTATCATGTAAGAAACAAATCGCCAGTCTATGTTTGATACAGGATACAGTATGCTTGGGGCTGGTGCACGGGGACAATCCAGAGAGATGATATGGGGTGGGAAGTGGGAGGGGGGTTCAGGATTGGGAACTCATGTACACCTGTGGCAGATTTGTGTCAATGTATGGAAAAACCAATACAGTTTTATAAAGTAAAATAAAGTAAAAATAAAAATTAAAAAAAAAAGAAAAAAAATTCCTCCTAATAAGGGCTATGTTCTGTTCTCACTAGTCTGTCTTCCTAAATGCCCCAAGGTGGGCGGCCACTCCTCAGGTTAGGGAAAGGAGTGTGGTCATCACAAGTTCTATCCATGTCTTGAGGACAGAGGTTGAAAAAAAGGAAATCAGAAATCTAGAAGAGCTTACAAAAGAATCACAAGCCATAGACACTTGGAAAGAAAACTATCAGTCCTGGGCACTGAAAGGTGAAGCCCAACACATGGGTCAAATGGGCTGTGAGTGTGAAGGGGTTTAGAGAAACCAGAAGCCCACTGGACAGGCAGGGTGGCCAAGAAAGGCTCACAGGGAAGGTGGGCCCCAGGGGGATGCCCAAGAATGAGGAGTGTCTGCTCCATCACCTGGAGCAATGGACGGGGAGGTCACCTGGGTGGATTTGTATCTATCAATTCAGTAGTGTGCCTCTGGGTGAAAAAGAACCATTTCCTCTTTATCATTATCCTTAATAATGCTAAATCAGGAGGTGATGGAAAACCAACTCAAAGCTCGTTTCAGAAGGATGTGGAAAGGGGGAGGCAGCAGGAAAACACATCAGAAAACAAATTCATCTTCTTGGCACAGAGACAAAGGACTGGGGCTTGGTCCAGAGCTCCAAAGACTGATCCTTTCAAGGCTGTGCCAGTTTTTCAAGACATTCAAGTCAAGTAATGATAAAAATCCCACTATTCACTGTTATATTAATGGCTTCTCCACTATATGCAGATAGGTAAAAGCATCATATCTTTATTTGCATTTCTTTTTCTATTGCCTCCAGCTCACTGAATTTCTTCCTTATCTGCCAAGAAATGTCTACTTTTAAGGTATTCTTTCATTTCCTCATGCCATTGGCTGTCAAACGACTTAATAACTTGCCTATCATGGAAGTCAAATATGGTTTATTAAAAATGCATGTCTCACTCAATAAGATGCCCTTTGGCGGTCTTCAGACCTTGACGACTCTGTCTAAAAGCTTGGGAGCACAGAATGGTCTTGGCTGGCCAGCTGCACTGCCTTGTTCTGTAACTTGCTCATTGCTGCCCAGATTATGCTGAAGCGGCACAGAGAAGGGAGGTAGGAACTGTCCAAGGAGGTGGAATTGGACCATTTTACTGACTTGAGGAAGCGGGACATAGGCCTGAAACCTCCAAGTGCCTGAAGACTTCCAAGTCATCCGGCCAGGTTTCAGGGAAAGAATTTGGGAATGAGGATGGAACTGGTACCCTGAGGTAGGAGGGAGGGAGGGAGAAAGGCATCTCTGGAGGGAATGGCATCAAGCAGGAGTGGGCTGTGTTGACTCAGTGCACTGGGATGATGAATCATGCCTGGGATGGCTCACGTAGCAAGACGACATCGCTATTTACAGGGGCTAATGAGGCATCTGCAGTCACACACTCAGAGTCTGAATGCTGTTGTGGTGGAGGAGAAAGCAAGGAGCCTGAGCTAAAAACACAAAGGGAACTGGAGGTCGCCTTTCCCATCCTCTGCCCAGGGGTCCCACAGCACCAAACCACTTCATCAGGATATACTGACCCTTCTACCAAACGGTCTCAGAGCAGCTCTTCAGCTTCCCAGGCTGATGTTCTCCAGTGGCCTGTGGATCTCCTCCCTGGAGCCTCAGGACTTCAGCTAGTCCTTCATCCTTCGTTCTTCTGTGCATAACAGAGATGAGAAATACCCGTGCTGCCTCATTTCGTATAGCATCCCCTCCACCACTTACAGACTCCACTCCATCTCACCACAGTCTCCTCTTCTTGACTCTAGTTAGTCGCCACCTCTTCCATGAGAGCATCTCTCACTGCTATCCTCCAGATGATTGTTTCTGGCGTCTTATTGTTAAAGGGTCTGGCATGTTGTACTCTATCTACTCAGGACAACCAAGATGGTGGAAAGCCCCAGCCACTCTGCCCAAGAAAATGGAGATGCCACACCCAAGCAGAGACTCGATGCCATGGAAAGACCCAGAGGGGAGCTCAAGTGCCCGCAGTAGGAAAGTATGGTTACTCGACAGGGAGAAGGCAGAGGTTCCTCTGGAGGAGAGAGAAATCTGAGCTATGAGAGTGGATAAAGGGCAGATATGGACCACAGGAGGGAAAAATAAGGGGGAAGGTAAACAAAGGAATGGAATGAAGGGAGGAATCTGTGCCATGAGACAGACTGAAGAGAGGAAAAAGAGGGGAAAGGCACTGGGGAGAAGGTGAGGGGCCAGGGAGAAACAGAGCAAAGTCAAGGTCCAGAGAGGGGGCCAGAGACCAAGGGCCAGAGAGAAGAGGAGAAGGGCAAGGAATGTGAGCTCTTGAAAAGGCGCACAAATCCATGGCTGGGCTGAGGGGACGATGGCTCAGCCTGGTCTGCCCAGGGACACGGGCTGATCCTCTGTTGAGACCATCGCCAGGGAATCAGCCCAGCCAAGCGGCTGGAAGAGCGATCCCTCATGTCCTTGTCACTTGGGATGATGGGTGGCCAGGTGCTGACACGGCGTGACTTGGGCTTGGAGGTTTCATGAGCTTCTCCTGTAAGAAACCCCCGGAGAGATGACTGGGAGATTGAGACGGACTGTGTATGAAGTTGATGGCCTGTGAGAGTCTACTGTATCAGACACGGGGCAGGGGGCTGGGGGAAGAAGGTACAATCTGTTTATAGGACATTTATTAAGTTAACCTTAAAAATGCATTCCAATATACAGTGAAAGTGAAAGTGATATTCCCTCAATTGTGTCCAACTCTTTGTGACCCCATGGACTGTAGCTCTCCAAGCTCCTCTGTACATGCGATGCTCCAGGCAAGAATACTGGAGTGGGTTGCCATTTCCTTCCCCAGGGGATCTTCCTGACTCAGGGATTGAAGCTGGGTCTCCTGCATTGCAGGCAGATTCTTCACTGTCTGAGCCATCAGGGAAGCCCCCCAGTATACAGTAGGTACAGACAAATACTGGTTTGATTCCACGTACATAAGGTACCTAGAATAGTCAAATTCAGAGAGTCAGAAAGTACATCAGTAAGCGCCAGGGGCAGGGATGTGGACGGGTGGGGAAGGGGGATGGGGAGTTAGTGTTTAATGGGGACAGAGTTTCCCTTTAGGAAGGTGACAAATTTGGGTGATGGATGATGGTGAGAGTTGCACAAAAAATGTGAATGTACTTAGTGCCACTGAACTGTATAGTTAAATATGGATTAAAAAAAAGAAGAAATGCCAGAAGAGGGAGGAAATGAAGATGTAGTGAAAGAACAGAGAGAGAGAAACAAAAGCAAGTGCTGAGAGAGAGAATAGGACCAAGCAGAGCAGAGACAAGAGAGATGGCAGAGAGGTTGATAAGGAGGGGAAGGCAGCAGTAATGACTGGAAGACTGGGAGAGAGACTGAGAGAGATGTCATGAGATTGAGAGGATATTGAGAGAAAAGGAGGTTGAGGGAGAGGAAAGAGAAAAGAGGCAGGGCTAGAAAACACACAGCACGGAGCTGGAGCAGCAGAAAATGGAATGGGCCCCAGTTTTGAACCTTTGCCAACATCTGAACTTGCTCCTTCTGCTATCCATTTTTCATCCGTCACTAAGACAAGCTGAAGAGCTAAGCTTCAGGTTTTGTTGATTATAAAATGTTCCATTCTGATCTGTACCAAGGGTAAATTTCCTGGATTTCTAAATGAACCACATGCAGTTAGAGAAAGAGAGAGAGGGAAGGGAGGTGGGGGGTGGGGAAGGTGCTTGCCACACCACCAAGGATGGAAAACAGAGCCACTTAGTAACATCCCCGCAGGGCTGGAGGAGACACTTCGCTACACATTAGTGTCATTCCTTGGGGACAGGAAGCTCGGTGGCACATTGGGGCATCCGTTGCCCCGGGGCTGGCCCTGCCGCCTGCAAATCTCTCTTCTACCTGCGTTATTTCTGCCAAATGCAGAATCAGAGATCTGGCGTTACCAGGAGCTCACACTGATGACCCCTGCCCATGCAAACAAAACAACAACTTTCCGTCTCCCTGAGAGAAGCCAGGTTGAGCTGAGTGTGGGGAAGGCGAGGCTAGACTCCTGGGTCTCTAATTGCTGGCTTCCATGGGAATGCCCCTCCACCCCAGTGCCTGCAGCCTTTCAATCTTCAGCGCCCACTGTAGGACCCACCAAGGTGGCTGCGCTCTGAGAAGAGGGACGGAGTGAGGACGGGGAGGGGGTGGCACGCTCCACTGCACCTCTCCCCAGAACGCGATGTGACACAAGACATTGGGAGATGGCAGCGAAAGTTCAAGGGAAAAACACAGTTATTTATGGCTCGGGCATCTGTCGTCAGATCAGAAACAGTGACCTAATCTCAGGCAAATCCTTGCCTGTACCAGAGCAGATGGGGAGGTGTGTGCAATGCTCGATCCTGTTCAACTCTCAATTCATTATTATTCCTCATCTCCAGATCCCATCTCCGAAGCAGACGTTTGTCCTGGCTGTGATGCCAGCAGCCCCGCGTGGGTGGACCGGGAGATGAGAGTGTCCTTCTCTTGGATGGGTAGTTATTTCCATCATGTGACTTGGAAGCTTCTGTGTGAGGAGAGAAGGTTAAGGCAGAATCCAGAAAGGAGACAATGAAAAAAGGGAACAAAAGGAAAATTCCAGCCCAGAAAAACCACTTGCTGAATGGAAATGAAATTGGCCTGGAAGCCCATAGGATAAGAATCTAATCTCCCTCTGCTCTACCTTGCAATGTGACCTAAAGCAAGTAATTTTACCTGTTTGTCTGTCTGTTTCTGCCAAATGCTTGAGATTCTGTATTTGCACATTCCCAAGAAGACACAAAGATGCCCGCTCAACCCGGGTGTGATGGGGGGGAAAAAAAAAAAAAACAAATCTGGAATCAGGAGATCTAGGTTCAAGTCTTTATTTGCCAGGGACCAGTGAGTCACCCAGAGCAAAGCAGCTTCCCCTGCTGACTCTTAGGCAAGAAAGGAAGATGAGTTTATCTGGCCCTTTCCCAAGCTAGGAATCCCACAGTTTCATGAGAAGGAAATCTGGAGATTATCAGAGGGCAAAAAAATGAATGAAGTCTGAGGAACTCCGCTCACTCTATTGGTTGAACAAACAAATACCATTCTCTAATGGTGATTCTGAGATTGTGGCCCACGGGACTCAGACTCACCAGGCAGCACAGACTCTCAGCCCCCAGTGCTATAGGCAGACGCCTTCGCTACCCCATACCACTCTCTAAACAACCTGCCTATCTCCCAAGACCTTCCGTGCTGGCATCCCGCGTCCCCAAGAGCACTTTTGTGGGGGAGGGCAGAGGAAGGGGGAGGAAGGACAGGGTGTGGTAGGGCACGTGTAGAGAAAGGAGGCCTCCATGTGACTCTCCATGCCTGTACTGATGACACTGTCTTCTAAACTCTTTTAAGAGGATGTTGTCATCCAAGGAGACACCTTACTTTCCCCATTTGAGATGCATCTTCTCAACTGAAAGTATGCATCAACAAGCTCTGTATGTTTCATTGCAAAACAAAATTACATTTCCCGACCTGTCTAGATCCATTTACACTTGGGTCAGTGTGATTCCAAAGGCAGAGACTCTGAGGGTCCTCAGCCAATGTCAAGGGGTTTAGCTTCCCCCGCCCCCACCCCCGGGAGAGCAAGACTTTTTCCTCGATCAGATGGCAGGCACACTCAGTGGTAAACCCTGGCCCCAGGAGGGCTACCTGCATCGTGAAAGCAGGAAAGTCTGATGTCCTAATAATGGTAAATAAAGACCTGGAGCGGAGCTTTAGGTAGACAGAGGTTTTGATTGACTAGACACAGGTGTCTCTGTCTCCAGTGCCTGAGAGATGGTGGATGGTAGGAGAATTGCGTTTCAGCTCCACTCCCAGGGGCTGTCAGCTGCAGAGCCTTATCTGTGTGCTTTGTATTCCTCTAGGTATCAGGCAATCCAAAGGACTTAGGGCTGCCAGGGAGACTGTGCTCACTAACATTTGTAAGTGACCAAGCATGACCTCACTGTCCCCAAGCTTTATCCCTTCCCTGGGGTATTAGGTGGAAGGGAGGACAAGATATGATTGGTCACCCCTCAATAAGGCCTGGCTGGGACGTCTCTGGAGGTGCCTCTTGCGTTGAGATGGGCATCTGCCCACAGTCCAGCCAGACCCCTCAGCAAGAAGAGGTCAGGGCTCCATCTCAGCCCCTGAGGCTGCGGAGCAGAAGCCTCCCAGAAAGACAGTGGCCACATCTACGGAGATGATGAGATGGCACTCTTCTCCAGCCCTGGGCAGCCTCTGTCAGCAGCCTGATTCTCCACAGTTGGTTTTGCCTGTGTTGGCACCTGTTCGCAGCTTACACCAACTAACGTCTGTCAATGGACTAATTATCATCAAGGATAAGGAATTAAGAAATTATGAATGTGTAGACACTTCTGTTCTCATACTAACGGTTTGTGTGTTTAATGGTTTGTTTATTATGTAATGGTTTGTTTATTTTCCCGACGGCATCTGTCCTCCTTTGAACCTCCAAAGTGCAAATTGGACTTGTACTTGCCTTTTTTTGGGGTTTTCCCCACCTCTGCTGTCCTTGATTTTCTATTGCCCCTAATGAAAGTGGCAGTCGTTGTTTAAATACATGGATAGTAGGTAAATAGATAGATAGAAAGGGGGAGAGAGGGAGAGAAGGAGAAAGGGAGGGAGGGAAGGAGGGATGGAGGAAGAAAAAAGAAAGGAAGGAAGGAGGGAAGGAAGGAAGGGAAGAAGAAAAGGGTTTTTAGGGTATTAAAAGCTTTGGAAATCACATTTATTGAAGGAATTTTATGTTTGGCTTTGAAAAGAGAAAGTTTAAGTGGAACATGATAATTGTCAAGATTAGAATTATCTTTTGAAAGCTATTCTTCTAAAGTACGACATGTACACATGCAGAAACTATGAGAAATAAATATATAGCTCATCTTTTTAAAATATCTTGTACCCACACCCTGGTTCCACTGCTGGCGTCTTCCCAATCATTCCCTGCTTCCTGCTCTCAGAGGTCAGTACAGTCCTCACATTTGTCTTCTACAGCAATTCATTTTTTAAAACTTTTGTTTATGGTTCATCATCTAAATATGTAGCACAAACAATATGACATTTATTTGGCCTGTTTTTTGAACTTTAGGTAAGTGGAGATGTACAGGGTACCAACTTCCTTTGCTTAACACTGCGTGTGTGTGTTTTAAGATTTATCTATATTGTTGCTTATAATTGTGATTTGTTCACTTTGTAGTGCATGGCATCCCCTTGTATTAATATATCATAATATTAATGCAACCTAATGTTAGTGACTATTTGGCCTGTTTCCAATCTGGGGCAAGTCCAAGCTGACAGTGCTGCTATGAACAGCCTCATTTGTGTTTCCTTGTACCCGTGTGCATCCAGAGGGTGTATACCTAGGAGGGGAATTTCTTGGTCATAGAATTTGCATCACTTTAACTCCATCAGATGACAGTAAACACTGCTTTTCAAACTGGTTGTTCCTTTCCATCCCACTAGCAGTGATAAACTTTGTACTTCTGAGCACTTTGCATATCCTGTTTGCACACTTGTCACTATCTACCTTCATATTTCCTACCCTGGTGAGTATATGGGCTTCCCTGGTGGCTCAGAGGTTAACGCGTCTGCCTCCAATGTGGGAGACCCGGGTTCGAGCCCTGGGTCAGGAAGATCCCCTGGAGAAGGAAATGGCAATCCACTCCAGTATTCTTGCCTGGAGAATCCTGTGGACAGAGAAGTCTAGTATGTTACAGTCCACAGGGTCACAAAGAGTCGGACACGACTGAGCAACTTCACCATGGTGAGTATATAGTGACATTCCAATGTGGCTTTAATTTGCATACACCTGGTTGTTAGTGAAGTTTAGCACCTTTCCCTGTGTTAATTGGCCATTGGTAATACCATTCTATTCTGCCTATTTTCCTCATCCAGTTGTCCTTTTTTGCTTCTCGTTGTTTGGAGGAATTCCTCATATGTTATGAAGTAGAGTCTTCTGTCAGATGTTTATGCATCTACTCACCCTAGTATGTGGCTTGCACTCTGCATCTTAATGGAGACTTTGGAAGAACAGAGTCATAATTTTAATATTGTCAAATGTATCAATCCTTTTATTATGAGTAATTTTTTTGTGTCTTATTTAAGAAATTCTTTTGTACATACTTCAGATTCTACATTGACATATATATGAGCTTGACATACATTTGTGTGTGTGTATATGTATATATATGCCTCTAGTAGTAGAATCAAGACTAATGTATCTGCTGCCATGAGGAAGCACATTCTCAAAGTAGAGAAGATTTTCTCTAAGATTTCTAACATTTCATGGACAGCCATGAAGAGAGTGGATTAGAACCCCCCAGGGGTGCTACAAGGGAGGTCTGCTTCTATGGCCTATTCAAACTCCAAGATTCTAAGGCTCTAATTAGGAATAAAATCTACTTTGATAAATGTTCAGTTATAACCAGTAGAGGGCTTCAGCCACACCATAAATTAAGTCATGATACACTTGAGTGCTTATTGAAATAAACAGACATGAATGCAGGTACCCCACACTCCTTTCTTAACGTTGTATCTGATCTTTTATTGCCTGGCCATAGTGCTTCTCTGTCCTCATTACCTGCACCTAGTTCAGAGCAGAGTACCCAGTCCATGCAAGGTCATCTCATGCTGCTGGCTAAGGTTACAGGCAGTGGCGGAAAATCGGGTTTATTTCAGGCTATCTCAATTGGTGGTGGTTGTCTGCAGGGCAGGACTAAGGCTGAGAAGTAGCAGAGGCTGCGTAGCTGGGACTTAATCTAAAAGATCCCAGTATAGAACACGACAGAGAGATCAGCCCAAGGATACGGGATGCCCTGGAGGCCTAACCCTGAGCTGCTTGGGCTCCAGAGGACGAAGCTGGAGGTACGCAGCATGGCCTCTGCTAATGCTTGGACAGCAGAGGAGATCTAATCCTAATCCTTCAAACGCAGACCTTCCCCAGGTCTGTTTGTCTTCCCCTAATCCTCTAATATTTAAAGCAATTTCAATCCTGTTTGAAGAGCCTTTTCAGCAGTTTGAGTCCGGGGCCTCTGGAGGGAGAGAGGTAGAGAAAAGGCAAGAGAGGTGCAAGGGAGGAGGAGCGGGTGTGAGAGTGAGCCCCAGAGACACAGTGGTGTGGGGCAGGACAGGCCCGGGAAGGTGGCAGCCTGCCAACACTGTTGAGTCACATCCTCCTGAAGCTGCCGTCCCAAATATGGCATCTTCACAGTTTCTAAGAGAGTAAAGATGACAAGGGAGGAAAAGGGGGAAGGGCTTGGGCTAAGATCTGGGCCTTGAAATATGGAGCTCATTCATTCCTTCAATCAGGCAGTTAGTCAACATAACACATATTGAACATCTACTGTGTGACATGATATCCACACTAACCTTGAACAGATAATTACCAGAATCATTTTTAATTGCAAAGGAGAAATGCAGGATGCAGCGGGAGCCTATACAGGATACCCAAACTTGAGATCAGATCAGATGTGTCTATAGCAGGAGCAGAGAACTGCAGGCTATTTTTACCGTATCACTTACGGTTTTTGCTCTGTGTTTAAAAAACAAAAACAAAAAACAAACAAACAAAACTCTACTACCCAAATGATCCCTAGTTCTTCTATCCTGGTGTCCTTCTATCTCTAGAGTCTCTTGGCTTTTGCTCCATCAGCTTGGACTAGGCAAATCAGAATGACAATGTGTGGGACTCTGCCCTGTTACAGTCAGCATATGATAAGGGGCTGCGAGACAGGAGTATTCCAGAGGGATGAAGGGAGTAGCTCAGCCTAGCAAGGTAAGTGATGGCTGAAGACCAGTCTCCTTTCTTATACCTTGTTTCAAAAGCCAGAGAACGAACACATTTCTGAACAGAACATTCTCATTAGAGAACATTTGTCAGTTTCAGGGAACTGAGGGTCCCTCCAAAGTCATGCTTTCCCATGGACGGAGGGGCTTGGTGGGCTACAGTCCATGGAGTCGTGAAGAGTCGGACACGACTGAGCGACTTCACTTTCACTTTTCACTTTCATGCATTGGAGAAGGAAATGGCAACCCACTCCAGTGTTCTTGCCTGGAGAATCCCAGGGATGGAGGGGCCTGGTGGGATGCCATCTATGGGGTCGCACAGAGTCGGACACGACTGAAGTGACTTAGCAGCAGCCAAAGTCACACTCTTTCGCAAATGTTTAACAGAGGTGATAGAAACAGATGATAGATAGTCAGGTAAGTGGATGGATGGCAGATGGATAGCTGAGTAGATAGATCAATATCAGCTGATAGATATCAACTGAATATCTATCTTAGATAGATGGATGGTAGGTTAATGTCTAAAATTTTAAAAAGAAGGCAGAAGATAGAAAAGATGATTTTATAACTTTGCAGTATGCTGAGAATCAAAAAAAATCATCTTAAGCAAAAAATCACCATAAGCAATTTTTATAGGAGGAATGCTGCTGCTGCTAAGTCACTTCAGTCGTGTCCGACTCTGTGCGACCCCATAGACGGCAGCCAACCAGGCTCCCCCATCCCTGGGATTCTCCAGGCAAGAACACTGGAGTGGGTTGCCATTTCCTTTTCCAGTGCATGAAAGTGAAAAGTGAAAGTGAAGTCGCTCAGTCGTGTCTGACTCTTAGTGACCTCATGGACAGCAGCCCACCAGGCTCCTCTGTCCATGGGATTTTCCAGGCAAGAGTACTGGAGGAATAGATGCACAGCAAAGTCACAATCCAGATAGAAGATTCCACTAGGCACTGGGAAAGAGAGATGACAAAGGGGGCTAGTGACCACTAAGATGAAGTCTGGTTATGTATTCCTGTATACCCCTTCTTTATGCAGAGAAAAGTATAGTCTTGGGCTTTGCCTGAAAGACTGCTTATATTCTAGTTAAATGATACAAGGGGATCTACCAAGAAATGTTTGTTAAGATCCCCAACTTTAACCTTAAGCCATGGCATTTTAGTCCATCTTTGCCAATAGTTGCCTAAGTGAGCTTGGACTGCCCTGTCAAATCACAGGTCTCAAGTTCTTTATGTGTGTGATGGAGGTGAGACCAGGATGTCCCAACTATCCTGCCCACCTCTGACAGTCTTGCTGCTAAGCCAGGAAAGCATTAGTGAACCCCAGAGCAACAAGCAACATTGGCATCTGGCCAGGTTCCCACAGCTTCTGCCCGAGGCTTTTCCAGATGGGATCTCATGACTGATAAGCACCCAAATCAGGATCGGAAGCCCCCCACCAACCGCCCCCTGTGCTCATCTCAGCATCCGCACCAGCACCTCTCCGAAAGGCTTTTCCAGCAGCTGGCAATATGTTCATATGGCCATTTTCCCCCTAAGTTTCAAAAGTAAGATATTTTAAATTCCCTTATTGAGAGAAGTCCATGAGATCCAATGCTTCTGTGTCATATCTCCTTACTCACTTGTGATTTCAACTCCAGCTGCAGTGGGCAGCTCAGGGCAGCTTTTGACCACCTCGTGCTGACATCCTTCTCTGCACATCTTTTGCTTCTGCCCTGGGGCTTTTCCAACGCCACAGGGATGGAGGTGAGGCCCTACATAAAGCCAGCTCCATGGGTTCCTTCTCCCAAGGCTGATCCAGCTATTGCTATCACTGAATGTCAGGAACAGAAACCAACACTATAATCTCAGAGTGGTACCATATACTCAGGAGACAAACTGACCAGCTGTGGATCCCTTCTACCCTGGAAGGGGTTACATTGGATGAGAAGGGGAAATAGTTTGTCTTATCTAGAATTCACACCTACTCTGGATACAGATTTTTCTTCATCACCTAAGGTATCTTTGTCAGCACTATTCTTTGAAGGTTGAAGAAAGGGAGATTTGCTGACTCAGGACCCCTTGTAACAATTGTCTTAGATCAAGGAAGCTACTTTACAGGAACGAAGGTGTGAGAATGGGCTCATGACTATGGCGCCCACTAACGCTGCCATATACCACACTACACTGAAGCAACAAGCCAGAACAACGCAGCACCATTACTAGACCATCAAAAGCCCCATCTGGGAGGCATGGGTTTGGAGTGCTGTTCTCTGGGGTACTGAACAATAGCTGATATATAGTTCCTGTGTCTTCAATAACTGGGATACACAGGTTCAGAAACTCGGGAGTAAACGTTTCTGTGGTCATCTCGTCACCACTCCTAGTGACCTACTTGCAAAATCTGTGCTTGAGTCCCTACAAATCCAGGTTCTGGGGTGCTGGAGTTCCTGGTGCCCAGTCAGGGAACAGTGAGAGTCCTACCAGGTCTAAAGTTCTAAGTATTGCCTGGTCATTCTATGCTGTTCATGCTTGTAGACCACCGGGCAAATAAAAACCCTGATCTTGATTATTGTAAGGAGCCAGAGTTGCTGCTGTTTTATAGAAAAGAAAAGAATACATGTGGTGCTCCAGTGAGTCACTGGACATTTCTTGGTGCTTGGGGTCTAAATGAGGACTCACATGGCCCGGGTTCCATTTTCTCCATGACACTCTCCCTCACACAAGTACTAGATCAAATGATCGCAGAAGCTTAGGATTCCTGCTAGGCATTGTCCTGGGTGCCACGGTCTGGGGCTGCTGCTGCTGCTAAGTCACTTCAGTCGTGTCCAACTCTGTGTGACCCCATAGACGGCAGCCCACCAGGCTCCCCCATCCCTGGGATTCTCCAGGCAAGAATACTGGAGTGGGTTGCCATTTCCTTCTCCAATGCATGAAAGTGAAAAGTGAAAGTGAAGTCGTTCAGTCTGTCCGACTGTTAGCGACCCCATGGACTGCAGCCCACCAGGCTCCTCCGTCCATTGGATTTTCCAGGCAAGAGTACTGGGGTGGGGTGCCATTGCCTTCCCCGCGGTCTGGGGCAGATTCCAGTAAAGTGTCCTGGTTCACAGGTCTTTCCTCTTGAGCAGCAGGGTGTTTCTTTTGTTGAATGGCAGGAGATTGGTTGTCGACAGGCTGATCTGGGGTGATTCAGACCACTGACACAGATGGACCCCCATTCACCAGATGGGAAGCTCTGCTCCACATGTAATCTCCCCTGGCCTGGCTCCTGCCTTCCTTGACACACAGCATTCAGAGGTAACTAATGAGTCACAGGCTTTCTTGCTTCAGTGCCTTACCTACACTGTCCCCCTTCCTAGAACTCTCTTTTACCCCCATCCCTTTTACCTGCCAAGCAAACTCCTTTTTATTTTTCAGACTTCAGCCTAGTCACCTTCTCATGGAGTTGCCTACCCTCTCCCAGCCCCAGGGCAAATTAACTGTGCCTTGACCATGTTTTCATAAGACACGTACCTGTATTTATCACCTGATATTGTAATATCTCCCTCTTTCGACCATAAGGGCCTCGAGAATAGCAATAAAGACATACTGAACAGTGCTATAGGTAAACATTTAATAAAATGTTTGTTGAATTAACTGATAATAACTCATAAGTTTGCTTTGAGGATTAAATAAGATAACTTAAAACACTCCAGATGTCAGCTCAGGTCACTCTGTCCTCTTGAGTTTAAATAAAATTGACAAACTTCCTATCTCACATTCCATGGGAAATAAATGTCTTCCCAAGATCGCGTGAACGTCAGAGAGCTTAAGTCCTCATGAACCCTTCAGCCCTGGATTCTCGCTTCCATTGCGTCTCATTCCCGTCCCACTGCTATTCTTTACAGTTATCAGTGCAACGGTTCCCAGTCCCTTTCTCTTGTTTCCCTCCCAATTAAACAGATAAGCTAGTCGAGTTTATAGCAGATGCTTATAAGATTTGTGGCAATGACAAGTGTTTATACCTCAACAATGAAAACAACCTACAATTGAATATTAACTAGGCTTTGCATCCTTGAAAGGCCTTGAGCCACTCGGAGGAGTCCTTCTCACCTTTGGATTCTCTGTGGGCTCCAGCTGGCCACCATGCCACCTGTATACTTTCTCTCCGCCTCTGCTACGTGGCTCAGTGGTAAAGAATTCACCTGCCAGTGCAGGAGATACAGGTTTGATCTCTTGGTCAGGAAGATCTCCTGGAGAAGGAAATGGCAACCCATTCCAGTATTCTTGCCTGGAAAATCAACGGACAAGAAGCTTGGTGGGCTACTGTCCGTGGGGTCACAAAAGAGATATGACTAGACAGCAACAACTTTTCTCAAATCTCTCCTTCTGTCCCCCACCTCATACCCAAAACTCTGTTCACTTCTTTTTAAAAATAATTTTAAAATCTCAATCAGAGCAATGCTCGAATATTTTTAAAATCAAATAGTTCAGATATTCTTACAATGACATCAACAGTCTCCTCTCCTAGCCCTCCCCACCTTGAATCCCACTCCCCAGAGGAAACCACTTCCAATCATTTCTGTTTTGAGGGCTCCTGGTGGTTTCTTCCCCATACTAGATGGTATGTTCTTGCTTCCATTTCTTGATGTATTGACCACAGATACTGTCTATTGATTACCCACTACAAAATATAGAGATTTATATTCACACCACATTCAATATCCTTTTCTTTTCACCTCTCAACTTTTACACTGAGTTCTAAAATGGCATTCATCATTGAAAATAATACATGCAAATAGGTATATATATATTTCTTCTATATCAGGTAATATTTCTTCCTTCATATTCCACGAAAAGAATACATGGGCATCAATTTTTCTTTCAACTCCTCTGTCACCTTTTCCACACTCCACACGCTCCACACTTCCACAGTTGCACCTCTATCGTTGTCCAGACTGATATCATTTACATTGTTCTGTCCAACCCTGGGTCTGCCTTGCATTATGTTGTGAGCATCACAAAGGCCTTCAGGGACCAGACTGGCCATGTCTATGGGTCAACATGTCCTGGTGTCATAGCAGGGAGATCAATGAAAACCACAGTGAACTACAAAGTGTCCAGCTCAAAAAGACATTCACGTCTTTTCAAAAAAAAAATCTGTATACTTAAGCTCATCTGCAGTGGGTACTTACTGAAGGTGACTGGCTTATAACCTCTCATGTACGTTACTCTAAAAGCTGAGTGTCAGTGAACACTGATGGTGAGCAGGATGACCACCAAATACTCCATCTGTTCTCCTACACCTGCTGTCTGTCTCCCTGCCGAGTGGAGAGAGAACTATGACTAGCAGAGAAATTATCACATTTATCCTAGGCAGAGAAGTGTGAGAAATCTTGTGAGTGGTTTTCAGGTTGAGCTCGTGGAAACCCAATGAGATTTGCAAATCTCTCTTTCTCTGCTGCTGTAGCTGAAGCCAGATATTCTAGATGGTGCAGCTCTAAGGGGGTAGAGCATCCCTGACCTGGGTTATCAAGTGACCAGGGAGAGCACAATCCTGTGCTGACCTGCTTGGGCCATGTAGGGTGACCAAGAAATCAACTTTTATGTGTTAAGTCAATGACATTTGGGGTTGTTACCTCAGCATAACTTAATTCATTGCTACATACCTGGTAGTTAAATTAATATTTCCATAGGAATATTATTCACTGCATAGTCAAGAGGTGAGAATTATATTTCTTTCTCAATGGACTCAGTGCTATAGTTTTTGCTACGAGAAAGATATCCTTGCCATGACTGAAGTCAAATGTGTCCATTTCTCACACTCAAGTACTATACTTAAGTACATGATAAACTTTATTTTACTTCAAATCAGTTCATTCGCTCAGTCATGTCTGACTCTTTGCGACCCTATGAACCACAGCACGCAATGCCTCCCTGTCCATCACCAAATCCCGGAGTTCACCCAAACCCATGTCTATCGTGTTGGTGATGCCATCCAGCCATCTCATCCTCTGTTGTCCCCTTCTCCTCCTGCCTTCAATCTTTCCCAGCATCAGGGTCTTTTCAAATGAGTCAGCTCTTTGCATCAGGTGACTAAAATATTGGAGTTTCAGCTTCAAAATCAGTCCTACCAATGAACACCCAGGACTGATCTCCTTTAGGATGAACTGGTTGGACCTCAAATATAGACCATTAATTTCTCACATGAATTTTGGTAGTTTTCTTTACTTTTTAGAGAAAAGAATAATGTGTTTTTTAGTATAACCTGAAATCATTAGGCCCTCAATTATTTATTACATGGGATCATTTTCTTCCCAGAAAAATAATTCCAGTGGTATTGGACCATATTTTCTAATCTGAACCAGTTACTTTTAGGTGCATCACATAACTATTTTCTTGGATACCCCCTTTCTCCTAGGTTAGTTCTATAATTTCTTGGGTCTCATATACTACTCTTTCTTATTTCATCTTTGTTTTGCAGGAGTACATCCTTAAGTAACCTTCTTAGGAAGAATATTTAGGAGGCAAACATTCTAAATATTCATTTAGATTTCTGAAAATGATGTTATATATCCTTTATACTTAATAATGGCTCTAGGTAAGTAAAGCCATACTTAATATGACTCTCAAATTTGTTTCCTTTGAAGTTTGAAGGCAGATTTTATGCTGGGTTGATAAAGTAATCACCACTGCCCTGAGTCTCATGATGAATACAGCTATGAAGCCCATAGAGAATGAGTGGTTCAGATACTTGAGGACTCTGAAGTAAACAGTAGCAGACAGATTGGGAAAGCAGATCCAATCTGAGAAGTACCACCAAGTCAGCAGTACAGTTCCCAACCTCAAATATAGACCATTAATTTCTCACATGAATTTTGGTAGTTTTCTTTACTTTTTAGAGAAAAGAATAATGTGTTTTTTAGTATAACCTGAAATCATTAGGCCCTCAATTATTTATTACATGGGATCATTTTCTTCCCAGAAAAATAATTCCAGTGGTATTGGACCATATTCTCTAATCTGAACCAGTTACTTTTAGGTGCATCACATAACTATTTTCTTGGATACCCCCTTTCTCCTAGGTTAGTTCTATAATTTCTTGGGTCTCATATACTACTCTTTCTTATTTCATCTTTGTTTTGCAGGAGTACATCCTTAAGTAACCTTCTTAGGAAGAATATTTAGGAGGCAAACATTCTAAATATTCATTTAGATTTCTGAAAATGATGTTATATATCCTTTATACTTAATAATGGCTCTAGGTAAGTAAAGCCATACTTAATATGACTCTCAAATTTGTTTCCTTTGAAGTTTGAAGGCAGATTTTATGCTGGGTTGATAAAGTAATCACCACTGCCCTGAGTCTCATGATGAATACAGCTATGAAGCCCATAGAGAATGAGTGGTTCAGATACTTGAGGACTCTGAAGTAAACAGTAGCAGACAGATTGGGAAAGCAGATCCAATCTGAGAAGTACCACCAAGTCAGCAGTACAGTTCCCACTTTGCCTCTGACATCCACAGACCTGGGCCGAGAGCTTCAGGAGACACCATGTAGCTCTGGATCAGGAGTGGGAAAGGAAATTCTTAGCGTTCAAAGAGAGCAAATTCTCTCTCTCTCTCTCTTTTTTTTTTTTCTGTTTTCCTTTTCTCTGTTCCAAGAGTCTCAGATTCCACCGTGGTGTCGATCTTGCAGCACCAACAGTGGCAGCAAGAGTACACGGTGCTTAAACTCTGTGTATGTGTGTGCATGCTCAGTGCTTCAGTCGTGCGCAACTCTTTATGACCCCAAGGACTGTAGCCTGCCAGACTCCTCTGTCCATGGGCTTTTCCTGGGAAGAATACTGGAGTGGGCTGCCATGCCCTCCTCCAGGGAATCTTCCCTCCCTAGGGATCGAACCTGTATCTCCTGTGTCTCCTGCATCACAAGTGGATTCTTTACAACTGAGCCACTGAGAAAGCCCTGAACTCTGAGGGAGCAGAATCTTCATTCCCAATCAGAGATGAGAGTGGGACAATCCCCCATGGGTTTCTTTTTCTCTGTGTCTTCCTGTTGGTTGATGCCAGAAGTGGGCACAGTTGTAAAATGTGTAAGACAGAGTAGAGAAACTAGAGCCCAGCTTCCTGGCCAGGAGAGCAAAGAGGGAAAACTGAGGGACCTGAAGGTACCAGAGACGGTAAGAAGGAAGGAGCTCAAGAAAGCAACCCCATAACAATGTCCCAACTCCTGGGATCTCCGTGAGCTGTGCATGTGTGGATCAGACCCTAAACAGCATGCCCCAAATTTTGAGAACAGAACTACAGGAACAGTTCACCACACTCTGGGCCCCATGCTGCCCACTGGGTATGCACACAGAGAAGATTCAAATGGCTCTGCAAAGACTCTGAAATAAACCTGGCATTAAAATCACAACTCATGAAGCACCAGTTAGAATTTATAGCCTGATCCCAACAAAGTTAACTGCTTGTTAAAACAAAAATATGAGAGGGAGGCTCAAGAGGGAGGGGACACATATATTGGCTGATTCACGTGATGTATGGCAGAAATCAACACAATACTGTAAAGCAATTATCCTTCAATTTAAAATAAATAAATTTAGTTTTAAAATAAAAACAAATAAATTTAAAAAAAATAATAAGATTTTCCATAGGATTTAAACAAGAGCCAGAGGCTCAAAAATATAATATTAAAAATGCCCAGGATATAGTCCAAATCCCTCAGCATATGATAATGAAGAAAATCTCAATTTCCATGCTCCCACAGGAAAAGGCAATTAATAGGCACCAGTCTCAAGGACACACAAATGTTGGAATTATCTTGAAAAGACTTTGAAGTATGTATTATAAACATGCTCCAATAAATAAAACATTTTTTAAAGATAGTTGGTATTGGCAAAAAGTATAAGCTGTAAGGAGTCAAGGGAAACTTCTAGAACCAAAATATACAAGAATGAACATGTAAGAGTCACTGGGTGGGCTCAATATTGGAATGGACATGACAGAGGAAAGACTCAGTGAACTTTAAAACTGATCATTAGAAATTATTCCAAGAAAAGACTTGGGGGTAAATGAATGGAGCCTAAGGTACCTGTGAGACAATAAAAAATTTCAAATGCTATCAGAGTCCCAGAAAAAGAAAAACAAGAGTAAAAGGAAAAAAAGAAAAGAAAAAGAAATATACAGTGCTGAAAAATTATTTGAAGAAGTAAAATTTCCCTAAATGGTGAAAGACATAAACCTGTAGATTCAAGAAGGTCAGCAACCCCCCAGGAGCATTTCTTGTCATTTGGTTGCTAAGTCAAGTCCAACTCTTTGTAACCCCATGGACTGCAGCATGCCAGGCTCCCCTATCCTTCACTGTCTCCTGGAGTTTGCACAAACTCATGTCCACTAAAAGTCCATTCTTGTGGATATTATAATCAAACTGCTGAAAATGAACAACAAAACCCAACAAACAAAAAAGTGTAAAGCAGCTAGAATGAAAAGATGTACTACTTATCAAACAATGATTCTAGTTCCCACAGAGTTTTCAACAGAAAGCATGAAAGTCTGAAGGAAGTGGAATAATATTTTTTAAATGCTGAAATAGAAGAACTGTTTCCCTTATTTCCAGTGAAAATACCCTTCAGGAATGAAAGTGAAGTAGTTTTGCAGGTGAAGGAAAACTAGAAGAATTCGTTTGTCAACAGACACGGTCTCAGAGAACTGCTAAAGGAAAACTTCAGCTAGAAAGGAGATAATACCTGCAGAAAATCTGAAACATCAGCAAGAAACAAAAAGTTACAGGAATGACATGTATTTGTGTACACACAACTAACTTTTCTCTCCTTGGGTTGTTTAAAATGTGGTTGGTGCTTATAACATCACCACTGAAAAGGCTGTATTTAAACAAAAGTCCAGAGACGGAGGAGTGACCCATTGGATTATCTGGGGCCAGATTATTCAAGAGAGGAAGCACAGCAATAGGAAAAGTCTAGAGTGGTAAGATCATCCCAGAATAGGGGTACAGTAACTGGAAAGCGAACGGGGGAACCTGATGATAAAGGGCCTTCAAAGTCAACAGAAAGCTTTTGGCTTTTATCTTGAGTGAGATGGGAAGATTTATGAGAGGAGAAATATAGCAAGACGTACAGGATGACTTAAGAGGACTACTCTGGCATCTCACAGAGACAGAAGTAGGACAGAAGTAGAAGCAGGCAAATAGCTAAAGAGATTATTACAATAATCCAGATGAGAGACAATGATAGCGTAGATGATAACATTAGCCATGGAATTAGAGAGAAGTGATAGGATTCTGGAAACTTTGTAGACAGACACATCAGAATTTGCTCAGATTTGGTCAGGAATATGAGAGAATTCAAAGATACCAAGGTTTGTTTTGCTCTGTTTCTGGGTTTTACAGGGGTTTTGGCATGTGCAGTTGAAAATGTAGAACTGACATTTACTGATGTGGGGAAGAATGTGGGAGGAGAAGGTTTGGAGTGGTGGAGGGAAGGTAAGGATTTTGGGTTGATGTCTTATTAAACTTGAAATGCTTATTAGACAAAGGCTTATATTGTTGAATAAGAAGTTGGATATACAATCCTAGGATTCAGAGGAAGGGTAGAGATCAGAAAGATGAATTTGGGAATGTTCACGAATAGACGGCATTAAAATGGAATTGCTGCACTGAGATCATCAGGGCAATCAGTGTAGATAGAGAAAAGAAGAAGTTCAACAGTCAGCCCTGAAATACTCTAAAAGGGCCAGAATTCAGAGAACAAGGGGACAGAAAATAGCCAGAAATGGAGAGTGAGAAGAAGTGAAATAGAAGAAAACCAGAAAACTGGTGTCTAGAAATCAAATGGATAAAGTGCTTTAAGGAAACGGGAGTGATCAACCGTACCAAACACTGCTGATGTGTCAAATGGATTGAGGACTAAGAATTGAACATCGGATCATTTTTATAACATACAAGAGAGTAGTGACTTTGAGACTATCAGTTTTGAGGAGTGGGGGCTTGAATGGAGAGTATTCAAGAAAAAAATAAGAAGAGGTAAGCTGTAGAGGGTGTATAACAACTCTTTCAAGGAGATATTTTTTCTATAGAAAAAGAAAATAGAGGACATAGCTGCAGGGAGGTGTGGAGTGGAAGTGTTCTTTTTAAGCTGTTTCTATGCAGATGGGAGTGATCAGCAAGAGAAGCAAGAGCTAATAAGCCACATTAGCAAAAATTATTGCAGAAGGGGATGGAATCGGGATCACAACTGTTGTGCTGGTTTTAGGATTAAGTACAGACCATAACTGGTGCTAGTGATAAAGAACTCGCCTTCCAATGCAGGAGATGTAAGAGACGTGGGTTTGATCACTGGGTTGGGAAGCGTCCCTAGAGGAGGGCACAGCAATCCACTCCAGTATTTGTGCTTGGAGAATCCCGTGGACAAAGGAGGCTGGTGGGCTGCCGTTCATAGAGTCGCAAAGAGTTGGCCACGACTGAAGCGACTTAGCATGCACACATGCACAGACCATCTAGTGTGGTTGTGTCAGAGAAGGCAGAGTATCTGGGCTGAGATGCAAGTACATGCGTAGATGTGGGTGGGTGGGTGGATGGCACAGTTCACTTTTGTAACTTCCAAGTTGTTAGCTGGGTCAGAGTAGATTGAGAAGAGAGGAAATGATGATGATGTAAAATAACAGCCAAGTTGGGAGTGAAGGGACTGGGAAATTGTAGCGGGATATAGAGGAGCTTCAGGGGCCCACTTGAGGCTGGTGATGATCATTTTAAAATGAGGCCAGTCAGTTTGGTTGCATGCTTTTCTTTCATCTTCATGGTTCTCAAATGTCATTAGTGTGAGTCTCAGTGTGGACCATTTTTATTCTTTGTGTTAGACACTTAGTACACCCTTTTAGCCTAAGGACTCGTGATATACTTTGGCTCTGGGAAATATGCTTGGATAACTTCTTTGATAAGTTTCTCCCCCCATTTCCCTCCCTCTCTCTGTCCTCTCTCCTCTTTCTTCTCTCCCCTCTCTGGGAGATATCTTTGACCCTATCTTCCAGCTCTTTCACTAAATTTTTTATTTTGACAATCATATATTTTTAATTGCCACAAGGATTTTTCTTGTTCTCTGGTTATTTTTATTTCATAGGCTGGTTGTTTGGTTTGAGCTTTTTTTGTTTTTTAAATTAAAAAATTATTTTACTTATTTTTAATGAGAGAAAGTTAAATCTAGTGGTTAAAAGCAAGAAGTCAAATAGGTTGAGTTCAGATCTCAACTGCCACCTACTGGTGATGTGAACTTGGGTAAGTCACTTAACATCTCTATGCTGTCTCCTCACCCCCAACATAAGCTGTTTATAACGGATAACTCCTATGATACTATGAGGACTAACTCAGCAAATGCTTGTTTAAAAGAGTCTCTGTTTCAGAGAAATGCTAAGGAAGTGTTAATTACGGTGATGACAGTGATGATGGTGTTGGTGTTGATGGTGGTGGTGTTGGTGATGATGGTGGTAATGATGGATATAATATTGTATTGAAGTTCTCGGGGGTGATTAGTTCACATTCAGAAAATTTTATCCCACTTCTTGAATCAGCTCTGTTGTTCTGTTTATTTACCTCAGTCTTTATGTTTCACTGAGGATTTTCCTGGTGTACTTGCCAATCTGGTTGAGGTGATGGTGATGATGGTGGTAATGATGGATATAATATTGTATTGAAGTTCTCGGGGGTGATTAGTTCACATTCAGAAAATTTTATCCCACTTCTTGAATCAGCTCTGTTGTTCTGTTTATTTACCTCAGTCTTTATGTTTCACTGAGGATTTTCCTGGTGTACTTGCCAATCTGGTTGACTATCCAAGTATCTATTGTGTATGTGAGTCTCTTTCCCTGGTAGGTTTATTTGAATGAGAATAAGGCTATAGGACAGAGCTTTTCCAGGGGCAGGCTTTGCTTTAGGGAGATTCAGGTTGAAAAGTTATCTGTAAAGGGTATTCTCCTACACTTTTGGTGGGAACGTAAACTGGTGCAGCCACTATGGAAAATAGTATGGAGTTTCCTCAAAAAAGCTAAAAATAGAGTTGCCATATGATCTAGCCATTCCACTTTTGTGCATGTATCCAGACAAACTATAATTTGAAAAGATATATGCATCCCTATTTCAGAGAAGCACTATTTACAACAGTCAAGACATGGAAACAACCTAATTGTCTATCGACAGATGAGTGAATATAGAAGATGTGGAATATATATATGCAATGGAATATTACTCAGCCATAAAAATGAATTAATGCCATTTGCAACAACATGGATGGACCTAGAGATGATCAAACTAAGAAAGAAAGAGAAAGATGAATACCATATGATATCACCTATATGTGGAATCTAAAATATGATGCAAATAAACCTATCTATGAAACAGAAACAGATTCACAGACATAGAGAACAGACTTGTGAAGGCAAAGGGGAAGGAGAGTGGAAGAGAACTGGATTGGGAGTTGGGATTAGCAGATGCAAACGGTTATATACAGAATGGATAAATAACAAACCCTACTGTGCAGCACAGGGAGCTATAATCAATATCCTATGAGAAACCATAATGGAAAAGAATATAATAAAGAATGCCTATATGTATATAACTGAATCACTCTGCTGTACAGCAGAAATCAACCACTATAAGTCAACTATATTTCAATAAAAATTTTTTAATGACACAAATGAACATATCTGTGAAACAAAAACACTCACGGACATAGAGAGCAGACTTGTGGTTGCCGAGGGGCAGCGGGAGGGGTGGGGGAAGGGATGAACTGGGGAGTCTGGAGTTAGTAGATGCAAACTAGTATATGTAGCATGGATGAACAACAAGATCCTATTGTATAGCACAGCGAACTATATTCAATATCCACTGATAAACCATAATGGGGAAGAGTATAAAAATAATGTATATACATGTATAACTGAATCACTACAGCAGAAATCAGCACAACACTGTAAATCAACTATACCTCAAAAAAAAAGAAAAAAAAAGTCGTCAGAAGGTTGGGGCCAGGATGAGGAGGCTGTGGAGCTCTGGTGCCCACACTAGAAGCGCTAGTTCGCCTTCCTTTTGTAAGACAGGAGCCCTGTGCCGAGGGGAGTGTGGTGAAAACATACCACGCCTTTCCCACACCTGTTAACCCTGAGCCCAAAGCCTGCCAGTCTTTCCATGAAGTTTGGCTTCCATGTCCTCTGCAGCCACCACCTATGAATGTTTTCTGGACTTCGGCTCCATGTGCATTTCATTTATCAACCCACTTTCATCTAGTTTTCATTTTCCAAGAGTTTGTTGATTTTGACTTCATTCTTTACTCCTTTGATTATTGTAGGTTAGCTCATTTTTTTTATTCCTTTACTGTCATGTTAATGGGGAGATTAACTTATGTGCCTCAGTCTGCCATTTTGAACCAGAAGTTCTATCCATTTCTTGTACAGAACAGTTTGGCATTCTCCTTATACCTCTTCCAAAAGACATCCATACACAATGTGGCTTATTGGAGGTATTTTTCTAAAGAAAAACAATTTCTCTCCTTAGAAGGATCCTGGGATGATATATTTAAATCATATACTTCCCAGCTTGCTCTTTCTATGCAGACCACTCAAAGTGGTGCCTGATCCAGAGTGAGTGTTCGGTGTATAGTATTTTCTCTTCCTCTCTTTGTAGTCTTTCCAGGCCACCACCAATGAGTTCTAATCACATTCTATCAACACGCTTGCTCTCATCTGAATATATTTATCAGTTCAGTTCAGTTCAGTCGCTCAGTCGTGTCCGACTCTTTGCGACCCCATGAATCACAGCACGCCAGTCCTCCCTGTTCATTACCATCTCTCGGAGTTCACTCAGACTCACGTCCATCGAGTCCGTGATGCCATCCAGCCATCTCATCCTCGGTTGTCCCCTTCTCCTCCTGCCCCCAATCCCTCCTAGCACTAGAGTCTTTTCCAATGAGTCAACTCTTCGCACAAGGTGGCCAAAGTACTGGAGTTTCAGCTTTAGCATCATTCCTTCCAAAGAAATCACAGGGTTGATCTCCTTCAGAATGGACTGATTGGATCTCCTTGCAGTCCAAGGGACTCTCAAGAGTCTTCTCCAACACCACAGTTCAAAAGCATCAATTCTTCGGTGCTCAGCCTTCTTCTCAGTCCAACTCTCACATCCATACATGACTACTGGAAAAACCATAGCCTTGACTAGACAGACCTTAGTCAGCAAAATAACGTCTCTGCTTTTGAATATACTATCTAGGTTGGTCATAACTTTTCTTCCAAGGAGTAAGCATCTTCTATAGACGTGTTTATTTCTGAATAGACTTTGTATCTCTTTATAGGTGTTTATTCATGTTTGTCTGTGCTCTCTTTGAGGAAAATGAGGGCCAAAGATACGAAATGATTCACTCAATAACATAAAAGTAAAAAGTGGTGAAGCCAAGGATTAGAACCCTGTTTTCCACTGAGCCGCCCTTCCTTTTGAGAATGCGTGAATGACTAACATTGCCTTCTTCTATCCCAACCCACTCCTCCTTTGGAGTTTCTGGAATAAAGATCCAAACCAAAGTCTGTCCTAATTTCAAAGCTAATGTGAATGACTTCTGAGTAATTGTCCCTCCGTGCTCAGGACCATCTCAGAAGCAGCTAGGGTGAATCAGGTGCTCAGTGCTCTCAGAGGCTCAAAAATTCAGCTGGGGGACTGCATTTAGGCTGCTAAAGATTCTTTGCTCATAGAATGCTCAGGAAATTTGAGGAGACTCATATTTCAAGGCCACCACTTGGTTCAATGGGTATCTGTGGGCCAGCAAGGGAACCAAATCATCAATCATTTTTGATGGGAAAATGTGTTCCCAAGTCATACACAAGCAATTCATGAATGAGCTACATCTCATTTATGGGTCTACTTGTTCTGTGAGGCAGGGCTTAAGGCAGAGAAAAAAAGAACAGAAATGGTATCCCTACAATACCTTGGAATATGCTCCCCTACTCTGTATCCTCCGTCTTAGAGTGGCTGGTTTAGATTTTTTTTTTTTAGAGCTTCCATTATTTACTTTTGGCTGCTCTGCGTCTTCATTGCTGCAGCTGGGCTTTCCCTCCTTGCAGTAAGAGGGGGCTACTCTCTAGCTGCAGTGCACAGGCCTCTCACTGTGGTGGCTTCTCTTTTGAGGGAGCATGGACTCCCTGTGCAGGTTTCAGTAGCTGTGGCACATGGGCTTAGGTTGCCCTGCGGCGTGTGGAGTCTTCCCAGACCAAGGATCGAACCCAGGTCCTCTGCATTGGCAGGCGGATTCTTAACCCCTGGACCACCAGGGAGGTCCTGGTGTAGATTTTTGAAGGAGAATTCAAAGAGATGAAGACAGAAAGAAAGAAAATAAAAGGGGGAAAGGAAGGAAGGAGGGGAAAAAGAAAGAGAAAGATGGAAGTAAAGAGATTAAGGGAATCTTTTGAATCAGGTATATCCATTAAAGGGCTTCCCAGGTGGCTCAGTGGGTAAAGAATCTGCCTGCAATGCAGAAGACACAGGAGACACAGGCTTGATCCCTGTGTCAGGAAGATCCCCTGGAGGAGGAAACAGCAACCCACTCCAGTATTCTCACCTGGAGAAATCCCATGGACAGTGGAGCCTGGTGGGCTGTTGTCTGTCGGGTCGCAATGAATCAGGCATGACTGAAGCAACTGAGCTCACATGTGCACATAGCTACTAATCAGGAAGACACCTGAATTAAATCTACTGCTACCAGAACTAGGCTTCTGTTGCCTTTCAGCCTCAAGCCCAGATGTCAGGACGGGCCCCAGATCCACACTCTCTGCCAGGCAGAGGGGCTGAGTTGAATGACCTCTGAAGGTCACTACAGTTCCATAAAGCACGATTTCATTTCTCAAAGACTCCATTAGATTTGAATAGATCTTCCCAAGGAGGATATTCTGGTACCCAGCAGGATCTGAGGAAGGGAGAACAGCATAGTTGGACCTTGTTCCTACCTTCACTCTCTGCCCCGCTCCTCCACAGGCAGGGGACCTGGTGCTTCTCCGCCATCCCGCGGGAGCTCTGCATTCTGCATCCTCAGCTCAACAGGAGGCTTTGGCTCTGTAGCTGTTGGAGGAACACGCTCACTCTCTGCCTCCCACCCCCACCACAGTCTAATTAAATGTCTGTGGAGCTACTACTGAGCTCCTCACATTCATAACCTATGGCAAAGGGCAAGAGGCTCCCATTGGTTAAAGGAAAAGGAAATGAAAGGATTTTTTTTTTTCCAAGAGACAAACAAAACAGAAGGTTCTGTTTGTGCTACCTTTGATTAGAAAGAAAAAACAAAAACATTTTTTAAAATTTTGTTTTAAGAAACAACTACAGGATAAGGAAGAGGAGGCTGGTGACCCACAGGCAGAGGACTGGGTCAGGAGAGAAAGGAGAATCTGAAAATAAAAAGGCAAGCAGGGCGCAGGCTGCAGAGAGGAGGGAGATAGGTGGGCGGGGGACTTCGTCCCTATTTTCTCTCTAATATTTGTGAAAACATCCACTCCTCAGGCTACAGCAGGCTGTTTCCATGGCTCCACGGGTGGTGGATCTAAACAGAGAGGCTCATCTCCTCCCCTCTTGCAAATCTGAGCTGATGCAGCTGGGAGGACCAGGGTCCACCAGCAAGGCTGCAGAGGTTCATTCACACACGTGCTCTGTTCACTCTCTCATTGGGGAGAGTTTAACCAGCCTGCTCCGAGGAAGCTCCCCAGTCCTGAGCCATAGCCAAGAGGACCCAGAGCCTTGGGAAGAGGCCATGGAAAATTGGAGGGGCATTAGAGCTTGCATCTAGCCAGGCTCTTCTAATGTCAAGATGTACTCTTTGAAGCCCAGGCCTCCTCTGAAAGTCCCCTGCCTGGCCTCTTTGGAAAGAGCAAATCTAAACAAAGCAATCTTGGGAGGATCAAGACTGCAGGAAGACAATGAAACTAAGGATGACAGCTGGGTAACATGTGGTCATTTCCACAGAGCAAGGTGCACAAGTGAGGGACCACAGCCCAGGCTGGGCCCAAGGCTTTGGAGAGAATGTATCGATGGGGAAGAGAGTGCTGTGTGTTAGGAGGAGGGAAGGAGGGGGGAGAAGGAAAGGATACTAGAGATATAAAAAGAAGAAACCAAAATTAACAGGGTTGTCATATACTCAGCCCTCTTCACAAATCTCAAAATGTAGCTTTTGTCATTCCTATTGCAGTGAGTAAGGGACTGAGATTTCAGAAGCTAATAATTTAGTCTAGGTCCCATAGTGAAAGATGGGATCAAGATTGGAACTGAAATCTGTCTTAATTCCAAAGCAAGTGTGCATGGTTCTTTAGCCATTGCCCCATTCCTCCTCAAATTCATTCCCCCCAACCTCCACATGTGACTTTATTCCAAGCATCACATAATCTGGTAATTTTCTGGGTTCTGAGTAGAAACACACAGAAGTCCAATCCACTAGCCATGTTAGAAACAATGATTCTCAAAAACGACAGCATTGTGAAGGGGACCAGGGACATGGAGTAGCCATCCACACCCGTCCTTTTAGCCCCTGAGTACCTACCAACACATCACTGATGTTACCGTATCATCTGTGCCTCAGTCCCCACCCTTAGCTTTAGGAAACCTAAACAGCCTTCTCCAAGCCCCAGCTCTCTTCCTTCTTCTGTGCTGGGTCATAAAACATTCTCTTCAATTATTTCCCTACTCCTTTCTTCCGAACAGCCAAACCAATAGTGCTGCTCCGTGGGTTATGTGCCATATGTCAGTGGGCTGTGAAATATTAAGCCTTCACAATAGGTCCGAAGTCGGCGATGCACAATCCTTTAATGGTTTAGCTCACTCTGGCTATTTCAAAGTGGCATAATATTGCTATTTTTAAATAAATGGGATCTGTATTAATGAGAGCCGACCTCTCTTGCCGTGCCTGGGCTTCTGCCTGCATTGAGCCTACACTGGGGATTCAGCAAGAGAGGGAGGGGGGAAAACAGCTTTTCAAAATGGGAACCAAGCAGCACTTTAAATAATGCTCACAGATGCTAATCATCTCGGGCGGAGGGGGTGGTGGGATGATTATTTGAGTGGATAATAGATTTCATTTTCAAAGAAGATTTAGAGTCTTGATATTGAGAGGAAGGGGATGGGAGTGTGTGTGTGTGTGTGTGTGTGTGTGTGTGTGTGCACGTGCGCACACGCACTCAGGGGGCAGACATAGTCCCAGCATAGGGTGGGATTGCACTGACAGGGGCATGCTGAGATGTGGAGAATAATTGTGCTTTTTTGGAGGTTTGGGAGGGGAACCTGTGAGGGCTAGTCAGGAAGCCATCTTGACCAGGTATGGAGACAGTAATGCCTAAAGAAATGTCCCCTTGAATAGGGATAGACCAAGCTCTGGTACTCTAATAGGTGGAAGATTCTGGAACTCTGGTTTCCCATTCCCCAAGTGAAGAATGGCAGGAACAATGAGAGCTCTCCCAGGCTCCTCCCCTGTGTTCTGGCAGCCTTACATGGAATTGCCAGGCAACAGGTACAGAATCACACACCAGGCTCAGAGGGGCCCCTCTGCTTCTTGAAACCGAGTTGAGGAGTTGATCAGGGCCAGGACATCATGGACTCAGAGTCCTCGATGCCCCCTGGGATCCTGATAGAATTGCCTCTTCCTCAGCTGCAAGCTGGAGCTCTAACAGAGACTGAGATGGGGTAAGGGGAACTCAGAAGCAGAAAGTGGGTGGGATGTGTAGAAGAGGACTTGAAAAAAAGGCTAGTGAGAGAGAAAGAAGATACCTTTCCTGGAGAACCTGACCAGGTGAATTAACAGCCTGCAGGCCACAGGGCCTTCCATTGTGGTCTAACGGCTAAGAATCCACGCTTTCATTCCAGGGGTCGTGTGTTTGATCCAAGGTCAGGGAACTAAGATCCTACATGCTTTACAGTGTGACCAAAACATAAATAAATAAAAATAAATTTTAAAAATAACCCTTAGGCCAGTAGCTCCATCACCTGAGTGCATGGGACTCACAGTAAAAAAACAGCAGCTCTAATAGGCAGCTCCTCCAAAAGGAGATGGCTTTTCTTCTTCCTTTTTAGGAGGCTAGATATTCTGCTTTTTAAAAAGTAGATGAGTTTTCTGGGGATGTAATGGATAGCATGGTGACTGTAGTTCAGTTCAGTTCAATTCAGTTGCTCAGTTGTGTCCAACACTTTGTGACTCCATGGACTGCAGCACACCAGGCCTCCCTGTCCATTACCAACCCCGGAGCGTACTCAAACTCATGTTCATTGAGTAAGTGATACCATCCAACCATCTCATCCTCTGTTGTTCCCTTCTCCTTCTGCTTTCAATCTTTCCCAGCATCAGGGTCTTTTCCAATGAGTAAGTTCTTTGCATCAGGTGGCCAAAGTCCTGGAGCTTCAGCCTCAACATCAGTCTTTCCAATGAAAATTCAGGACTGATTTCCTTTAGGATGGACTGGTTGGATCTCCTTGCAGTCCAAGGGACTCTCAAAAGCCTTCTCCAACACCACAGTTCAAAAACATTAATTCTTCTGTGCTCAGCTTTCTTTATAGTCCAAGTCCCACAACCATACATGACTACTGGAAAAACCATAGCTTTGACTATATGGACCTTTGTTGGCAAAGTTATGTCTCTGCTTTTGAATATGCTATCTAGGTTGGTCATAACTTTTCTTCCAAGGAGTAAGCATCTTTTAATTTCATGGCTGCATCACCATCTGCAGTGATTTTGGAGACCAAAAAAATAAAGTCTGTCACTGTTTCCACTGTTTCCCCATCTATTTGCCATGAATTGATGGGACCAGATGCCATGATCTTAGTTTTCTGAAAGTTGAGCTTTAAGCCAACTTTTTCACTCTCCTCTTTTACTTTCATCAAGAGGCTCTTTAGTTCTCCTTTGCTTTCTGCCATAAGGATGATGTCATCTGCATATCTGAGGTTATTGATATTTCTCCCAGCAGTCTTGATTCCAGCTTGTGTTTCTTCCAATCCAGCATTTCTCATGATGTACTCTGCATATAAGTTAGATAAGAAGTGTGACAATATACAGCCTTGACGTACTCTTTTTCTGATTTGGAACCAGTCTGTTGTTCCATGCCCAGTTCTAACCATTGCTTGCTGACCTGCATACAGATTTCTCAGGAGACAGGTCAGGTAGTCAGGCATTCCCATCTCTTTAGGAATTTTCCACAGTTTGTTGTGATCCACACAGTCAAAGGCTTTGGCATAGTCAATAAAGCAGAAGTAGATGCTTTTCTGCTTTATTGGACTACTGCAGGGGCAGGGGCTTTGTGTGCATCAGACCTGGGTATGGCATAAGCCCTGTTGGAGGACATTGCCATTAAACCCACCATAGAGCTGCCAGAACAGGATTGGGGAAACAGACTCTTGGAGGGCACAAACAAAACCTTGTGTGCACCAGGACCCAGGATAAAAGAGCAGTGACCCCACAAGAGACTGACCCAGACTTTCTCGTGAGTGTCCAGGAGTCTCTGGCAGAGGCATGGGTCAGGAGTGGCCTGCTGGAGGGCTGGGGGCACTGAGTGCAGCAGTGTGAGCATGGGACCTTTTGCAGGAGGTCGCCATTATCTTCATTACCTTTGCCATAGTTTGGCTTCAGGTCAAATAAAAGGGAGGGAACACAGCCCTGCCCATCAACAGAAAATTGGATTAGAGATTTACTGAGCTTGGCCCCACCCATCAAAACAAGACCCAGTTTCCCCCTCAGTCAGTCTCTCCCATCAGGGAGCTTCCATAAGTCTCTTATCTTCTCCATCAGAGGGCAGACAGAATGAAAACCACAATCACAGAAAACTAACCAATCTGAATCCATAGACCACAGCCTTGTCTAACTCAGTGAAGCTATGAGCCATGCCATGTAGGGCCACCCAAGACAGATAGGTCATGGTGGAGAGTTCAGGCAAAACATGGTCCCATTATCTTCTCCATCAGAGGGCAGACAGAATGAAAACCACAATCACAGAAAACTAACCAATCTGAATCCATAGACCACAGCCTTGTCTAACTCAGTGAAGCTATGAGCCATGCCATGTAGGGCCACCCAAGACAGATAGGTCATGGTGGAGAGTTCAGGAAAAACATGGTCCCCTGAAGAAGGGAATGGCAAACCACTTCAGTATTCTGGCCTTGAGAATCCCATGAACAGTATGAAAAGGCAAAAAGATAGGACACTGAAAGAGGAACTCCCCAGGTCGGTAGGTGCCCAATATGCTACTGGAGATCAGTGGAGAAATAACTCCAGAAAGAATAAAGAGGTGGAGCCAAAGCAAAAACAACACCCAGTTATGGTTGTGACTGGTGATGGAGGTAAAGTCCAATGCTGTAAAGAGCAATATTGCATAGGAACCTGGACTGTTAGGTCCATGAATCAAGGTAAACCAGAAGTGGTCAGACAGGAGATGGCAAGAGTGAATATTGACATTTTAGGAATCAGTGAACTAAAATGGACAGGAATGGGTGAATTTAAGTCAGATGACCATTATATCTACTACTGTGGGCAAGAATCCCTTAGAAGAAATGGAGTAGCCCTCATAGTCAACAAAAGAGTCTGAAATGCAGTACTTGGGTGCAATCTCAAAAATGACAGAATGATCTCTGTTCATTTCCAAGGCAAACCATTCAATATTGCAGTAATCCAAGTCTATGCTCCAGGTACTAATGCCGAAGAAGTGGAAATTGAATGGTTCTATAAATACCTACAGGAGAAGGCAACAAGACCTTCTAGAACTAACACCCAAAAAAGATGTCCTTTTCATTATAGGGGACTGGAATGCAAAGGTAGGAAGACAAGATATACCTAGACTGTAGTTAACAACACTGTATTGTATATTTGAAAGAATCTAAGAGAGCACACTATAAATGCTTTCACCACATACACAAGCCTGGTAATTTTGTGGGGTGATGACTGTGTTTACTCACCTTATTGTGTACACCTGTGTCCTGTTTCATTCAGGTCCTTCCTGGGCTGTAAGGTCACCAGATTGAGCAAGAACAACAAAGAATTTTTTTTTTTTTTAAGTGTCTGTATCTCCCAAGCACTAGCTAGGACATATTAACCCACAGATGATCCCTCTTTGATCTGAAATTCAAACTCAGCCAGGTGTCCTGTGTTTTATTTGGTGATTCACAGTGTGACACAGTGCTGGCTGAAACCTCAGAGAATATCTCCATGTTCTGGGGATGGTTCATACATCAGACACTTCCTGAGCACATCTCATGGACCAGGCCCTGGCAGTACAGCAGTGACCAAGCCGGCATGGGTGCTACAGACATCGGGGCCAAGTCATTCTCATTTTGCAATGTACAGAATTCAAATTATTGTGCTGTATATTAAACTTACACAACGTGCCATGTGTGTGCTCAGTCACACAGTTGTGTCCGACTTTTTGCGATCCCATGAACTGTAACCTGCCAGGTTCCTCTGTCCACGAAATTCTCCAGGCAGGAATACTGGAGTGGATGGCCATTTCCTCCTCCAGGGGATCTTTCCTACCCGGAGATCAAACCTGCATCTCCTATGTCTCCTGTATTGGCAGGTGGATTCTTTACCACTGCACCACCTGGGAAGCCCAAACTCAGACACTGTTACATGTCAATTATCTCTCCAAAAAGCTGGGAAGTTTTAAAATATACTAAAGAAAAGTCACCCTTTCTCTGCCCCTTCTTAGTATTTGTCTACCATTGTGTAACAAAGACCTCAAAACTTCATGGCTTAAAACAGCAAACCCATGTTGGCTCACAGTTTCTAAAGGTCCAGTATCCAGGTGCATCTTAGCTGTGGGCCCCCACCTCAGGGTCTCTCAGAAGGCTGCAGTTATGGTGTTGGTTGGGCGACTGTCTCATCAAAAGGCTCAACGAGGGAAAGATCTGAGTACAAACTCTCTCACTGGGGAGACTCAGCTCTTGCAGGCTTTTTGACTGAGGGCCTCAGCTCCTGGCTGGCTGTTGGCTGAGGGCCTCCCTGGGTTCCTTCCATGGGCTGTCTGTATAGCAGCTGCCAGATGACTTCCCTCAGAGTCAATTTACCAGTGACCTAATCTCGAAAGTGACATCTCACCACTTTCTTTTTATTGAAGTATAGTTGATTTACAATGCTGTCTTAGTTTCAGGTATACAGCAAAGTGAATTCAGTTTATATATATATATATATATTTATATATATATATATAGTCTTTTCCATGATAGGTTATTACAAGTCACTGGATATAGTTCCCTGTGTTTACACAGAAGAAACCTGTTTATCTATTTTACATATATCTGTGTATATCTGTTAATCCCAAGAAGCTAGCTTTTCCCTCCTCTACCCCTTTCCCCTTTGGTAACCGTAAGTTTGTTTTCTATGTTTATGAGTCTGTTTCTGCTTTGAAAATAACTTCATCTGTATTATTTTTAAGACTCCACATATAAGTAACATATTATGGTATTCATCTATCTGTCTTTTCTATCTGACCTACTTTGCTTAGTATGACAATCTCTAGGTCCATCCATGTTGCTGCAAATGGCATTAATTCATTCTTTTTTATGGCTGAGAAGCATTCCATTGTGTGTGTGTGTGTTTAACGTCTTCTTTATCCGTTCATCTGTAGATGGACACTTAGGTTGTTTCCATGTCTTGGTTACTACAAATAGTCCTGCTATGAACATGGGGGGGAAGGTATCTTTTCAAATTAGAGTTTTTGTCTTTTTCAAGTATATGCCTAGGAGTAGGATTGCTGCATCATATGGAAACTCTGTTTTTAATTTAAGCAACCACCATACTGTTTTCCATTGTGCTGAGTAGCTTCAGTCATGTCCAACTCTTTGCAACCCTAGGGACTGTACCCTGCCAGGCTCCTCAGTCCATGGGATTCTCCAGGCAAGTATACAAGAGTGGATTGCCATGCCCTCCAAGGGGTCTTCCTGACCCAAGTGTAGAATCTGACTCTCTTACATTTCCTGCATTGGCAGGTGAGTTCTTTACCCCAGCACCACCTAGGAAGCCCATTTTCCATATTGGCTGTACCAATTTACATTCCCACCAATAGTGCAGGAAGGCTCCCTTTTCTCCATATCCTCCTCAGCATTCATTGTTTGTAGATTTTTTAATATAGGCTTTTTGACTGGTGTGAGGTGATATACGTCATTGTAATTTTGATTCGCTTTTCTCAGTAAATAACAATGGTAAGCATCTTTTTATTTGCCTGTTAACTATCTATATGTCTTTTTTGGAGACATGTCTATTTAGGTCTTCTGCCCATTTTTTGATTTTTTTTTTTTTTAGCTAATGAGTTTCTTGTATATTTTGGAAATTAAACCCTTGTCAGTTGCATCATTTGCAAATATTTTCTCTCAGATCATATATTGTTTTTTTCACTTTGTTTATGGTTTCTTTTGCTCTGTGAAAGCTTATAAATTTGATTAGGTCCCATGTGTTTATTTTTATTTCTTTTAGGAGCCTTGGGACACTGACCTAATTGCTACAATTAATGTCAGAGAATATTTTGCTTATGTTCTCTTCTAGAGGTTTTATGGTATCATATCTTATATCTAAATCTTTAAGCCATTTTGAATTTATTTTTGTGTAAGGTGTGAGGGAGTGCTCTAATTTCATTGATTTATAAGAGACTATCCAACTTTCAAATACGACTAGCTCAAGAGATTGTCTTTTCTCCACTGTATGTATATCGTTATCTCTTTTGTAGAAGGCTAATTAACAGCAGGTGTGTGGGTTCATTTCTGGACTCTCTTCTGTCCCATTGATCCATGTCTGTAATACCAACACTGTTCTGATTATTCTGGCTCTCTTGTAGTATTGTCTGAAGTCTGGGGCATCCTGACACTTGGGCTGAACTTTAATTGTTGCAAAGAAGTCACTAGGCCCAGCAGCAGAGGGGAGGAGCTTACACAAAGATGAATTTCTGGAGTCAGGGATTGTTTAGAAGCTTCTACTGTAAACCTTCTCCTCCTTCAACAATGTTCAGAGAATAAGACACAATAAGTCTTCTCAGCTAGGACTGTGTCTTGTTAACCATTGCAACCCCAGGGCTTATCAGGGAGCCCAGAGAAGAGAACTTCAGCCCTCCTGTCCAGTTAAGACCCTGCCTCATGAGCCTAGTGGCTTGTGAGGCTATTTTCAGCCGAGTGAGACCCACAGTCTGAGGTCTGTGTAGTGTCATCCCTGAGCTGGGTGCGGAGTCATGACCAACTCTATTTATTCCCTTTCACTATCCTATCCTGCACCTTTTCCATCTCCCAGTGGCTTCTTGATGAAAGAGAGAGAGACCAGAAGATATCCCAAGGCATAGCGATGAGTATCAAGGAAATTAGGAAGGCAGGACTAGACAGAGAAATAGAATAGAGACTAAAAAGAGGATAGAAAGAGAACTGTCCCAAGCTGCTACCTTATTTAAGATAAGATACACTTTTAAGCATCTCCTATTCACTGGAAACTTTCTCATATTTGTTCATTTAATCTTCACACGTTTTCAAGGTAAACACTTCTATTTACTTTCACTGAAATTCACAGAAGGCAAAGGACATCCTTGGGCTTCCCAGGTGGTGTTAGTGGTAAAGAACCTGCCTGCCAGTGCAGGAGACACAAGAAATCTGGGTTAGATCCCTGGGTTGGGAAGATCCCCTAGAGGAAGAAATGGCGATCCATTCCAGTACTCTAGCCTGGAGAATCCTGTGGACAGAGGCGCCTGGCAGGCTGCAGTCCATAGCATCACAGAACCCAACACAACTGAAGTGACTTAGCACACACGCAAGGACATCCTTGAGTTTCCACAGCTGGTGGATAACAGAACCAAAACAGAAGCGTAAGCTTTCAAAGACCCCTTAGAGCTCTTTCCAGGCTGAAAGGGTGAAGGCGATAGAGAGGAAAGAATGTCAGTCTACTCAGACCAAGAGTTAATATTATAAGGGTTTGGTTGTGGTGGTTGTTATTCAGAATTTAAAAATAGAGTTAAATAACATCACAACTGGAGCGGGTAGGTGAGAGGGTATAGTCAAGCATGCTCCCATTATAGAAAACAAAGGCAAGTTTGACAAACAAAGATGAGAAACGACACAGTCTAATGAGCCACCATATAGCCACACTTAGTTTGTGATCCAAAAGACACTATCCCTGGCAAATCTCCCTCCTTGAATTCAGACTTGGCTCTGCATGACCTTGGCTGAATCTCAAAGTTACAAATGAAAATATATACCTAATGAAAAGACTCATGTGACCATGCTGAAGGTCCCCAGGAGAGTTCCAAGGATGGCACACACAAGGGAAACCCTCATTATTGCTTAGAGGGCAGACAGACCCTATCAAGATAATTAAGGGAAGCAGAAACACATCCTTTCATACGTAAAAGTTCTGGAGTGTTTTTTTTCCAAACTTTATTTTTTCAGTTTTATAATAAGCATCAATTATATTTATTTTTAACTGAAGGAAAATCACTTTACAATATTGTGTTGGCCTCTGCCATATATCAACATGAATCAGCCATAGATATACATATGTCCCCTCCCTTTTGATCTTCCCTCCCACCTCCCATCCCTTCCCACCATGTGTCCATAAGTCTGTTCTCTATGTCTGCATCCTGGAGTGTTACACAGTCTAATGAGCCACCATATAGCCACACTTAGTTTGTGATCCAAAAGACACTATCCCTGGCAAATCTCCCTCCTTGAATTCAGACTTGGCTCTGCATGACCTTGGCTGAATCTCAAAGTTACAAATGAAAATATATACCTAATGAAAAGACTCATGTGACCATGCTGAAGGTCCCCAGGAGAGTTCCAAGGATGGCACACACAAGGGAAACCCTCATTATTGCTTAGAGGGCAGACAGACCCTATCAAGATAATTAAGGGAAGCAGAAACACATCCTTTCATACGTAAAAGTTCTGGAGTGTTTTTTTTCCAAACTTTAATTTTTCAGTTTTATAATAAGCATCAATTATATTTATTTTTAACTGAAGGAAAATCACTTTACAATATTGTGTTGGCCTCTGCCATATATCAACATGAATCAGCCATAGATATACATATGTCCCCTCCCTTTTGATCTTCCCTCCCACCTCCCATCCCTTCCCACCATGTGTCCATAAGTCTGTTCTCTATGTCTGCATCCTGGAGTGTTGTTTTTTTTTTTTTAATTCAATTTCATTATCACAGAGCCATAAATCTAAGCACATGGCAGGAAAGGAAGTCCCTGATTTTTTTTCTAGAAGGGATAGAAATTGAAGGGAGATTGGTGGGGTTGGGGAGGAGACGGTCTAGAGGGAAGACTCTGCCATGCCCCTCCCAACACACACACATGCACACACACTACCTATCCACATCTAAAAACATCCCTTTTCTTTTCCATTCAAGACATGTATTTCCTTGTAAATACTGAGAACCTTCTTCATGCTCTGGTTCCCATCAGTTCAGTTCAGTTCAGTTCAGTTCAGTCGCTCAGTTGTGTCTGACTCTGCGACCCCATGAATCGCAGCACGCCAGGCCTCCCTGTCCATCACCATCTCCCGGAGTTCACGCAAACTCATGTCCTCTGAGTCGGTGATGCCATCCAGCCATCTCATCCTCAGTCGTCCCCTTCTCCTCCTGCCCCCAATCCCTCCCAGCATAGGAGTCTTTTCCAATGAGTTAAATTTTCGCATGAGGTGGCCCAAGTATTGGAGTTTCAGCTTTAGCATCAGTCCTTCCAATGAACACCCAAGACTGATCTCCTTTAGAATGGACTGGTTGGATCTCCTTGCAGTCCAAGGGACTCTCAAGAGTCTTCTCCAACACCACAGTTCAAAAGCATCAATTCTTCGGTGCTCAGCTTTGTTCACAGTCCAACTCTCACATCCATACATGACTACTGGAAAAACCATAGCCTTGACTAGACAGACCTTTGTTGGCAAAGTAATGTCTCTGCTTTTGAATATGCTATCTAGGTTGGTCATAACTTTCCTTCCAAGGAGTAAGCGTCTTTTAATTTCATGGCTGCAGTCACCATCTGCAGTGATTTTGGAGTCCCCCAAAATAAAGTCTGACACTGTTTCCACTATTTCCCCATCTATTTCCCATGTAGTGATGGGACTGGATGCCATGATCTTAGCTTTCATAATGTTGATCTTTAAGCCAACTTTTTCACTCTCCTCTTTCACTTTCATCAAGAGGATTTTTAGCTCCTCTTCACTTCCTGCCATAAGGGTGGTGTCATCTGCTTATCTGAGGTTATTGATATTTCTCCCGGCAATCTTGATTCCAGCTTGTGCTTCTTCTAGCCCAGCGTTTCTCATGATGTACTGTGCATAGAAGTTAAATAAGCAGGGTGACAATATAGAGCCTTGATGTACTCCTTTTCCTATTTGGAACCAGTCTGTTGTTCCATGTTCAGTTCTAACTGTTGCCTCCTGACCTGCATACAGGTTGCTCAAAAGGCAGATCAGGTGGTCTGGTATTCCCATCTCTTTCAGAATTTTCCACAGTTTATTGTGATCCACACAGTCAAAGGCTTTGGCATAGTCAATAAAGCAGAACTAGATGTTTTTCTGGAACTCTTGCTTTTTCCATGATCCAGCGGATGTTGGCAATTTGATCTCTGGTTCCTCCACCTTTTCTAAAACCAGCTTGAACATCTGGAAATTCATGGTTCACATATTGCTGAAGCCTGGCTTGGAGAATTTTGAGCATTACTTTACTAGCGTGTGAGATGAGTGCAATTGTGTGGTAGTTTGAGCATTCTTTGGTATTGCCTTCCAAGACCCATCAATTCTGGTAGCCCACAGCTCCTAAACACACCCACCTGAACAAGCTCAGTGTGGGTGTCAGCAGATGTTTGAAATGTTCTCATTCCAGGAATGAAAGAGACCTCTAGGGGTCATCACCTTATTCCTCCCCTTGCTGCCAGATAGGCTCCTCCAAACAGCCCCAGCCAAGGTCCATCCAGCCTCTGCCACCCTTGATAGTGAGTTTCATTCATGCTATTTCCTTGAATTCAGCAACTGAGATGTAAATTTATATGTGCTGAGGCAAAGGAGAAAGATGCATTTCACTACAAGTAAAATGTAATGATAAATACAGTCATTGACTAAGAATCTTCTATTTAAACTCTGCAAAAGTTAGAAGGCAAATTTGTTCGGAAACAATGTACAAATTGACCACCAGATATTAGATGCACAGACAATCTGTCACTTACTTAGTTTGTCTGTTTCAACTGATTTTCCCCCGATCATCCCACCCTCCCCGACAAACATTCAGAGATGCAGGGCAAAGACAGAGGAGGAGGGGTCGGGAAACCTGAGTTCAAGTCTGAACTTGGCCACTCTGTAATCTGCATCATGTCACAGAGTCTGCAGACAAAGGATGAAGAGGCAGGATCAGGTTTTGTCTAAGTCTCACACAGCTGTGTTTCTATGAACCGTATGTATGCACTGCCATGACAAGGAGATGAGATGCATTGCAGTCACTGGGTTATGCCATCCCTGTCAGGAAGAAGTGCCATGGCCTCCTCGTGTGGGCTGTCGCCACCACCTCGGGCACTCAGAGAACACAGGGAATTTCACAATTGGCAGGTCCTTCACTTAACTCGGAGCTGTCAGGGGAGAGTTTCACGTTGCTGCCAGTCCCTTCTGAATTGCTAATACAGGAAAGATGCAGATCCCTGCTGGAGGCCCTCTACGCCTGACCCCACAGGAGCTGCTGCCATGTCACTGGTGCACCAGCCTCCCAGACCACGTGCTCCTTCCCAGTGCTAACAGCATTCAACACAAAAACACCGCCCTGACAAATGGAGTTCAGCCTCTCCAGCCCCTCAGGCTCAGAGTGCCAGTCAAATCTGTTTCACATACCTCTTGCTTGCAGAGCAGCCTCTGGCCACTCAGGCTAAACTGCTTAAGGTGCTTGGCTTCCGGAGAGAGATGCCCATCCCACCCCATGTACAGCTTATATAGAGACCCATCAGTGAATGCCACCAGAGGAAAATGAGCACTGAAAGACTTGGGTCGGATTGTTAGAGGCAATGAAGGTGTGGGCCGGGGGCACTGGGCCTTGTTCTTCTCACCGTATTTCGTGAGCTGGACAGGGAAGAGTTCACCTCCATGTTTGCCAGCCTTGATTGTGGCGTGTATAAGCTAAGGAGTCAAGGGACAAATTTCAGATTTGGAGTAAGACATATAGATCAGACAACATAAAGATCAGAATAATCACAGTGAGGTGATGGGAAAAGAGAATTCATTGTGGGAATACAAGGTTTGTACCCACAAAATAGAATTCCACAACAAACACAATACCCTGTCAGTTCAGTTCAGTCGCTCAGTCGTGTCCGACTCTTTGCAACTCCATGAATCGCAGCACGCCAGGCCTCCCTGTCCATCACCAACTCCCAGAGTTTACCCAAACTCATGTCCACTGAGTCAGTGATGCCATCCAGCCATCTCATCCTCTGTCGTCCCCTTCTCCTCTTGCCCTCAATCTTTCCCAGCATCAGGGTCTTTTCCAAGGAGTCAGTTCTTCGCATCAGATGGCCAAAGTATTGGAGTTTCAGCTTCAACATCATTCCTTCCAATGAGCACCCAAGACTGATCTCCTTTAGGATGGACTGGTTGGATCGCCTTGCAGGCCAAGGGACTCTCTCCAACACCACAGTTCAAAAGCATCAGTTCTTCTGTGCTCAGCTTTCTTCACAGTCCAACTCTCACATCCACATCCTGAGAGTTTGGAGAGCTTTGTCTCTAACTGTCTGTTTCTGCCATCCTGTTTACATTTCTTTGACTGGTGTGTTCTCTAGTATGCCCTTCTGTGGCTTTTAAATATTATCCCTCCCGCCATTAATGAGCAATGAATCCATTCAATGCATGTCGTCTGTGAATCAGCTTGTGGAGGACTTTAAACCTTCCCTCTATCCTCCTCCTTCGAGCAAAGTCAATCGTCTCTTTTTTGTGCCAACACTGTATCCTTACATAATCCGATGCTATAACTTGACATGCCTCCTGGATTCCTGTTTATGGTTTGTCTTTCCCTCTAGCCCATAGGTCACTGAGCACAGGAGCTGGATATTACTTCTTGCTTTTCCACAGTGCTTAATACAGTGCATGGGTCACAGACGTGCTCATGACTATTTATGGAATAAACGAACAGATGGATGGATGAATGAATGAGGAGTAAATTCAAGTTTTGCACAGATACTCCTCCCTGCGCTATGGTCACAGTCACAAGAAATGTGGTGCCGCTGCTTGGTAGCCTTGTCTTATGATGTGGGCCCAACCTTTTAACACATTTGTTCTCCCATTATCTATAGCAGGGACACCAGGAATGTTCTCGTATCCTAGGAACAATTGCTCTCATTCTAAACAGTGAGACAATCTGGTTTGCCTGGCCCTGAGCAGTTATATGACATCCTAAACTCCCATAATCATCCATCAGGACTGATTTGGGAGCTAGTAGAGGAAATATATCCATTAAGCCAGTGCTGACTCGCAGTAACAGCCCTATGGTGTGAATAATCAATTGTCATTACGAACATCCAATGACCAGTGGAGATGCAGGTATTTCCTTCCCCCTTCTCCACTCTTTTTCCTCCACCCCTGCCAGATTTAACAAGAAGGCTCATGATACTCCATCTCCATGCATGAAAACATCATCATCAAGCATCTCTTATCCACTGGATGTTCCCAATCAAACTAGAAGGGCTTATGGATGAGAGCAGGCTGGGGGCCTGGATCTCTGACTTGGCATCCTGTGCCAACCATGTTCAGCACACCAGAGGAGGGGTCCTCTTCAGTAAGCTGCTCACAACTCAGGGAAACACCTGCATCAGCCATTTCTCATCAGCAAGAGAGATGGTGGCATCAGTTTCCAAGATGCCACCTGATTTCCATATCCCTTCCTCCCTCCTTTTGGAAGCACGATGTAATCTCTCCCCTGCAATATAATAAATATTTCACTTTCAAATCCTGATTCATTAAAGGAAGCCCAGGAGGGAGAAATAATAAGGTGTCGCTTTACAGCCCAAATAAAACAGTGAAAGATATATTCTATAATTTTACTTTCAACTTTACGTTGAGATAATTCATATATCATTTTCAGTTAGGGACCCAAAATAGTGCTGTGTCAGCATATTGGCTGAAAAATAACTTTTTGTATTATTTTATGCCTTTCAGTAACGTGCCCTGGTTATCATACATCAGCAGTAGGTTGAATTCCAGTGTCTTGGCAGCTTCTCCTAAGCCGTTCTCTCTCCTAACCACTGTGACTTTCCCTCCTCAATACAAATGGTGCCCCTTAGCTGCATGCATGCATGAGCGTGCACGAACACACACACACACACACATTCTCCCAGGTGAAAAAGCAGAGTTCTAACTGAAATCAGCTTGGCTAGAGCCATTTCTCTTACCATTATTAAACCACAAATTCACTATCTTTTACCTGTAAGGATGAAAAAACTAAATCAGCCTCAGTTAGAAACAGGCTGTATGATAGTTTTCAAATAGAAATACAATCTTACACGTGTGTAGTCCTTTAAAGTTGGGGTTTTGGTGGGGATTGGTTTGGGCATACAGAATAAAAAGGCATGTGTTCAAACACCAACCCTTTTTCTTACTAGTTGGGCATCCTTGGTTTTCCCAATAGCTCGGCAGGTAAATAATTGGCCTTCAATGCAAGAGACATAGGAGATGCAGGTTTGATCCCTGGGCCAGGAATATCCCTGGAGAAGAAAATGAACAAGTTTTTTACTCTTTTGAAGTCTCAGTCTTCTCATCCATAAAATGGGGATGATGATAATAATGGTTAGTCACATAGAGTTTAGAGAACTTTAACTGAGGTGAAAGTAGTAATCAAATCATGATTGTTTGTTTACTATATATGAGCACACACGTGCACACACACACACACACACATCAGACACCAGGCATTGGGCTTGGAGTTTAGGTGGATTATCTGATCAATTCTCTGCAATCCCGTGGACTTGGTACTATTGTGCTTCTCATTCTACAGATGAGGAAACTGAGGCTTGAGGAATTAGTTTGTCTAAGATGGTTAGTTTTGCACTATAGGTATTTAGAAAACAATGATTTCACTTGGTATCTGTTTACAAGACAGTTTTCTCTGATCCTGTGACAGTGTGAGAAGGAAAGAAAGGCAGGAGAATTGTTATGAGAAAAAAATACACCCACTTGCCTATACTGCCATATTGCCTGGATCTTTGTGTTTTTCTCACCACTTCAGTAGCCCTTCAGTTCAGACATTCAGGAAATCCTTGGGATCTCTGGGGTCCTTTAGGTCAAGCAGGTAAACATCTACCTTTATCTGCCAGTCACTCTTCTGCTCAGCTGATCTCTGCTTACTCCATCTGTCCTGAAGAACCATACTGAGATTGATCCTCTGTTTCACCCCACCCCCCATAGACAAAGCTACCCCTGCCTGGGGAAATCAGAAGAGGATCCCAAGAACACTCCAGGCTGTGGGGCTCACCAGTAGCAGAGGCATTAGGCAGATGCATCATCCTGATGAGTGTCTTTTGAAAGGTACTTTTATCATACATCACTCAGATTTACCTTTCTTTTTTCGGATCATTTGATGCAGACCCACAGAGTTAAACTGGCTTGAACTTATACAAGATGGTTTTAGTCCCAAGGCCTGAGCCTGGGACACTGGTCTCATTCTCTCCAATGTACTGTGAACTCTCCCCATTCAAGACCTAAACAAGCAGTCCTGAGAAACAGTGTTTAGTAATAATGTAAATAGCAGAAGTTAAAAATAACATATTGATGTATGGCAAAACCAATACAATATTGTAAAGTAATTAGCCTCCAATTAAAATAAATAAATTTAAATAAATAAATAAAGACTTGAAGAAGGCAAAAAAAATAAAAATAACAATAGTAATAATACCCTTTTACAGTTGAAAAAAACAATCATTGTGGTACATCCAGACAATGAAATANAAAATAACATATTGATGTATGGCAAAACCAATACAATATTGTAAAGTAATTAGCCTCCAATTAAAATAAATAAATTTAAATAAATAAATAAAGACTTGAAGAAGGCAAAAAAAATAAAAATAACAATAGTAATAATACCCTTTTACAGTTGAAAAAAACAATCATTGTGGTACATCCAGACAATGAAATACTATTCAGCCCTAAAAAGAAATAAGCTATCAAGCCATGAAAAGATATGGAGGAAACTTACATGCATATTGCTAAGTGAAAGAAGCCAGTCTAAAGGGGCTACATACTGTGGGATTCCAACTACATGACATTCTGGAAAAGGCATAACTATGGAGACAGTGAAAGATCAGAGGTTGCCAGGAAGTGGGGTGGAGGAGGGGGAGGGGAGGGATGAATTAGTGGAGCCCCAGAGGACTTGTAGAGCAGTGAAACTATTCTATATGATACTGCAGTGTTGAATGCACGTCATTACACCTTTGTCAAAATCCACAGGCTATACAGAACCAATGTACACTAGGGGCTTCCTAAGTGATAAAGATGCCTCAGTGTAGGTTCATCAATTGTAACCAATGTACCATTCTAGTGAGAGAGGCCAATAGTTGGGGAGTCTGTGCATGTATGGGGGCAGGGGTATTTGGGAACTCTGTATTTTCAGCCCAATTTTCTGTGAATCTAAAACTACTTAAAAAAAACAACACACAAAGTCTATTTTAAAAATCCCTAACAAAAGAGATACAAAATAAAAAAAAATTAAGTTAAATAAAAACTTCAGTTCAGTTCAGTCACTCAGTTGTGTCTGACTCTTGGTAATCTTTAAAATTAAAAAGAAAGAAATGAGCTCTCAAGCCATGACAAGATCTGGAGGAAACTTAAATGCATATTCCCAAGGGAATATGCCTTTTCATACAGTTCATACTGTTCATGGGGTTCATACTGTTCATACTGTTCATGAAGCAACAGTTAGAACTGGACATGGAACAACAGACTGGTTCCAAATAGGAAAAGGAGTACATCAAGGCTGTATATTGTCTCCCTGCTTATTTAATTTATATGCAGAGTACATCATGAGAAACGCTGGAATGGAAGAAACAAAAGCTGGAATCAAGATTGCCGGGAGAACTATCAATAACCTCAGATATGCTGATGACATCACCCTTATGGCAGAAAGTGAGGAGGAGCTAAAAAGCCTCTTGATGAAAGTGAAGGAGGAGAGCGAAAAAGTTGGCTTAAAGCTCAACATTCAGAAAACGAAGATCATGGCATCCGGTCCCATCACTTCATGGGAAATAGATGGGGAAACAGTGGAAACAGTGTCAGACTTTATTTTTTTGGGCTCCAAAATCACTGCAGATGGTGACTGCAGCCATGAAATTAAAAGACGCTTACTCCTTGGAAGAAAAGTTATGACCAACCTGGATAGTATATTCAAAAGCAGAGACATTACTTTGCCGACTAAGGTCCGCCTAGTCAAGGCTATGGTTTTTCCTGTGGTCATGTATGGATGTGAAAGTTGGACTGTGAAGAAAGCTGAGCGCCGAAGAATCGATGCTTTTGAACTGTGGTGTTGGAGAAGACTCTTGAGAGTCCCTTGGACTGCAAGGAGATCCAACCAGTCCATTCTGAAGGAGATCAACCCTGGGATTTCTTTGGAAGGAATGATGCTAAAGCTGAAACTCCAGTACTTTGGCCACCTCATGCGAAGAGTTGACTCATTGGAAAAGACTCTGATGCTGGGAGGGATTGGGGGCAGGAGGAGAAGGGGACGACCGAGGATGAGATGGCTGGATGGCATCACGGACTCGATGGACGTGAGTCTGAGTGAACTCCGGGAGATGGTGATGGACAGGGAGGCCTGGCGTGCTGCGATTCATGGGGTCGCAAAGAGTCGGACATGACTGAGGGACTGAACTGAACTGAACTGAAAGGGAATATGCATTCTGGAAAAGGCAGAACTGTAGTGATAGTAAAAGTGGTTGCTGGGGGCTGAAGAAAGAAAGAAGGAAGGAAGGAGAAATGAATAGAGGTAGCACAGGGAATTATGGGGGCAGTGAAACTAATCTAACATACTGTAATGCTGGATACATGACATCATACATTTGCCAAAACCCATAAAACGTGTAACATGAGGAGTGAATCTATAATGTAAACTCTGAACTTCAGTTAGTACTAATGTATCAATACTGGTTCATCAATTATAATAAGTGTACCACACCAAGGCTGTTAGATGTTATTAACAGGAAAGATGTGTGTGTGGCAGGATACAAGGGGTATATGTAAACACTCTGCTTTCTGCTCAGCAGTTCTGTAAATCAAAAACTGCTCTAGGCTTCCCAGGTAGCTTGGTGGTAATGAATCTGCCTGCCAAACAGGAGACATGGGTTCTATCCCAGGGTCAGGAAGATCACCTGGAGAATGAAATGGAAACCCACTCCAGTATTCTTGTCAGGGAAATCCCATGGACAGAGGAACTTGGCAGGCTACAATCTATGGGGTCCCAAAAGAGTTGGACATGACTTGGAGGCTAAACAACTACAAAACTACTCTAAAAAAAAAACATAATAAAGTCTATTATTCAAAACAAAAAACTTTCAGTAAGTTGGCAGCCAAGATTTAAACCTAGACTTTTCTGGTTTTAAATTTCACAACCCTAGATTTTAGGTCAAAAGACTCAGCAAGACTTCAATTTCAGCTCTGTATCTGAATTCCCATTTTCTCATCCCTAAAATGAGGATAAAAACAATAATACCTCTCTCTGGTGCCTTACTCAAAGTGTTTAAACAACATGGTTTACTATAAAGAATTGGGGGGGGAGCTTTATAAACTGTAAAGTGCTGTCAAAGCTCGAGAAATGGCCATCACTGATCTGAAATTCTGCTTACTGGTCTGTAACAAGAATGTGGTTCTCTGGAAGCAGCTACCAAGCTCTCTGGAGGAAGCTGTGTGAGGAGGCCCATAATTACCCTCCTCTCTCCTGGGGCATTGGCCTCATGTGATTGGGCTCCAAGGGAGGGCTGAGTCTCCTAGGGAAGCAGAAGCTGTAGGTCCGCAAAGCTCTTGGAGCAGAAAGGAGAGAGGATGAGGGAGGGAGGCAGGGCAGGAAGACAGCAGCGTGAGAGCACCATTTATCACAAGAGCGATTTCCCTGCTAATAAAGTGACCTTGTGTAAGCAGCTCAGCTCCTCACAGCTCTCGCGTCATTAGGAGAGGGGCGCTTGCTGATCGATCTCGACCACACGGGCTGCTAAACCAGGGCGAACTGCCACCACCAAAAGAATTATATGTGACTCAGCCCTCCCCCTGAGTAGGGGGAGGGAGTCGCTTGTCACTGAGTCCTTTGAGGGCAGAGTAACAGACTTGATCCTGGGCAGTGATAGACCGAGGATGGAGACTCCCCCCAGAGACCCCAAGACTTGCTGCCTCCAGACCATGCCCTGCCTGCCCTGCAAAGTGCCTGCAGATGGTTCTTGGCCAATCCCCAGAAACAGAGGTCTAGGGTAGGCAGAACTTTAATTCAGGTCTGTAACATAAAAAGATACGAACAGTCGACTCGTTGGAAAAGACCCTAATGCTGAGAAAGATTGAGGGCAGGAGGAGAAAGGGGTGACAGGGGATGAGATCATCGAAAAAAAGGAAGCTACCTGTATCTCCACTTCAACAGAAGGAGCCCAGAGCAAGCCCAGCACCTCCTCAGTGGAACCCAGCACACGGAGCTGGGAGATGGGGGTGGAGGGGTGCCTGTGCCAGCCTGGGCCACAACCTTGCTGGTGATCTGGGAAACCTTACTTCACTTCTCTGAGTGAGGATTAAATCAGTTAATCTCCAAGGAGCCATCTTGTTCTAAAATTTTCAATTATGAGTAGGGCTTCTCTTAACTAAACATATAGATATTAAAGCAATTTTTAAACTAATAATCTGAGCAGCTGGAGTGGAAAATCATCCTCATATTAATGTAACTCTCTACTCCACTCCTCAGTTGTTTTTCTCTGCCCTCTGTTTCCAAGGTATGGTACTTGCCAATTTTGAAATTTTACAAAAGCTCTTGTTTTCTACAAAGACAAAAGACAGCTTTTAACCCCCTTTTCATGTTTTCTAGGATCTGGAATCCTGAGAGAGGGAAGCCTCTATCTTCCAGGAAGAAAAGGATGTTATACAAGAGAATCAAACCCACCATCACCCCCTTTCTCCCTCCTAGTAGAAGCATCCAACTCCCAGGCAGAGCTCTAAGCCTTGGAATTAACCCCCATTATGTTGCATAGCAGCCAGCCTCGAACACACACAATGCAAGCAGAGGGCTTTTAATGCACTGACACAATTTGGTGAACATAACATATTTCTTTTTTTCTCTTCAGTGGAATTGCTCCCACCTTTTGTCCCAATTCTTTCAGGGCCAATGCTCTCAGCCCAGCTATCACTGAATCTTCACAGAGGTGGTAGTCTTAAAAAACCTCAAGTTCTTCCCCTTACCAGGAGCATCTGCATTTTATCAGGAAAAGCTTAACATTGAAAACCTTCCAAGTCAAGGAAAGAATCTCTAACGGTAGAATTTTAGACATTAAGACAGCTATCGGAGAGTTCTTTTGTGGCAAGGGGAGACTCACAGGACATTGTCTTCACAATCTACTCCCCACACAGGCATGTGGCCTGTGGAACTTTGGAGAAACTGAGGCTGATTCTCAGTAAAGAAAGGGACTATCTGTGCCCCATTCTACCATTTCCTTCTGTTATAAGGAAAAGGATCTGGGTCAGACCCAAAGCATGTCCTGATGAAGACAAATGTGAGTTTTGGAGCCAGTGGGGGACCATCACCTTTGAGAGTCTCTAAGTCCATTTAGATGAGAGGTAGGGTGATGGCAGGGGCATATCTGGCCTGAGTACCAACCTTTTATTTTCATATAAATCCAAATAAAAGGAAACAGTAAGTCCCTCCCTCAAATAATAATTGAAACCCAACTGCATAAGAGGCACTAAGTGGAAAGTCAGGTGGAGAGCAGAGCAGCATGGGCAGTTTTGAAAAACAAAGTAAAATTTGACTACTCTTCTCGAGGCGCTCAGTCTCGTGGCCAAGAAGGCCACATCCACAGCACGCCTTAACTCTTCATGTTACATGGGACCTGGGCAGAGTACTGTGGCGGCCCAGAAAGGGGGCAACTCATTCCACGAGGATGCCAGGAGAAGATCTGAAGAGACGCTGAAACTTGATGCTGGGCTTCCCCGGTGGCTCAGTGATAAGGAGCCCACCTGCCAGTGCAGGAGGCTCGGGTCTGACCCCTGGCCTGGGAAGACACCACATCCTGTGGAGCCACCAGGCCCAGGCACCACAGATACTGAGCCGGTGCTCTAAAGCCTGTGCTCTGCAGCAACAGGAGCCGCCGCAGTGAGATGCCCGGGCACCACGCTGCACAGTAGCGCTTGCTTGCTGCAACTAGCGAAAAGCTCACACAGCAACGAAGGTTCAGCACAGCCAGCCAAAACTAAACAAATTAATTAAAAGGTTGAGTCTCTTTTTTTCCCTTTTTTAAAAATTAATTTATGTATTTACTTGAAGGCTAATTACAATATTATAGTAGAGTTTCTTTTGAAAAACAGAAAGCTTCATAGTGAAGAATGAATGGGAGGAAGGAAGTGAACAAAGTCTTTCCTGAGACAGAAGGCAGTAAGTACAATAACATAGAGGCTTAAAGAGGTATGGTAAGCTTTGGACTACAAAGCTTAAAATAATAATTTAACTGACTAGAAAGTTAGCTTCCTTAAGATACCTTCCAACTTGTTCTCCTTTCTCCAGGTAGATGTCTGTGCATATGCCAAGGACATCCACCAACTGGTTCGTGTAGAAGGCTTACTAGTAGGAAGGCATCCTGAAACTGTGGGCTAAGGATGGATTGTGGCAAGCCTAGAATACTGTGGGACGTCTAAGAGCTTCATCTCAAGCCACTGCTAAGACATAGCTGAAGGAAGCTCCTCTCCAAGATTTGCCACAGGCATGTTGCAAAGATCAGAAGGAAGGGAGTATAACCGTACCACTAGCAGTTTTAGGAAGTCCTTGCTGCAAGAGACGAACCCTTGGAGTCTTGGTCTTATCTTTTAAATTCTTGCCAATTTTTGTTTTATGCTCTAACTTATCTATGCCTCTTTTAATATAAAAATAATATTTGCAAACAGTTTCCAGTGAGTAAAACAAGGACTTGCCCATTCATCTTGTGCTCTCTCTTGGCAAGTCCCTTGTGGGATACTCCTACCCCGAGTTGAGAAGTTGGATGGGAGGCAGATGAGACCAGAGGTGAGAAGACCAGATAAGATGTGGCGTTGGCTAAGAAGGGCAACAGTTATAGAATGAAGAGGAAAGAACAGACACAAGGCAAGTTTTCTATATGGAACTGACTAGACTTGCTAACTATGGGCCATTGAGTGGGAGAAAGAAAGTCTCAGACTCCAAGTTTTCCCCAAGTTCATGTAGCAGTTACTGTTGCTGGATAACAAACAGTCTCCTAACTTAATAACTCCAAACAACCATTTTATTACACTAACAGATTCTGTGACTAGGAACAAAAAAGGGTAGAGAATGGGTGGCTTGATGCTCTACCCAATGTCTGGGGCCTCAGCTGGGAAGACTCAGAGGCTGGAATGACTTGATAACTGGGGCAGGAATCAACTGGAGTCACCTCACTAGCTTATCTGGTGGTTACTGCTGGCTATTAGTACCCTAGCTGAACTGTGGACCATGCCTTGTGGTCTGGACTGGCTTGGGCTTCCTCACAATATGGTGGTTGCATACTGAGGGAGTGAGGTACATGGCTTTTCTGCCTAGCCTTGGAAGTCACCTACTATCTCTTCCACTGCATTCTGTTGGTGAAGACAACCACAAAGGACCGCTCAAGGTCAATAGACTCCACCGGTGGAGTCTATGAACTGGGAGGAACAATAGGGTCATATTGTAAGAAAAGAATGTGGAATTCTGAGAAATTTTATCATTATCATTCTTGGGAAAGACAATCTATTAATACTGTGCTACCAGGAAACACTTTTGTCAATTTTCATTGACAGTGATCAGTTCACCTTGAAACTGTGAGGAACTGGAAAAGGGTTCTTGTCAATTTTACCTGTATTTCTCCCCACACCATCTAGCATCACATCTTACTTTCAGAAGTTTCAATAAGTAGTTGTGGGATGAATGAATAAACACATGAATAAATGAATGGGAAATGAACTGCCAGAATGTCTCCACGGCACTTGAGCCAGATATCTGTGTGAAGAAACAGCAGCTCCTTGAAGGAAGGGACCACTTAAGGAAAGTTAGTTTTATTGCTTTCACATCCCTCCTGTACATTCTCAGCTAATCCAGCAATCCATTATTTATGTGTAGCCTAATTAAGGTTGTGAGTGGCTTGATCCTTGTTTGCTTAAGTCTATCCCAGAAGACTGCCAAGATAAAATAAAATTACCTCCAGGTAGGCAAGACTCACAGGAGCTGGGCTAGAAGAAAAGAGGCTGAGAAGATGCCACTGGTCTTTCAGGAGAGCCTGTACCTTGGTGAACTTCGTTCTGTTTTCCACACAGGTACACGCTACAGGCCCACGCCACATGCCCCCACTCAAGGTTGGGCCGGGTGGGGGCGGGCAAGTGCACAGGTGGCCGTGAACCACCTACGTGTCCACGGGGTCACTCTGTACAAATGCACCTGCACACACACGGTGCAGCTCCTGGAGTTGTTGCTGCCAATTCCAGCTCCCTTAATAAAGATTCAGATAATCTACCAAACAAAACTCAGTGAAGTCTGAAACGAACTAATCGAAAACGATTAGCTCCTCTCAGCCTCTGAATCTACCCTTTTCTTGTAAAACCAAAGACCGATTCTTATTTGGATGTGCACCTTGTACATTTAATGAAGAGAAAAGAGGATCGGTTGGGGTGGCAGGGATAGGTTAATATTTCTGAATGATTAGTAGCAAATTAGAAAACACTGTGAAGGGCTGTTTATATATTTTTTCTTTTATCCCCATGCCTGTTCTTCTTTGGCATAGTATTAATAGTTAATGAAACAGTATCCAACTGTACTCAGAATTAATGGGACCTCTCCTTCATGGGAAAATGTTGGGGTTTGTTCACACTCACATCCAAGAAGCTATAGGGGACCTCAAAGATTTAAAGAAAGCAGAGTATCGTGGTTGTCACTCTTCATCCTCCAGCTGACAAAAGAGATGCCATTGGTGTTGGTTATCTAGAGCTGAGGACTGGAGGACAGTGATGGAGATAGGACCCTACCAGAGTGAATGTAGAGGGACTTCCCTGTTGGTCTAATAGTTAGGTCTCTGTGCTTCCACTGCAGGGAGTGCAAGTTTGATCCCTGGCTGGGGAAATAAGATCTCATCTGTGTCACAGTGCAGCCTTAAAAAAAAAAAAAAAAGTCAGCGCAGAGAAAATAATGAGTTTTCACAATATTGAGGAAGCATAGACATAGTTTGCAATGACTTAACTTATTCATTTATTCAATACCTATTGGGGGGACTTCTTCGGTGGTTCAGTGACTAAGGCTCCATGCTTCCAATGCAAGACAGCTGGGGGGGTCTGATCCTTGGTCAGGGAACTAGGGGTTTCCCAGATAAAAGCTGCCTGCCAATTCAGGAGACTTGAGACAGGAGTTCGATCCCTGGATCGGGAAGATCCCCTGGAGGAAGGGATGGAAACCCACTCCAGTATTCTTGCCTGGAGAATCCCATGGATGGACGAATCTGGCAGGTTACAGTCCAAGGGTCACAAAGAGTCAAACACAACTGAAGCAACCTAGCATGCACGGGGAACTAGATCCCACATGCTACAACCAAATAGACCACAGGCTGCAGCTAAGACCCGGTGCAACCAAATAAATAAATGAATACTAATCATAAAAGAAACAGCAACTCATTAAAAAAATCTACTGGGCAGCATCATTATAGAAGAAACTGTGCTAACATCTTTCCTCTGGTTACCCACAATTCAACAGGTGACATAATTAAACTAGTGAGCTGATAACTAAATGATAATGCTATGATAGAGTGAAGCACATGATAAGAATGCATAGAAGGGGTTTCTTGGCCAGTTTCAAGTTTTGAAGCAGGCTTCTGGGGGGTGATGAGGCTCTAAACTCTAAGTTAGTTGCTTGTGTGTGTGCATGTGTGTTAGAGAAACAGAGAGGGAAAGAGAGAGTGGAAAATGGGGGAGGAGGACCCACTGGAGGGCTAGTAATGAGGGATGGTGCACAAGAGAAGTAATTGCATGAACGAAGACGGTAATCACAGTAGTAGAAGCAGTGGTAATGACTCTACTACCATAGATGTCTGGCCAAGTATAAAGCACTTTGTAAGGATAACTGCATTTAATCTTAACAATAAATCTAACTTCACCCCATTTTATAAATTATAACCAAGTCACACTCCAATTGGCTTCCCAGGTGGAGCAGTAGTAAAGAATCTGCCTGTCAGTGCAGGAGATGTAAGAGATTCTGGTTCTATCCCTGGGTCAGGAAGATCTCTTGGAGCCGGAAGTAGCAACCCATTCTAGCATTTTTGCCTGGGAAATCCCATGAACAGAGGAGCCTGGCAGCCGACAGTCATGGGGTCACAAAGAGTCAGACATGAATAAATGACTGAACACACACACATTCAGATTAAGTGAGTGATGAAGTTGGGATTTAAATCCAGGATGAGAGCCCAACTCCAGTGCCATGCTCTTAGCCTCCGGTTGCCTGCCAGTCATAGTCAGGCAACTGTTCTTTATCTTATAAACAAACATAGGCACTGGAGGATTTTAAGCAGGAAACAGACATAGTCAGATTTATGTCTTAACAGCTAATCAACACTGGGTGAGAAAGGATTGGAAGGTGGTAATGCTGGACATAAGGTGTCTGTATAGTCAAAGCTATGGTTTTTCCAGTAGTCATGCATAGATAATGAGAGTTGGACTGCAAAGAAGGCTGAGTGCCAAAGAATTCATGCTTTTGAACTGTGATGTTGGAGAAAACTTTTGAGAGTCCCTGGGACTGCGAGAATATCAAACCAGTTAATCCTAAAGGAAATCAACCTTGAATACTCATTGGAAGGACTGATGCTGAAGCTGAAGCTTCAATACTTCAGCCACCTGGTGTGAAGAACTGACCCTTTGGAAAAGCCCCTGATGCTGGGAAAGATAGAAGACAGGAGAAGAAGGGGATGACAGAGAACAAGATGGTTGGATGGCTTCACCAACCCAATGGACATGAGCTTGCACAAGCTCTGGGAGCTGGTGAAGGACAGGGAAGCCTGGTGTGCTGCAGTTCTTGGGACTGCAAAGAGTCAAACACCACCGAGTGACTAGACAACAACAAGGTGATAAATTAGGATGGCTAAAGGAATGGGCAAATTTAATTCAGATAACCACTATATCTACTACCATGGGCAAGAATCCCTTAGAAGAAATGGAGTAGCCCTCATAGTCGACAAAAGAATCTGAAATGCAGTACTTGGGTGCAATCTCATTTCCAAGGCAAATCATTCAATATCAGTTATCCAAGCCTATGCCCCAAGCACTAATGTTGAAGAAGCTGAAGTTGAGGATTTCTATGAAGATCTACAAGACCTTCTAGAACTAACACACACACACACACACAAGGTTCAGTGACTAAGGCTCCATGCTTCCAATGCAAGACAGCTGGGGGGGTCTGATCCTTGGTCAGGGAACTAGGGGTTTCCCAGATAAAAGCTGCCTGCCAATTCAGGAGACTTGAGACAGGAGTTCGATCCCTGGATCGGGAAGATCCCCTGGAGGAAGGGATGGAAACCCACTCCAGTATTCTTGCCTGGAGAATCCCATGGATGGACGAATCTGGCAGGTTACAGTCCAAGGGTCACAAAGAGTCAAACACAACTGAAGCAACCTAGCATGCACGGGGAACTAGATCCCACATGCTACAACCAAATAGACCACAGGCTGCAGCTAAGACCCGGTGCAACCAAATAAATAAATGAATACTAATCATAAAAGAAACAGCAACTCATTAAAAAAATCTACTGGGCAGCATCATTATAGAAGAAACTGTGCTAACATCTTTCCTCTGGTTACCCACAATTCAACAGGTGACATAATTAAACTAGTGAGCTGATAACTAAATGATAATGCTATGATAGAGTGAAGCACATGATAAGAATGCATAGAAGGGGTTTCTTGGCCAGTTTCAAGTTTTGAAGCAGGCTTCTGGGGGGTGATGAGGCTCTAAACTCTAAGTTAGTTGCTTGTGTGTGTGCATGTGTGTTAGAGAAACAGAGAGGGAAAGAGAGAGTGGAAAATGGGGGAGGAGGACCCACTGGAGGGCTAGTAATGAGGGATGGTGCACAAGAGAAGTAATTGCATGAACGAAGACGGTAATCACAGTAGTAGAAGCAGTGGTAATGACTCTACTACCATAGATGTCTGGCCAAGTATAAAGCACTTTGTAAGGATAACTGCATTTAATCTTAACAATAAATCTAACTTCACCCCATTTTATAAATTATAACCAAGTCACACTCCAATTGGCTTCCCAGGTGGAGCAGTAGTAAAGAATCTGCCTGTCAGTGCAGGAGATGTAAGAGATTCTGGTTCTATCCCTGGGTCAGGAAGATCTCTTGGAGCCGGAAGTGGCAACCCATTCTAGCATTTTTGCCTGGGAAATCCCATGAACAGAGGAGCCTGGCAGCCGACAGTCATGGGGTCACAAAGAGTCAGACATGAATAAATGACTGAACACACACACATTCAGATTAAGTGAGTGATGAAGTTGGGATTTAAATCCAGGATGAGAGCCCAACTCCAGTGCCATGCTCTTAGCCTCCGGTTGCCTGCCAGTCATAGTCAGGCAACTGTTCTTTATCTTATAAACAAACATAGGCACTGGAGGATTTTAAGCAGGAAACAGACATAGTCAGATTTATGTCTTAACAGCTAATCAACACTGGGTGAGAAAGGATTGGAAGGTGGTAATGCTGGACATAAGGTGTCTGTATAGTCAAAGCTATGGTTTTTTCAGTAGTCATGCATAGATAATGAGAGTTGGACTGCAAAGAAGGCTGAGTGCCAAAGAATTCATGCTTTTGAACTGTGATGTTGGAGAAAACTTTTGAGAGTCCCTGGGACTGCGAGGATATCAAACCAGTTAATCCTAAAGGAAATCAACCTTGAATACTCATTGGAAGGACTGATGCTGAAGCTGAAGCTTCAATACTTCAGCCACCTGGTGTGAAGAACTGACCCTTTGGAAAAGCCCCTGATGCTGGGAAAGATAGAAGACAGGAGAAGAAGGGGATGACAGAGAACAAGATGGTTGGATGGCTTCACCAACCCAATGGACATGAGCTTGCACAAGCTCTGGGAGCTGGTGAAGGACAGGGAAGCCTGGTGTGCTGCAGTTCTTGGGACTGCAAAGAGTCAAACACCACCGAGTGACTAGACAACAACAAGGTGATAAATTAGGATGGCTAAAGGAATGGGCAAATTTAATTCAGATAACCACTATATCTACTACCATGGGCAAGAATCCCTTAGAAGAAATGGAGTAGCCCTCATAGTCGACAAAAGAATCTGAAATGCAGTACTTGGGTGCAATCTCATTTCCAAGGCAAATCATTCAATATCAGTTATCCAAGCCTATGCCCCAAGCACTAATGTTGAAGAAGCTGAAGTTGAAGATTTCTATGAAGATCTACAAGACCTTCTAGAACTAACACACACACACACACACACACAGAAAAGAAGTTCTTTTCATCATAGGGGACTGGAATGCAAAAGTAGGAAGTCAAAAGATCCCTGGAGTAACAAGCAAGTTTGCCCTTGGAGTACAAAATGAAACAGGTCAAAATCAAACAGAGTTTTGCCAAAAGTATGCACTGGTCCCAGCAATCACCCTCTTCCAACAACACAAGAGATGACTCTACACATGGACATCACCAGATGGTCAATACTGAAATCAGATTGATTATATTCTTTGCCACTGAAAATAGGGAAGCTCTTTACAGTAAGCAAAAACAAGATTGGCAGTTGACTGTGGCTCAGATCATGAGCTCTTTATTGCAAAATTCAGACATAAATTGAACAAAGAGGGGAAAACCACTAGGCCATTCAGGCAGTACCTAAATCAAGTCCCTTATGATTATGCATTAGAAGCGACAAGTAAATTCAAGGTATTAGATCTGATAGAATGCCTGAAGAACTATGGATGGAGGTTCATAACATTGTACAGGAAGTGGTGATCAAAACCATCTCCAAGAAAAAGAAATTTAAAAACGGCAAAATGATTTCTGAGGAGGCCTTACAAATAGCTGAGAAAAGAAGAGAAGCAAAAAGCAAAGGAGAAAAGAAAGATATACCCACCTGAATGCAGAGTTCCAAATAATACAAAGGAGAGATAGAAAAGCCTTCCTAAGTGAACAATGCAAAGAAATAAATAATAGAATGAGAAAGACTATAGACCTCATCAAGAAAATTACAGATACCAAGGGAACATTTCATGCAAAGATGGGCACAATAAAGGATAGAAACAGAAGCAGAAGATAATGCAAGAAGTGGCAAGAAAACACAGAAGAACTCTACAAAAAAGATCTTACTGACCCAGATAAACCAGATGAGCATGATGGTGTGATCACTCACCTAGAGCCAGATATCCTAGAGTGTGAAGTTGAGTGAGCCTTAGGGAGCATCACTATGAACAAAGCTAGTGGAGGTGATGGGATTCCAGCTGAGCTATTTCAAATCCTAAAAGATGATCCTGTGAAAGTGCTGCATTTAATACGTCAACAAATATGGAAAACTCAACAGTGGCCCCAGGGCTGTAAAAGGTCAGTTTTCACTCCAATCCCAAAGAAGAGCAATGCCAAAGAATGATTAAACTATCACAAAATTGCATTCATTTCACATGCTAGCAAAATATTGCTGAAAATCCTTCAAGCTAGGCTTCAATGGTACCTGAACTGAGAACTTCCAGATGTATAAGCTGGATTTAGAAAAGGCAGAGAAACCAGAGGTCAAATTGCCAACATCCACTGGATATTAGAAAAGGCAAGAGAATTCCAGAAAAACATCTACTTCTGCTTCATTGGCTATACTAAAGCCTTTGACTATGTGGATCACAACAAACTATGGAAAATTCTTAAAGAGATGGAAATACCAGACCACTTTACCTGCCTCGTGCAAAACCTACATTCAGGTCAAGAAGCAACAGTTAGAACCAGACATGGAACAGTGGACTGGTTCTAAATTGGGAAAGGAGTATGTCAAGGCTGTATATTGTCACCCTGCTTATTTAACTTCCATGCAGGGTACATCATGCAAAATCCTGGGCTGGATGAAGCACAAGCTGGAATCAACGTTGCCAGGAGAAATATCAGTAACCTCATGTATGCAAATAACACCACCTTAATGGCAGAAATTGAAGAGGAATTAAAGAGCCTCTTGATGAAAATGAAAGAGGAGAGTGTAAAAGTTGGCTTAAAACTCAGCATTCAAAAAAAGAAGATCATGGCATCCAGTCCCATCAGTTCAGTTCAGTTCAGTTCAGTCACTCAGACGTGTCCGACTCTTTGCGACCCCATGAATCGCAGCACGCCAGGCCTCCCTGTTCATCGCCATCTCCCAGAGTTCACTCAGACTCACGTCCAAATCTCTGTTTCCTCATCTCCAAAAAGAATAAAAGATATCCAGCTCCACCCTTCAGACATTTTGAACTTTGTTCTCTAGCCTCTTTCCTTGAAACTTCAGTAAGCAAATCTGAGGGAGATCAAAAATATGTGCTTGAAGTAGTTATCTCTCTCTGGCAAGATTTTGCCTATGAAGCACTAAAAGATTATAGAAGGGTTTTCTTCTTCTTCTTCTTCTGCATTTTGGAAGATGCTTTCTAGTCCTCAAACCTCCTGATCATTCCCTGGCTGCTCTTTCAAGGCTCTGTAAGTTTTCAATCTGTTTCCAAGGGTTTTATTTCTCTGCCAAGAGTTTGCTGATCTTTTCAACTATTTTATTAAGTCTGTGTGAACCAAAATTGATACTAAGTCCATGACCAACTTCCAAGGTGGTGCTAGTGGTAAAGAACCCCCCAGCCAATTTAGGAGATGCAGGTTAGATCCCTGGGTTGGAAAGATCCCCTGGAAAAGGGCATGGCAACCCACTCCAGTATTCTTGCCTGGAGAATCCCATGGAAAGAGGAGCCTGGTGGGCTATAGTCCATGGGGTCACAAAGAGTCGGACATGGCTGCAGAAATTTAGCACTCGAGCATGCTGTGACCAAGCTCTACAAAGCCTTCAGTCTTGAACATGGCCAGTGATAGCCAACCCAATTTGGATTGGCCCCCTTGCCTCTGAGATTTCAATTCATTTGTGCCTATGGCTCACATAGTGCTCTGGTTTCTTTGAAATATGATTTATGTGATCTATCCAGATTTTTCTATTTGTTTTAGTGTGTATATTAGGTGGCTTATTCAACTTTCTACATCTACATGGAAGCAAAGGGCATCTGCTAGGATACTAAAGTTTGGAGCTTCTTGGGACTTCAGTATTGATGCTCTTTTGTTTATACATTTTTCCTTCTTGATCACATCTTTACAAGACTTTTATATTTATTTTGCCAGACAAGATCCAACTTTTGAGCTCAATATTGTTTCATAAAATGACCTCTATAGCCCAACCTCTGTTATGTTACAAAGGACCTTAAACTTTTCAAGTCCAAAATTAAACACATGCTTATTTCCCCTACATGGGTTCTTGCATGTTTTGGTGAATAGTGGCATCATGCAGCTTGCAGCATTTACATTCACTGCCCAGAAGCCTGGGAGTATTCTTTGACTTCTTCCTCACCTATACTCCCCTGGGGAATCACAAGTCATTATCATTCTACCATACTTCTTCACTGCATCCAGTTCTCTGTAGGTATACTACCTTCCTCCTGGTCCTTGCTTCCATCATTGCTCACTTCAGCTTTTGCGATAGCCATATAGCTCTCCTTGCCTATGTTCTTGATTTCCACATTTGTGGCAAGTGTTTGTTTCCTCTGTCCAGGCTGCTATGAGTCAGTCAGTTCAGTCACTCAGTCGTGTCCGACTCTTTGCGACCCCATGAATCGCAGCACGCCAGACCTCCCTGTCCATCACCATCTCCTACAGTTCACTCAAACTCACATCCATCAAGTCGGTGATGCCATCCAGCCATCTCATCCTCTGTCATCCCCTTCTCCTCCTGCCCCCAATCCCTCCCAGCATCAGAGTCTTTTCCAATGAGTCAACTTTTCTCATGAGGTGGCCAAAGTGCTGGAGTNCATCACTATGAACAAAGCTAGTGGAGGTGATGGGATTCCAGCTGAGCTATTTCAAATCCTAAAAGATGATCCTGTGAAAGTGCTGCATTTAATACGTCAACAAATATGGAAAACTCAACAGTGGCCCCAGGGCTGTAAAAGGTCAGTTTTCACTCCAATCCCAAAGAAGAGCAATGCCAAAGAATGATTAAACTATCACAAAATTGCATTCATTTCACATGCTAGCAAAATATTGCTGAAAATCCTTCAAGCTAGGCTTCAATGGTACCTGAACTGAGAACTTCCAGATGTATAAGCTGGATTTAGAAAAGGCAGAGAAACCAGAGGTCAAATTGCCAACATCCATTGGATATTAGAAAAGGCAAGAGAATTCCAGAAAAACATCTACTTCTGCTTCATTGGCTATACTAAAGCCTTTGACTATGTGGATCACAACAAACTATGGAAAATTCTTAAAGAGATGGAAATACCAGACCACTTTACCTGCCTCGTGCAAAACCTACATTCAGGTCAAGAAGCAACAGTTAGAACCAGACATGGAACAGTGGACTGGTTCTAAATTGGGAAAGGAGTATGTCAAGGCTGTATATTGTCACCCTGCTTATTTAACTTCCATGCAGGGTACATCATGCAAAATCCTGGGCTGGATGAAGCACAAGCTGGAATCAACGTTGCCAGGAGAAATATCAGTAACCTCATGTATGCAAATAACACCACCTTAATGGCAGAAATTGAAGAGGAATTAAAGAGCCTCTTGATGAAAATGAAAGAGGAGAGTGTAAAAGTTGGCTTAAAACTCAGCATTCAAAAAAAGAAGATCATGGCATCCAGTCCCATCAGTTCAGTTCAGTTCAGTTCAGTCACTCAGACGTGTCCGACTCTTTGCGACCCCATGAATCGCAGCANTACCTGACTCTTTCATTTGCTATCATGTTTTGGAGGTTTAAGTTCAGTTCAGTTCAGTTCAGTCGCTGTGTCTGACTCTTTGCAACCCCATGAATCGCAGCACACCAGGCCTTCCTGTTCATCACCAACTCCCGGAGTTCACTCAGACTCACGTCCATCAAGTCGGTGATGCCATCCAGCCATCTCATCCTCAGTCATCCCCTTCTCCTCCTGCCCCCAATCCCTCCCAGCATCAGAGTCTTTTCCAATGAGTCAACTTTTCTCATGAGGTGGCCAAAGTACTGGAGTTTCAGCTTTAGCATCATTCCTTCCAAAGAAGTCTCAGGGTTGATCTCCTTCAGAATGGACTGGTTGGATCTCCTTGCAGTCCAAGGGACTCTCAAGAGTCTTCTCCAACACCATAGTTCAAAAGTATCAATTCTTCAGTGCTCAGCCTTCTTCACAGTCCAACTCTCACATCCATACATGACTACAGGAAGAACCATAGCCTTGAATAGATGGACCTTAGTCAGCAAAGTAATGTCTCTGCTTTTGAATATACTATCTGCTGCTGCTGCTAAGTCACTTCAGTCGTGTCCGACTCTGTGTGAGCCCATAGACGGCAGCCCACCAGGCTCCCCCATCCCTGGGATTCTCCAGGCAAGAATACTGGAGTGGGTTGCCATTTCCTCCTCCAATGCATGAAAGAGAAAAGTGAAAGTGAAGTTGCTCAGTCTGTCCGACTGTTAGCGACCCCATGGACTGCAGCCCTTCCAAGGAGTAAGCGTCACTCCATGGCAAATAGATGGGGAAAAAATGGAAACAGTGACAGACTGCTTTCTTGGGCTCCAAAATCACTGTGGATGGTGACTGCAGCCAGGAAATTAAAAGACACTTGCTCCTCGGAAGAAAAGCTATGACAAACCTAGACAGCGTATTAAAAAGCACAAACATTACTTGGCTGACAAAGGTCTGTCTAGTCAAAACCATGGTTTTTCCAGTAGTCATGTATGAATATGAGAGTTGGATAATAAAAAAAGGCTGAGTGCCAAAGAACTGATGCCTTTGAAATGTGGTTCTGGAGAAGACTCTTGAGAGTCTCTTGGACAGCAAGGAGATCCAACCAGTCAATCTTAAAGGAAATCAATACTGAATATTCACTGGAAGGATTGATGCTGAAACTGAAGCTCCAATACTTTGGCCACCTGATGCCCAGAGCCGGCTCACTGGAAAAGACTGTGATACTGGGAGAGTTTGAAGGCAGGACGAGATGGTTGGATGGCATCACCAACTCAATTGACATGAGTCTGAGCTAACTCCAGGAAATAGTGAAGGACAGGGAAACCAGGTGTGCTGCAGTCCATGGGGTTGCCAAGAGTCAGACATAACTGAGTGACTGAACGATACAATAAAGTTCCAGATGAGAGAATGTGAGGCCTAAACTGGTGTGGCAGTTGAGAAAGAAGGGTCAAACTTAAGAAATGTTGGAGACAAAAGTCAGATCTGTATGAGCAACTGAAGGTAAAGGGTATGTGAGAAGGAATCTAGAGTGAAAGTGCTGTTAACCATCTAGAAAATACTGGAGGCCAGGTAAGCCTGGGCGTCCATCAGAAGCTGAAGGGAGACATGGAGTGAGAGGGGCTTCTTAAGCTTTAGACATGCTGATGTGAAAGTGCGAGGGGCATTCAAGTGGAGAGGAGAGAAGTCATGTAGAAAGATAACTCAGAAGCTGAGCTAAGACATTAGACCTGGAGTATCACCCACATAAATTTAGTAATTAAAACCATGTAGAGGATGATGGTCTCAAGGGAGAGCAGATGGAGGCCTAGAGCACACCTGCCTTTAAAGGGCAAACAGGGAAGGGAAGCTGGAAAGTTGTCCATAAAAGACATTTAAGAGGTAGGAGAACAATCCAGGAAAAAAAAAAAACTAGAACTATAAAAGTAGAAATGAGGGACCAGAGAGTTTCAGGAAGGAGAGAGTTGTGATTACATTCAATGACACAGAAAATTCCAGGAAAAGGACTGAAAGCATCGCTTGGTTTTGTAGTATGTAGTCCCTCACTGGCTTTTGACAGAAGAGTTCAATGAAGTCATGGGGTAGGGAGACAGAGAGAAGTTAATCAGGTACCAGTGAAAGGAGTGAATAAGAGGTATAAACACCGCTGTAGTGTTTTTTCTTCCAAGTGAGTTGTCTAGACAGGAAAGAGAATACAGAGGACCCAGGATCAAGGGAGAGGTGTTAAGGATTTGAGAAATCGACGTCTCTTTTAAGGATGAAGAGAAAGACAAAGAGGAAGAAGTTGGCGATGGAGGAAAGAGAAAGAAGAACAGGGGAATGAGGTCCTAGGCTGATGGAGATGCGCGGGATCAAGAGATGGTGAGGAGTCAGCCACGCACAGGATGACTCCTTTTTCTGACAGTGAGAATGGGTGGGGGGAGAGGAACATAAATCCAAACGATGAGGACGTCTGAGAGATAATGCTCTATCACTTCACATTTCCTAACTTCTAAAATAGTCATGATGAAAACTGCTTAGACTGTGAAGGAAGAAGACTGGAAGGATGCTTGAGAAGACAGAGGACAGAGCGGGGAGTGGGGAGAGCGAGCTCGGCCCAATGACAGAATAACTGACCAAAATGTCGATGTGCTGCAGAACCGGGTTGACATTGGCGCTGGGATTTCCCCTTGGCAAAGGCAGTAGTCTTGTGGGAGTTTGTCAGCGAGTGGAGTATAGAATAGAGCCCATTAGATACATCAACCCCAAGGTGACCTGGCCATACCCTGGCATACAAAGGAGCTAAAGCATGTCAGGTACCAAACACGGTGACTGGCCCATAGCCCTCAATAAATGTTGGCTCTTTTTAATAGCCATCTGTTGGTGATTTGAAATTATAAAGCCTAAGAGTTGACTCCTTGGAAAAGACTCTGATGCTGGGAGGGATTTGGGGCAGGAGAAGAAGGGGACGACAGAGGACGAGATGGCTGGATGGCATCACTGACTCAATGGGCGTGAGTCTGAGTGAACTCCGGGAGTTGGTGATGGACAGGGAGGTCTGGCGTGCTGTGATTCATGGGGTCGCAAAGAGTCGGACACGACTGAGCGACTGAACTGAACTGAACTGAACTAAATATCCTTTTATCCTCCTAAAGAACAAAAAAATGGAGACACAGACTAACGTTTTAACAGGAGAGTTTTCAAAGACTGAACCCAAAGAAATATCCAACAGGAAGGGCTATTAAAAAGCTCTAAGGGCAATTAAAGAAGATGACAGAATCCTGGATGAAATTAAGATCCTGACAGATTCATATGGTTAGATGCAGCCCCTCCTTGAGACCGGAAGCAACCCTCAGTCATCAGAGTGGGCTGTTTCCTCTTTGATGACTCATGGTGTTACACCCAATCTGCTAATAATGGCTGCCTAGAGCCCTGTGAGGGCTTCCTTGGTGGCTCAGACGGTAAAGAACCTGCCTGCCAATGCTGAAGACGCAAGAGACGCAGCTTTGATTCCTGGGTCAGGAAGATTCCCTGGAGAAGCAGATGGCACCCCTTTCTAGTATTCTGGCCTGGAGAATCCCATGGACGGAGGAGGCTGGCTGGCTACATTCTATGCAGACACAAAAGAGTCGTGCAGGGCTGAGCAACTGAGGACACTCACAGAGTCCCATGATGAGCACGGCTCTCAACACAAGAGATCGATTGCTCTGTGTGCCATGGGCTTGGGACTGGGAGGTGGCATGTTTGCTCCCCCATCTTGCCCATACCCCTCGCTGAATACGAGAAAACTGAGGATTATAGAAAGCAGATGCCTTGGCTGGCTCTTTAGTGGAAAGCTGGACTACTGAGCTTCCCTGGTGGCTCAATGATAAAGAATCGGCCCCCAGTGCAGGAGACATGGGTTTAATCCCTGGGTCGGGAAGACCCCCTGGAAAAGGAAATAGCTACCCACTCCAGTATTCTTGCCTGAAAAATCGCGTGGACAGAGGAGCCTGGTGGGCACGACTTAGAGATTAAACTACCACCACCACCACCAGACTACCAGCCAGGTTTTCCAACTTACAGCCCAGAGTTCTGTCCAACACACACATGTTGCCATTTCCCAAACATTTGCAAGCAGTGCAAACATCACACCGATGATCACTAAGGGCCTACAAACTGTAGCGGAGACCAAAAAGCCAAAGATTTATGAATCGAGGCTGTGTTTCCACGTCTGAGCACGGGAGAATCATCTTTTAGCATAAATAAGTCAGAACATAACCTAGAGTAATCCTCAGCAAGAACAAAGTGCTCAGAGAGCCTGGGCTCCTGCTGAGAAACACTAAGTGCGCGGTTTAAGTTTATTTGAAGCATGTAAAGGCCTGAGGGCCTACACATGGGCACCAATAGCTTTGAGGAGAGGCTGTTTCAGTTGGAACAACGTTGTTTGGCACCTAATGCGTATCAAGCACCCAGGGTGGTCGGCCCAATTAGAGAATTAACATTGCTCATATCTGCTGAGCCAAATAGAAAGGAACTACTCTATAAAAGGGGCTAAGCATCCAAAATTACAGGGGAAGGGGAGGCCTCTAATTGCTCTCATTTTTTGCCCAGCAGCGTGGTGCCAGTCTCCGAATCTCCCAAGCAGATGGAAGGAAGGGAGGGGTTGAGAGAAACAGGGAATCACTCCACTTCATCAACGGCCTCCTCTCACTTTCCAGGCACCACTGCCCCCAGCTTTTTCTCTCTTTCTCCTTTTGTTNTTTTTTGCCCAGCAGCGTGGTGCCAGTCTCCGAATCTCCCAAGCAGATGGAAGGAAGGGAGGGGTTGAGAGGAACAGGGAATCACTCCACTTCATCAACGGCCTCCTCTCACTCTCTGGGCACCACTGCCCCCAGCTTTTTCTCTCTTTCTCCTTTTGTTCAACCTATTCTGCCACCTGCTAAGTCACTTCAGTCATGTCCAGCTTAAACGCTGGGGTACCTGACATATCGGATGGTCCAAGGAGACAGATACCCTAAAAGGTCCGTTCTTAAGAGGACTGGATTGCCATTTCCTCCTCCAGGGGATCTTCCTGACCCAGGGATCAACCCAAGTCTCCTGTGGCTCTTGCATTACAGGCAGATTCTTTACTACTAAGCCATTGAGGAAGCCCTTCAATATTTCTGCCCTACTTCCATCAGCCGAGGCGCAGGTACATTTCATGTTGGTGACATAAAACGAGCATCAGACTCAGAGAAATCTGAACTGGAATCACTCCTTTTCTAATACAATATGTGTGACCTTCGACAATTTACTTAACCTCTCTGAGTCACACTTTGCTCTTCTGAAAAGAAGAGCTAATACTCTAATGTTTACCTTTCAGGGTCATTCTGGAAAATAAATGATATCTATGAAAGTCTTTAGCAAACTGAGTCTTGCCCAGAGCATGCATACACTGATGTCAACATGAGTCAACCCTGTCCTCCAAGATTCAAATGCAATTGGCCCCCACCCCAACCTTACTTGTAGGAGAAAACCCAGATTTTTCAAAGATGGTTGGAGGAGGCAATCACAGTTCTCCTGGTCACCTCTGAACTCCTTCAGGTTGGGACTCATTTTATCATCTAAAGATAAGCAACACCTTCTACTCCAAGCAAAGTCACATTGGACACCACCCTGATTCCTTCTTTCCCCCAAATTCTCTTGCTGAGAGTATGGATGTGGTGAACTTTGACTTACATGAAGGAGCAGAGAGCATTCTCATTGTAGTACCCCAAATAACTTTAATTGATAATGATATCACTCCTATTCTCAAATGCCCTTCAGTTCAGTTCAGTCATTCAGTCGTGTCTGACTCTTTGCAACCCCATGAATCACAGCACGCCAGGGCCTCCCTGTCCATCACCATCTCCCGGAGTTCACACAGACTCATGTCCATCGAGTCAGTGATGATATCCAGCCATCTCATCTTCTATCATCCCCTTCTCCTCCTGCCCCCAATCCCTCCCAGCATCAGA
>SJYX01019087.1:32564-45326 GCA_006410675.1 Oreotragus oreotragus | reverse complement strand
GAAATTGAAACTGTAATCAGAAATCTTCCAGCAAACAAAAGCCCAGGTCCAGACGGCTTCACAGCTGAATTCTACCAAAAATTTCGAGAAGAGCTAACACCTATCCTACTCAAACTCTTCCAGAAAATTGCAGAGGAAGGTAAACTTCCAAACTCATTCTATGAGGCCACCATCACCCTAATACCAAAACCTGACAAAGATGCCATACAAAAAAGAAAACTACAGGCCAATATCACTGATGAACATAGATGCAAAAATCCTCAACAAAATTCTAGCAATCAGAATCCAACAACACATTAAAAAGATCATACACCATGACCAAGTGGGCTTTATCCCAGGGATGCAAGGATTCTTCAATATCTGCAAATCAATCAATGTAATTCACCACATTAACAAATTGAAAAATAAGAGCCATATGATTATCTCAATAGATGCAGAGAAGACCTTTGACAAAATTCAACATCCATTTATGATAAAAACTCTCCAGAAAGCAGGAATAGAAAGAACATACCTCAACATAATAAAAGCTATATATGACAAACCCACAGCAAACATTATCCTCAATGGTGAAAAATTGAAAGCATTTCCCCTAAAGTCAGGAACAAGACAAGGGTGCCCACTTTTAACGCTACTATTCAACACAGTTCTGGAAGTTTTGGCCACAGCAATCAGGACAGAAAAAGAAAATTAACTTTGATAAAATATTTATGCAATATATCCAAAATTTTATTATCTTAACATGTAATCAATATAAAAATCACAGCAAGGTATTTTACAGTATTTATTTATAGTAAGTCTTCAAAACCTGGCTTGCACTTTACACTTAGAGCATTTCTCACTTTGGACTACACATTTCAAATAATCAAGAGCCACATGGGGCCAGTAACTACCATATCAAACAACACAGATCTTGGCAGATCTAAGAAAAAATAGCTCTCTCTGAAAATCCTGTGAGGAAGTCAAACTTCTGTTATTTGAGTTATGATAAATTTTCTCTTTTCAAGAGCTTATCACTAAAATGTAAATACTTTTGGGAAATATCAGTTAATGCTGAAGCTGGGCTAATGTTGCATCTCAGACTAGCAGAGATGCTCAGAAACCCCATTTGGTGCTTAAAAGCGTGAATCTGAGAGTTGTTCAGAGCTGAGTTCAAATCATGACTTTGCCTCTCAGAATTCCTGTGACCTTGGCCGAATCCGTGAACATGACTGAGCCAAATTTCCTTATCTGTGGGATAACAGAACATTAGGATGGAGTAAGAGGAGGCTTGTAGGCCAGAACAGGGCTCAAAAAGCATCAGCTCACCTCCTTTTCTACTGACCTCTGTATCCTTGTATCTCCCTCTCCCAGTATGCATGCTCAGTCGCTTCACTCATGTCCGACTCTTTGTGACCCATGGACTATAGCCCACCAGGCTCCTCTGTCCATGGGATTCTCCAGGCAAGAATACNAGGCCAGAACAGGGCTCAAAAAGCATCAGCTCACCTCCTTTTCTACTGACCTCTGTATCCTTGTATCTCCCTCTCCCAGTATGCATGCTCAGTCGCTTCACTCATGTCCGACTCTTTGTGACCCATGGACTATAGCCCACCAGGCTCCTCTGTCCATGGGATTCTCCAGGCAAGAATACTGGAGTGGGTTGACATTTCCTACTCCAGGGGATCTTCCCAACCCAAGAATTGAACCCACATCTCCTATGTCTCTGGCACTGCAGGTGGATTCTTCCCCACTGAGCCGCCAGGGAAGCCCCTTCACTCTCCCTACTCCTCTATTGCACAGAAACACCCTTAAGGTTTTGGTTCAGAGGAGTCACCAGGGTTGAGTTCCTCTCACTGAGACTTGTTGAGTACTGATGTCCCTAAAACATGAGGCACCAAGGAGTCCCCCCAAAGAGCATCATGCTGCTCATGGTTTTTCCATGCCAGCACTGACCCCATGATTTTCAAGTCCGTTATGACTCTACCTCCTTCTTGAGCCTGATCTTAGCCCCTGTGCCCTCTGTTCCTCATGCCTGGGCCCCTGCTCCTGGGCCATGGGATATAGCAGGCTGGCCTCAGTGTGCTGGCCCATCATATCCAGTCTGAGAAATGACTCTCCCTCTGGTCTGTCCATGGATGCCTCTTCTGATTATCTGCCTCCTATAACCTTCCTCTCTGGGGCCCAGGGCTTGTTCCTGTCACTTGACTTTGTCTTGTTCCACTGACGAAGCAAATTGTGTGAGAGGCCATCATGGAGTTGAGCACAAGTGGAACTGCCCTGGGAGCTATGGTCTGCAAGTTGGATTCATCCAAGGGATAAATGGGGATAGCCATAGTCAAAAGGAAAAGCCCAAAAAAGAGAGCAGACTGCTCTGAGCCACGAAGACCACCGAAGGGCCTAATGGCATACGAGAGGCATGAGCCGTCGTCTGAGGTTGTCAAGAGAAACAAGGGAATGCCCCGTGGATGAGTGGTGGTTCTGGATGCTAAGTGTGCAGTGAGGTGTTAGTTTTAGGATAATTGTTTCCCTTGAGGCCCATGTGGGATCTTGGGGGTGGGAGCTCCCAGAATCCCCTTGCTTGTTTGCCAGGGATTGAAAACACTTTGAATGCCTTGCAAACATGTCTACCCACATGCCCAGAGCAACTGCCTTTCATCTTGAACTTGTCCCTATCCCTGCCAGCCAGGCAGTGAGCCATGGCAGCTAAGTCAGCACACACAGCCATCCTGACGACAGTGCTTATGCTTCCCAGTTCCTCCAGCTGGCGGCTTCGCCAGACTTGCTCTAATTTACAGGCTGTGCCCACCCAATCCTGAGTCATGACATCATACGCTTACCATTTGAAAGGGTTAGCTCAATCTAACTAAGAGGTAGCATAAGCTATCAGTGAAGGGCTTCATTGTCAGGAAGACCCAAATAGAAATCCCAGCCCTAGCCACTTGTACAAACTTAATCATGTGGTTTCATTTCAATTTTCTCTTCTGTAAAATGGGTGCAGCAAGCTCTATCTTACAGAGTTGCCAGAAGATATAAATGAGAGAATAATATATGTAAAGTGAGCTTAGTACCTAGCATGTAGGAATCAGTCTATCCATGGTAGCTTAATTCAAACACAGACAAGAAGACCTCCAGGGGCTGACAATGGATGGAGTGCAAAATCCTTAGCCTGACCCGAGAGGCCCTGAGTAAGCTGACCCTGCATCCCTCGCATCTCATCTTTCACACTTTCTAGAGATCCACTTCCCTCCAGTCATGCTCAATCATGCATTGTTCCAGAATCAGTCACATTCCCTGCTGCCTCTGAGACTTTGCACAAACCACCTCTTCTTCTTAGGATGCTTTCTTCATGTTCTTCATCTGCCTGGCTCTGATTCCCACCAAGCCATGTCCTCTTATGCCTTCCTTAACCCTCTGCCTAAAACTCAGGCTCCCCTTCTGCAGAGTCTAAAGCCCCTTGTTGGCCCCTTGGCCGTATCTCTGCTCTTTATGCTATACCCTCTAACCCCAAACTCTGAGAGCAGGGTCACAGGTGTGCCTGACACAGGAAAAATAGTTAAGAAGAACAAATATGTAGTGAGATGTAGTGAGTGTTACCCTGTTTCCAAGGAGGACACTGTGCTCTTTACATACATTATCTCCTTTAATCCTCCATCACCTATGAAGTGGATACTATTATCAGCTCAGTTTTCCAGCTGGGAAAACTTGAGGCATCTGGACATTAAAGAACTCATCTTGGTAAAGCCAACTGTGTGAGGAGGTGGAGATTCCAAACTGGAGTCCTCTGACTCCAAAGTCTGGACACATAGCCCTGCCACACAAGGACCGATGGTGGAATGAATGAATAACACGATCAAGTTCAACTGGTAGGGCAGTGAGGTAGAGAAGTACCACTTTGAACAATCATTTGTGGGCTTTTTATTGCATATTTACTGTTTATGACACATATCATCACTCTTGATGGTGACATATTTAACAAAACAAAAACTCAAAGAGAAACAAAGCACTGGATGGTGAGTTTCACTGTCCCTCTGCTCACAGAACACCTGTCCAGCACCTTGGTTGTTGGCAGGTCACCCTTGGAAGACAGCGAGTGTGGTGGCCAGTCACCTCCTGCCCGTCTTCCTCCTCCTCCTTCCTGTGGGGCTGGTGCTCCCTACTGCATCCCTGCAGAAGCTAGCGAGTCACTGAGCACCCGCAATGTCCAGGCACGGGTGGTGGGGGTGCCGACTGGCCATCCCGCCTCCCTAGGAGGAGACGGGAGGCAAGAAAGAAACATCTGGAAGCTGCAGCATTCCGTTCTGGACCTTGCGCACATGAATGATGCACTAAGACAATTCTCTGCCTTATCATAAATTCTGCAAACTCATGAACTTCGCAATCTCTGAAGCTCAGCGCTGTATGGGAGCCACTTATCTTGTGCTGAAAGCAATATAAAAACAGATGGCAAAGAGTGCATCAGGAGATAAATCAGCGGCCTGGCTGCCAGGAGTTTGTGGACAAAGCCAACATGGCCAGACTCTTGACTCTCAGATATGGGGCCCGCTGGGTGGGGCACCTCTAGGGTGAGGTGACCAAGCTGCAAAGAAGGTGGCTGGTGGGGAAGGCAGAACAGAGTCCCATTGGGAAGGGGGAGGGGACAGGGCATTTTCATAAGCATTTTCCTTGAGAGTGTGGCCAGCCCTCTCCTGAGGGGTAGCTGGAGGATAACTTGGGCTCTGTCCACAAAACTGTAGCTGAGACCCGAGCTTCCACATTTATAAGCCACTTTCCTAAGGTTGACATCCTGAATCCTCACTGCAACACTAAGATATTTAAATTTCCAGATAGGGGAACTGAGGCTCAAGGATTGTGACTTGGTGAAGTCACACGGCAGAGGCAGAATTTAAGTCAAGATATCACGCATCAGGGTTTCCCAAGTGGTGCTAGTGGTAAAGAATCTGCCTGCCAAAGCAGGAGACATAAGAGATGCAGGTTCGATCCCTGAGTCGGGAAGATCCCCTGGAAAGAGGCACAACAACTTACTCCAAAATTTTTGCCTGGAGAATTCCATGGAGAGGAGCTTGGTGGGCTATGACCCGTAGGGTTGCAGAGTCAGACACGACTGAAGTAACTTCACAAGCATACACATCACAGCCCCAGGGCTCTGCCACTCACATTGCAGGGTCGGCTTTGGCCATGTTTGGCTCTCACCATAGTTCTATGAAAAGGTATAACAAAAACGAAAATAGGACTTAGAGTTGAAGTGCCTGCCTGGGGTCTGAAGGCTCGTGTGCAGTTGGGCAGAAGAATGCCCATTCGGTACTTCTACCTCTGAGGGCTGCAGGCCCGCCTGGTGCATCATCCACAGCTCCCAGAGCAAAAATGAGCACCCCCAGACCCTAGGCCAGGCTCAGAACTGTGGGGGACAGGCCCCAAGCCGAGAGACAGTGAGGAAAGAGGTAAGGAGACTCAAGAAACCCAGAAGACTTGGAAGAAGAGAAAGAGAACATCCAAGGGCAAGAGACCATGGACAAGAGAGTGAGGGATGAAGGGATGAGAGAGATAGAGGCTGCACAGGAACCCAGGAGGTGGGAAGCTGGTGCTACCATGGTCAGAGGACTGAGTCGGTAACACTGGGTTTGAGGCAGCTCACCCTTGGAACATGTCTGATGGAGCCAGATAGTAGAGACATGGACTTATGTGCTCTGAAGATGCCACAAGTGTCAGAAAGACCAAGCAAAGGGCACATGATGCTTGCCCCTGTGCAGCACAGATGTAGTCAGTGAGCATCTCCTGGGCGCCTGGCTCCACTGAGTATGGGAACAGGATGCTGATACACATGAGTGCCCAGAGTTTGGACTCACTCACATCCACAGATCCAAAGCCTGAATAGAGGGGTTCCACTAGGAGTGAATTAGAATGGGAAATGCAGAGACAAGAACTCGGGTTTGGGAGGTGTGGTGAATCCCAGCTCTGTGCTGCTGAGGGTGTGAACTTGAGTCATTCCAGAACCTCTCTGAGCCTCTTCAGTTGCCACATTGGGCTGGTGCCACCCCTTTAAAGACTTGTTGAGGGATTAGCTCAGATGACAGATGAGAGCACACATCTGAAGGACAGCACCTAATAAATGCTTGCTCCCTCCTCCCACACGGGCGTCCCTGGTAGCTCAGATGGTAGAGAATCTGCCTTCAGTATGGGAAACCTGGGTGCAACCCCTGGGTCAGAAAGATTCCCTAGAGAAGGGAACAGCAACCCACTCCAGTATTCTTGCCTGGGAAATTCCATGGACAGAAGAACCTGGTGGGCTACAGTCCATGGGGTCATGAAAGAGTCAGACACAAATGAGCAACTAACCCTTTCTTTTCTCCTCCCACATCTAACTGACATGTGCCCTTTTCTCTGTCTTTAATCCTCCCCCATGCCCATCCTCAACCCTTTCTCACGCTGATGACTTCTCCCCTCTGTGATGTTCAGCCTTAAGCCCCAGGTTCAGCCTTGCCCATGTGTAGGGGTTTGAGATCCTTGTGCCTTTAATGCTGTATTTCTGTTCCTTTGGTTGAACTTCCCCAGCATGGAGACGGCACCTTCCATCCCCTTAGAATCTCTGCGGTACGTCCCCCTCCAGGACTCCGGTCCTGGGGGCATTTGTGCTGAATGACTGTGTCCAATGCAAAACTCGACGTCCGATCCATCGGATGCATATGGTCCTGTCCTGCTCCACACACTGCCTGTGTTGGACATGTCACACTCAGTGCCTTGTTTAATCTTCCCCCAAACCTCAAGAGATGAGTATGGCATCTCTCTTACCAATGAGAGAACTGAGGAGGTCCAGAGATGGGAGGAGTTTGCTCAAAACCACAAAGATTCTAAGAAGAAGCGAAGCTGAGATTGCCATACTTAACAACCACCACATGATAATGATAATAATGGTCAACATATAGCATTATTGACATTATCTCATTTGGATCTCTCAACAAACTTACGAGATGAGGAAACTGAAGCACAGAGAAGTTAAGCAACTTTCCCCAGGACCCATGTGGTTGAACCCAGGTGGGGCTGACTAGAGCCTGAGCAGATACCTGATGTCCAAGGACTTCACACAGCTTAAGTCAGGCTTCTGGGATTCTGGATTCAGAGATGGGCACAGGATTGCAGCGGCAGGTGCTTCTGGATGCTCTCTGCATGGAGCCGTGGTTCAGGGAAGGGTTCCACTCTGCCCTGCCCACCCAGCCCTCTCCCAGGAAAGGCTGACTCCAGTTTGGGAAGCAAAGCAGAGAAAGACCAGATGTGGGGAGGGGCTGAGAGGCGCCTGCCTTTCACAGAGGCAACAAACAAGATGCCTGCTCTTGTTTTTGCAAAACATCCCTCCCTTCCCCAAAATGAGCAGGCTTACAGCCACGGCTGTGCCGAGACAATAATCACTAATCAAGTCGAAGTTTGCTTCTAATCAGTTCAGTTGTTGGAGGAAGGAATGCAGCCGGGCTGGTGCTAGGAGGCTGGCCATTCATCACCGCCGCATGACAGAGGGTTGCCGGGTGGCACCACTGCCCCCGATCATCCTGAGCCCCTAGCCTCTCCTGACATCACTGGGCATCCGACGCTGCAGCTGCTCTGCGATGAAGCCTTTTCTGGGTGCTTCTGTCTCCCAGGCTCAAAGAGGATAGAAACGGCAAGAGTGAAACCACAGAAGGAATGTTGCTTCTGAGGTCAGGCACCTAAGGTTCAAGGGTGGCTCTGCCATCCTCAACCGGGACCTTAGGAAACCTGACTTGACACTGTTGCCCCTCTGCTGCAGGAGAGAGATTAAAAACAAGTTGTGAGACTCCGCTGGGGATCCAGTGGTTAAGAATCTGCCTTGTAACGTGGGGGACACAGGTTTGATCCCTGGTCAGAGAATTAAGATCCCACATGCTACAGGCAACTAAGGCCATGTTCTGCAACTACTGATCCCAAGTGCCACAACTAGGGCATCTATGCTCTGCAACTAAGATTGGATGCAGCCAAATAAATAATTAAATGTTTTAAAAATGAAAAGTTAAAAGATAGCTTAAAAAATAAAAGCAGATTGTGTCTTCCCAGAAAAGTCTACTCATCCTTTAAAATGATATTTTAAAATCCTTTAATATATCACTTCCTCTGAATTACTTGTCCCTCTTCTTCATTTCCCAAAATATGTTGCTCAAATATCTGTCAGGGTACTGTTTCCTGGACGAAAAGGGGCTGAAGGGAAGAAGACAGTGCATTCATAACTGTGGCCCCCGCACTGGCTCGCCACAATGCCCAGCACATAATAGATACTTATTAAATGTTTGTTAAGTGAATAGTGAATGAAGAGTCAATCAGTGGTATGTGTACTCGAATCTGTCATTTGTATTCAAATAGGATGCTTCCAGTCTTATCTGATGTTGTTATCAAATGCAAAACCTTTTACAGACTCTGGCACTTTGGCAATAATAATCCACAGGACTTGAGATATGCAGGAAATAAGAAAACTGGGTGATGAACAACTTCCACAAAATTTCATCAAGAGTTTTTCCAGTTACTGGCAAATGCACAGATCCTACTTTATTCAATCTAGATTAAACCTCTTGTTGGGAGGACTTTAAATTAAGTGTGACTGAATTAGCTGCTCTTAATTTTTTTTTTCCCCCAAGATCTGCTAATCTCTGCACCCGGCGGGGCCCTCTCCTTCCGGACTGATCGGTTTCCTCTCTGGTGTGCTGGGATCGATCTCTATCTTCCGGGATATTGAGTGGCGGGGTCTCAGGCAGGCAGAGATACTGAGCCTGCTGGTGCAGCCGGGCCCTCTGGGCCAGGAGATTCCCCTGCGGGAAGACTGTCTGGCGTTCGGGGAGCCTGGACAATAGGTACAGTGCTTGTGAGGTGCTATCGCTAATAGTAATCTGTGAGCTCGGCTGAGCTTCCGCTGCAAACCCTCATTTCATAAAATGGAGATGCTGGGAGTTAGCGAGGCCACAAAGCCTCTAACGGCACTAACTCGTCTCAAGGGCAGCAAAGGGCAGATGGATTTGCTGCTTTTCCTGCCTTTGCTGTGTTTTCTACCTCCACCCTCCAGAAAAGGCCCATGCTCCTAGTCTCCTCTTGATGTTCTGGAGGCTGGAGACCTAGCAGAATGCTTGGATATCTTGGCCAGAAGCCCACGGAGTGCAGCAAACAGCAAACTGGATGTATGCAAGGGAACCTTTTATAGATTGAATTGTGCCCCTCAGAAGGTTGTGGAAGCCCTAACCCCCTTTTCTTGTTGTTTAGACGCTGTTGCATCCGACCTTTTGTGACCCCATGGACTGTAGCCCACAGGGTTCCTCGGTCTATAGGATTTCCCAGTCAAGAATACTGGAGTGGGTTGCCATTTTATCCTCCAGAGAATCTTCCTGACCCAGGAATTGAGCCCGAGTCTCCTGCAGTGGCAGGCAGATTCTTTACTGCTGAGCCACCCCCTAGTACCTGTCAATATAATCTCCTTTGAAAGTAAGGTCTTTGCAGATTATCAAATGAACACGAGGTTATCAGGGTGAGCCTTAATCCAACAGAACTGGGGTCCTTGTTGAAAACATGTGCTTATAGGAAATTTGGACAGAGACTTGCAGACAAGGAAGGTCTTCCATAAGAAAAATGGAGCTATGCAGCCACGGCCAAGGAACTACCAGAAGGTGGGAGAGAGGCCCAGAACAGACCCTTCTCTAGCGCCTTTGGAGAAGCAGGGCCCTGCTGACAACTTGATCTTGGACTTACAGTCTCCAAAACTGTGGACAAGGACTTTCTGTTGTGTAAGCCATGCAGTTTGAGGTGCTTTGTTACTGCCACCCTAGGGAATAGTAGAGAGCCTAACCAGGTCATTCTTGAGACAGAGGGGCCAATGGACGCCACCACAGAGGCTGCGAAAGAGACATCTCTCCAATCTTTTTCATAGCTACAAAGGCACAGGAGAAAGAGCTCAGGCACTGTGCTTCAGGTTCTCCACCTGTAAGACAGGACTGAAGACTGAGCTTGCATTTCTGCCAAGAAGATCAAACTAGAAAAAATATATAAAGCCTGATTTGACACAAGCACCTGATTCAATCAATTAAAGCTGCTAATTCCTGTTGCTATGATTTAACTATTAAATGAATGCTAAAGAAAGATGTCCAAAAGACAGGCATATGTGAGCACTTCAGAGAGACCTTGCTGAGAATCTCTGATTCAAAACTGTTGGGGCCTGGCTCCCAGAAGGCGCTTTTTCCTGCCCGCAGTGCCTCGCCCCCCTTTCTCACAGCCATGGCTCCAGCGTCCAGCATGTAGGAGCAGTTCTGGCCCACACTCAGGAGTGTCCTTCGGGTCCTCTTTGGTGGGAGTGGGGTGATGTGGCATGGATGATTCATGACTCGGCTGCAGTAGTGCAAGGACTCCGGGCAGGTTATGAAGCCATCAATCTTGAGCTGAGATTTTCTGGAATGCCACAGCCCGTGAGAATAGGTAGCAGAGGCCTGGGGGGCAGGGGTGAGAGGGACCTTGCCCAGGAAATGCACAAGAAGAGAAAGGAGGCATCAGCAAACCAAAGTTGTTAGAAACATTGTTTATTCCCATCCTCTCCCATCCCAGCCGTGCCTTCTTTTTCCCTTCTGCAGATTTTTTTTTTCTTAATTGGAGAATAATTGCTTTACAATATTGTGTTGGTTTCTGCCTTACAACAGTCTGAATCAGCCATGTGTTGTGTTACTTCCTCAGTCGTGTCTCACTGTTTGCAACCCCAAGGACTGTCCGTGGGATTTTCCAGGCAAGAATCCTGGAGCGGGTTGCCACTCCCTTCTCCAGGGGATCTTCCCTACCCGGGGACTGAACCTGGGTCTCCTGCATGGCAGGCAGATTCTTTACCATCTGAGCCACCAGGAAGCCACCAGTGAATCAGCCATAAGTATACATATATCCCTCCCTTCTTGAGCATCTTCCTACTACCCCTATCCTACCCCTCTAGGTCATTACGGGGCACCAACCTGAGCTTCCTGTGTTCTACAGAAACTCCCCACTACCAGCTTCTAATCCCTACCCACTCCGACCCAAAACACACACACACATATCCAAGCCTTGATTCAGCTCGCTCCCCCAGGGGCTAGGGTGGACCCTGGGAATCTGGCACCCTTGCCAATCAATCACTGGTTTTGATCATTTGAAAATTAGGAAAATCAGGAAAATCTTGAGACTTCTCAACCTTGCAATTAACACTCTTCTCATCTGACTCTGGAATACCTTTCTCCTACCATTTTCCCACCACACCCACCTCCATCAGGCCACACACTGGCCTCCAACTCATTCCCACCTCTGTGCTCACAGGTGACCATCGCTAAGAAAGAATCTAGGCTTTAGAAGCAGACTTGGATCGGTGGGGCCCCAGCACAGAATAGGGGCACTGAAATCAAGGTAATTGATGAGAATTCAATATAAGCCCTGTCTACACAAGTGAGGGCAGCCTTGGGGGAACCAACAAAGGATGATGAAGATAAGGGCCAGCAGCAACAGGGAACCTTACAAGCCCTAGGACAGAAGGGCAAGAGAAGGGAAACCTATGCAAGAAGATGTGAAAGGGAAGTGAGCAGATCAGCACTGTGACTTGCTGAAGAGGTACCCAGTGGGGAGGGAGGTGGGAGATACATATCCTGACCTTACTGCCCCCCCAAACCCCCAATCAGTAAACTGCCAGAGCCTCCCATTGGCAAGACTTGATAGGAAGCTGAGGGCAAGAGAGCACACTGGTGAAACTCCTGAGTCTGAATCTGCAAGGAACAAAGCAGGGGAGGAAAGTGAAGAGGGTATCCACGTGAGCAAGCAGAACATACCCAGCTTAAGTCCTGAGACCAAACTCCAGTTCTTCTATTTACTGGCTGTGTGATTTTGGACAAGCAATGCAACTACTCCGTGCTGCAGTTTCTATACCTATTAAAAACACGGGATAAGACTTCATGCATGTGTAAGAAAAAATAAGGTAATATTTTCTCACTTATTATTTTTAATAAAATGAAATAAAAGACAGGTTTTTCTTTTCACAATCTAAATGTTTTAACCAGCCATTTGCTAAATTATTTTTTAGCTGTTAATAGTTCTTAAAGTGCTGCTCTTAGTTTTTCCAGATTTACACTTATATCTAAAAACAGTTATTTTGCAATTTCCTTTTCAAAATGTATAACTTCTTCCAGTTTGCACATCATTGTCTCCAAAATAATGTTGAATAATCGTAGTGATAGTGGGCATCCTTTTCTTATTCCTGATGTTAACAAAAATGGTTTTATTTAACTTTTAAGCATGATATTGGCTTTAATTTTACATGAAGGAAGTGCCTCTCTATTTGGAATTTAAATAAGGAAGAGATATTGCGTTTTGTTGAATGTGTTTTCATTCAGCATCTATTGAGATAATCCCAGGGAGGATTATCCTGGTTTGACTGCCCCCCTGCTGCAAGCTCACCCCTGAACTCTATCAAGAGTGCCTCCAGAATTCCAGGCTGTCAAAGCTAAGCCTGCTCACCATTGAGCAGCCCACCTGTGGCTGTGACACAGTCCTCAGAAGATTTAAGGGAAGCCCCTAGGGCTCCATCTATCCTTAGTAAGACACCCTGCCCCTGTTGTGAAGACATTTCCTGGCAGACCAATCCCCAGAGGAGGCTACATGTAGAACTGATGAGACATCTTCTGCTGGAGACTTTCAGAGCTAATCTCATCAGACCCTACCACCCCATTTGCCTCCCTTCCCACTCTACTCATTTCCCCACACAAAAATGTTCCAATACAAATGCTGCTCAGTTTCTTACCTCTT
>SJYX01019087.1:4857-30416 GCA_006410675.1 Oreotragus oreotragus | reverse complement strand
TCTGGAATACCTTTCTCCTACCATTTTCCCACCACACCCACCTCCATCAGGCCACACACTGGCCTCCAACTCATTCCCACCTCTGTGCTCACAGGTGACCATCGCTAAGAAAGAATCTAGGCTTTAGAAGCAGACTTGGATCGGTGGGGCCCCAGCACAGAATAGGGCGCACTGAAATCAAGGTAACTGATGAGAATTCAGTATAAGCCCTGTCTACACAAGTGAGGGCAGCCTTGGGGGAACCAACAAAGGATGATGAAGATAAGGGCCAGCAGCAACAGGGAACCTTACAAGCCCTAGGACAGAAGGGCAAGAGAAGGGAAACCTATGCAAGAAGATGTGAAAGGGAAGTGAGCAGATCAGCACTGTGACTTGCTGAAGAGGTACCCAGTGGGGAGGGAGGTGGGAGATACGTATCCTGACCTTACTGCCCCCCCCAACCCCCAATCAGTAAACTGCCAGAGCCTCCCATTGGCAAGACTTGATAGGAAGCTGAGGGCAAGAGAGCACACTGGTGAAACTCCTGAGTCTGAATCTGCAAGGAACAAAGCAGGGGAGGAAAGTGAAGAGGGTATCCACGTGAGCAAGCAGAACATACCCAGCTTAAGTCCTGAGACCAAACTCCAGTTCTTCTATTTACTGGCTGTGTGATTTTGGACAAGCAATGCAACTACTCCGTGCTGCAGTTTCTATACCTATTAAAAACACGGGATAAGACTTCATGCATGTGTAAGAAAAAATAAGGTAATATTTTCTCACTTATTATTTTTAATAAAATGAAATAAAAGACAGGTTTTTCTTTTCACAATCTAAATGTTTTAACCAGCCATTTGCTAAATTATTTTTTAGCTGTTAATAGTTCTTAAAGTGCTGCTCTTAGTTTTTCCAGATTTACACTTATATCTAAAAACAGTTATTTTGCAATTTCCTTTTCAAAATGTATAACTTCTTCCAGTTTGCACATCATTGTCTCCAAAATAATGTTGAATAATCGTAGTGATAGTGGGCATCCTTTTCTTATTCCTGATGTTAACAAAAATGGTTTTATTTAACTTTTAAGCATGATATTGGCTTTAATTTTACATGAAGGAAGTGCCCCTCTATTTGGAATTTAAATAAGGAAGAGATATTGCGTTTTGTTGAATGTGTTTTCATTCAGCATCTATTGAGATAATCCCAGGGAGGATTATCCTGGTTTGACTGCCCCCCTGCTGCAAGCTCACCCCTGAACTCTATCAAGAGTGCCTCCAGAATTCCAGGCTGTCAAAGCTAAGCCTGCTCACCATTGAGCAGCCCACCTGTGGCTGTGACACAGTCCTCAGAAGATTTAAGGGAAGCCCCTAGGGCTCCATCTATCCTTAGTAAGACACCCTGCCCCTGTTGTGAAGACATTTCCTGGCAGACCAATCCCCAGAGGAGGCTACATGTAGAACTGATGAGACATCTTCTGCTGGAGACTTTCAGAGCTAATCTCATCAGACCCTACCACCCCATTTGCCTCCCTTCCCACTCTACTCATTTCCCCACACAAAAATGTTCCAATACAAATGCTGCTCAGTTTCTTACCTCTTCAGAAACATGAGACCCTTCCATGTACCTCTGGAACCCATAGTATAGATCATTGGCAATATCTCCATAGGAGATGTTCAAGCTCTTCTCTACTTGCCCAGGGAATCCTGGCTCATCACCTTCTAGCTCGATGAATCCTGGCGCAAAACTTCCCTCCCCAGGAACCCCTCCAGAGATGGCTGCTGATGGTGCTTCCACAACCCACACGAAACGGGGCAAGGATTCCTCCTTTCTTCCTTGATACTTCCAGGCCATCTCTATAAACAACCAGCTCCTGTGAAGCACACATAATCTGTTGGTCCCTGTTGCCAGCACCTGGTAACCATCCTCACTGGAATAATTTGCTTCACTGTTCTTGTCATTGTTCTTAACTACTTCAGCATCCATATGGATGATTCACGCAACACCCAGCCTTTTCATATTGTTGACCTTTTCACTTCCAACAAAGTGAGAAGTGTTCCTCCAACTTCACTCATGCCCTAGACTTTGTCCTTCCCAATAACTGCTCCACCCTCCCACTCTCAGACCCCCAGCTACTCTCCTATACACTCACACCAGCAGCTCTCCTCCAAAATTATTTGAATCCCATCAAAAACATCTATGCATTGGCGTCTGTGGTTGTGTTTGGTTGTTTGCTCTCTGAAACTTCTTCCCATTTTCTCTTGTCCTCTCCTCCCTTATTTCCCAGCTTGGCTCCCAAATCACATCCTTATAATCTCTCCCTTGTGCATATCCTCAACTCTCTTGCTCTATTCGTTTGTTAAATTCACCTAGTAAAACCCAATGCTCCCTCATACTGAAGCAGTAGGATCTGGCTACTTGAAAATTTTGCTACATTTCCTTAATTCCTTATCCCTCTTTCCAAGATAACTATTTCTTATCATGGTACCAACAGGGGGTCATTCCACAATATCTGTAATAACCTTCATAATAAAATCTTTAGTTGGATGATGGTTGCCCAGAAGATGACATTTTCCCATTTTCCTTGCAGCTAGGTGTGGGACTGTGGCCAAACTAGCCCAGTGGAATTTTCATATGGCAACGTTTGAAAACTTTCTTTATATGACTGCAGAATCCCAATCAGTTTACCTCTCCTCTCTCCTTTATTTTGCTGCTTGAAACATGTACTTGGCAGCTGGAGCATCATTTCAGACTATGAGCATGAGGGCCATGTCCCAAGAATGGTAGAGTGAAAGCTGGAGAAGGGCTCCCACAGCAGCACTGGGTAGCCTACTTCTAAATCTCTAACTTATGTAAGCCATTGTTGAGTGTTTGCTACTCATAGAAAAATAAAATCTCAACCAATACACACTCTCTCCTTAACCCCCGACACTCCCTTCTTACTCTTGACTCTCAACTGATAACCCTGCTTCTTATTTTTCTGAGAAAACAGATGCAATCAAAAAGGAATTTCCACTTCCACCCACCACCAACCTATCAAACTACCTTCATCTGTGTATATATCCTCTTTTCCCTTCTTGACAGTGGATGAGCCCAGTGCTTCCTGTTCTCCACTGGTGCTTGAGAACTTACCTCACATCTACTCAAGGATCCTGTTCCTACAGTTGGTCATCTCACTCTTGCATCATCCACATTTCCCATTTTAAAAGATCATTCCAAATAACAACAACAAAAAAAATGCTTCACTTTCTCACATATTAAAAAAAAAATGCAAAAGCTCTCCAGCCGTTTTCCTCTGCTCTTTTACAATAAAACCCCTTCTTTACTAGGCATCTGTTCTCCAAGTCTTCTCTCTTCCCATCCTCTCTTGAGCTTCACTCCACTGAGCTTTCATCTCCACAATGTCACGAGAATCCTCTTTTCAAAATGGCCACAACCTCCACTTTTCCAAATCCAAGGGTCCATTCTCAGTCCTCCTGTCACCTGACATCTCAGCAGTGAGTCAGCATGTGAATTAACACTTCCAATTGCACACAATGTCTTCACTTGGTTTGGTAGCACCCCTCTCTCTTCATTTCTTCCCGCCTTACAGACTGCCCCATTTCAGTCTCTTGGCTGATTCTTCCTCATTTCTTTGTCCTCTAAGTTATCGTGTGTGCTTGGACTCAGGCCACAGACCTCTTCTAATCTCATCTGGTCTGATGGCTTTAGTTACCATCCATATACTGATCCTTTCTCGTTTCATTTCTGTAGGTCTGACCTCTTTCCTGAACTCCAGACTTCTATATCCAGCTGCCTATTCCACATCTCCAATTGGATGACTAAGAAGCATTTCAGACCTAATCCAGCCAAAATCAAATTCCTGAAAATGCTAGACTTGTGTGAGGAGGGGAAACCAGGCTGGCTTTAGATGGATATGACCACATGGACATCGGATACACTTCTCCAAGGCAGGACCATCTTAAACAAGCAGTCCCTCCATTTGCCTATCTGCCCAGGTTCAAAACACTTGGAGCTATTCTTCAGTTCTCTTTCCCCCAACCCCCTCTCTTTTTTTTTCATTCTTGACTCTCTTGTTGACTCCCCATCTAATGTGTCAGCAATCCTTTCAACTCTGCTTTAAGAATGAGGCCAGAAATTAATTGCTTTCCCAATTTCCTTGCCTACTACCTTTGTCCAAGCCAGTTATCCCTCTCTGGGATAGCCACACAGACACCATGATATTAGGATCTGTTCCCCGGCTGCCTCTGGGATTTCACCTATGACCTTTCTGCCCATCTCCCACTCTGCTCTAGCCACAGTGCCTCCCTGCTTGTTTTCCAACCTACTGAGCATGCTCCTGCTTTAGAACCCTTGCCCATGCAGCTCCTGATGCCTGAAATGTTTTCCCCAGATACTCACATTTCCCTCCTTTCACCTAGGTGTGTGCTTAATGTGTTCCATGTCAGAGAGGCTTTCCTGACTATCTGATCCAAAATAGCACTCCATCCCCTCCATTATTCTCTATCTCTTACATTGTTTTACTGTCTTTATAGAATTTATCATTGCCTGATATTACATTATTCATGTATTCATTTCTCTGTTTATTATATATCTCTCCTCACTGAAAATATAAGCTGCATAAAAACAGGCAGTTTGTCCCCCTCTCTTCTTGTTATTCTCCAACACCTAGAATAGTGCATGATAACTGAGGCATTGGAATATTCTTTATTCCTAAAGAAGATATCCACAACCCACTCTAGTATTCTTGCCTGGAGCATCTCATGGATGGAGGATCCTGGCAGGCTACAGTCCATAAGGTCCCACAGAGTCAGACATGACTGAAGTGAATGAGTATGCACGCGTGCCAAGAAGATATGATACATATGTACAATGGACTAGTATTCAGCCATAAAAAGAATGAAGTATCATTTGAAATGATATGGATGCAACTAGAGATTGTCACACTAAGTGAAGTCAGACAAAGACAAATGTATGATACCACTTACATGCGCAATCTAAAATATGACACAAATGAGCCCATCTATGAATCAGAAACAGAATCATGGCTTAGACAACAGATTGGTTGTTGCCAAGGGGGAGAGGTTTGGGGAAGGGATGGAGTTTGGAGTTAGCAGATGTAAGCTTTTATATATCGAATAGATAAACAACAAGACCCTACTGTATAGCACAGAGAACTATGTTCAATATCCTATGATATATGTAAAATAGATAGCCAGTGGGAATTTGCTATGTAACACAGGGAGCTCAAACCCACTGTTCTGTGAAAACATAGAGAGATGAGATGGAGTAGGAGGTACAAGGGAGGTTCAAGAGGGAGAGAACATATGAATCAACCTATGGCTGATTCATGCTGATATATGGCAGAAATCAACAATATATTGTAAAGTAATTATCTTCCAAGTAAAAATTTTAAAAAGTTAATCTTATGATAAACCATAATGGAAAGAATATAAAAAAGAATATGTATCTGAATCACTTGCTGTACAGCAGTAATTAACACAACATTGTAAATTATAATTCAATAACAGAAAAGAATATTCCTTATTCTTTTTATCCTTTAAACTAAGAACCGTGTGGACAGAAACTAGCCTCAGTCACAGGGCGGGCTGAGAGATGCTGATGACCAGTCCTTCACAGAAAGCTAGCCCTCTGACTGGGAACTGAGGAGGGAGCCCTGTGTTCTTGGCTGCCCAGCCTGGAGTAGAGTTTCCGTCTCCCTGTGCTGGGATGGAGGGAACAGGGTTTGGTTCAAATACCAAGACTTCTGCTTTTCTTAGAGTTCAGTAGATTTTCTGGAATAAATAGTTCTTTGTTTGTTGTATCCCCTCAGGACCATTTCCAGAGAACTTAATTTTTTTTTAATAATTTTCACCAGTTTTGTGAGGGGGCAACTCCTTGGGTCTCCTCATACTGTCACACCAGAAGTAAAGCTAATAGTCCATGTAGATCATCCTGCTTTTATCACAGGACCTGCCAGCCTATTCCCCTTGCCATTTCTTTAATGTTTCAGGTGTAGAGAATTGAGTTCATCATAGCCCTCAATGAGTCATCTAACTATTATCTGTGCAGGGCCCCTTTATATTGATATATTTTAAAGTTTTATCTCCTTTAATCCCAACTCCTCACTCACATTCCTGTACCAACCTCACAGACAGCCAGACTATCGTGTTTACTAAGTATTTTTTGTCCTTTGTGTTGTGTAAAATATGTCGTGCATTATATAGCAGCTTCTTTTTTCTCACTTGGCACTGTTTTAGGATCTAACCATCAATACATCCAGTTTGTTGCTCTTCGGTGCTGATGGTACTCTCGGGTGGGCACCCACTGCACTGTATCTGCCCACACTCCCAGCAATGGACACCAGATTGCCTCAATGCCCCTGCCACAAATAGTGTTGCAACGGATTACCACCCGAGTCCTTGGGCTCTTTCGTCAGTGGAAACTGCTAAGAGGTCAGATGAGAAGTCCAGGCGAGGCTTTACTGGGACTTGCGCTGCAGTTCAGGGAGACGAGAACAAGAAACAGGTACACTTGCTCACTCCCCAAGGAGTGTGGACTGGTTTCTTACACAGGGTGAGTGTAGGGGCAGATGGGGGTTGGACTGGATTGGAGGCTCAGGTGGTCTGCCCCCTGCCTTGGTGGTGCCCTGTGCAGGAATCTTGTGTAGCACCGTGCTTCCGCTCCTGGCACCTCAGAAGTGGCAGTTGGGCTTTGGTCCTTTTGTATTTTGTTGTCATAATTTGCCGCAACTGCTCATGCATGTAGTTATTTTCAGTCCCTCATAGTTTGTATTCTGTTTCTCAAGGAGATGTTTGTCCAAATGCAAGCCCTGCAGTAAAGGGTCCCAGGGCCCAGCCCGCTCATTCTTGTGGATCTGTGTAAGAATCTGTCTCAGATATATTCCACAAGTTCCGAACATTATTTGCTAGATTGTAATTGGCCTAAGTGTCTCCAGACTGCTCTTCAGAATGGCTGCCCCACTCAAGAGGCCTCCAGCCAGGCACAAAGATTCTTTCGCACCAACACTTGGCTTTATCCTAATTTTGCCAATCTATTAGATATAATTTCAATTTCCTTGATCATTAATTTGGCATCTCTCTGTATGCTTATTCATCTTTAGTTTTTCTCTATAAATTGCCTACTCATGTCTTTACAGCTAACATTTTTTTGGTGTATAATATGTGTTTGGTACCATATAAGTGCTTTATATTTTCTATCTCATTTAATTCTCATAACAACTCTGTGAAGCAAGTAGTATTATTAGCTCCCTTATTATCAAGACTGAAACTGTGATTTAGAAAGCTTTAATAACTCTCCCAGTGTCATATGCACTTAATTAGCTGCTGAGCCATGACTCAAACCCTAGTCTCCTTGGCTCTCAGACTTCTGTGTTTATTCCAACACTGTACTGGGCTTCCCTGGTGGTTCAGCAGTAAAGAATCCACCCGCAATGCAGGAGACTTAGGAGACTTGGGTTTGATCCCTGGGTTGGGAAGATCCCCTGGAGAAGAAAATGGCAACCCACTCCAGTATCCTTGCTTGTGAAATTCCATGGACAGAGGAGCCTGGCAGGCTGCAGTCTATAGGTTCACAGAGTCGTACAGTGCTGAACACACACACATACTCTGCTAACAGAGGCGCCTGGTATTGACTGATGCCTGGACAAGACAGTGTAGTCAGAGCCTATGAGAGGAGAAGCCCCCAGTCAACAGAAGCCACCGGGGACAGAGATGCAGAGAGACAGAGGCAGGAAGAAGTCTCGAGATTACTGCTGTTGATAGTGTTTATTGACATAACCACTTCGGAAAACAATTTGACAATATCTAGTAAAGCTGAAAATACATACTCTATCGTCCAGCAATTGATTTTCTGTCCACAAGCCCTAAAGACACTGTCACAGATGCATACAGGGATGTCATCGCATCAGTGCTTATAATGTGAAATTTTTTTTAAGAAAACAAAATGTTCATCAATAGAGGAATGAATATATTGTGATATAGTCATACACAATGGGAGGCAGTCCAATACTAAAAGAATGTGTTAGATCTATCTGTATTGACATGAAAATATCTACAAAACATAAAATAGATACACATAATATAAAAGATTTATACAGATGCTGGAAACCCCAAAACAATGCAACATTTATTTTTATAGACATACTTTTAAGTGGAAAAAGTATAGAAACATAGACTGGAAGGATATGAAGAAAATTCATGATGGGTGTTTTCTCTGAAAGGGAGGGTGAAGAATGGAAAAGAGATGAGAGAAGAAAGGAAACTTTAGTTTCATGTGTGTTGTTCTGTTTATTTTATTTAACAATTTGAAGCCAGAAATGCAAAAATGTTAACATTTAAAAATACTGGATAGTGGGTACATTAATGATAGTTTATTTTCTGAACATTAAAAATTTTCTAGACATTTTGGAAAAAATATGTAAACAACAAAATAACCAAGTTTAGTCAATTAAAAAATGGTGTAACATGTAATGTTAATACCTTTGTCAAAGACACGACAAGAACATCTTTTCCAATAGCAATTCTATTGCTCTTGATGAAACTTTTCTACAGGGCAAGGCATCATACTGGCAGAAAGTAATCTTTGGCATTCGTTAGGATCTTTCAAATTTCAAAAATGATACCCAGGCTATTTTGATGACTGTAGCTTATTGTTACTGGAGACAGAAATTAGAAACAAGTCACTTGTTATGTCTGGAACAATACATTTGTAGCCCCCTATTCTAGGGGTCATCTTCTAGAAACCAGCATCTCTTACTTCTTCTTCGACTGCCTCCATCATAGCTAGTTAGGCTGTTAGGACAATAAGGATCCATTCCTCTAGCAGGACTAGTCCTTGAGATGTTGCACTAAAACATAGCAATTGTGAAAATTAGAAGTGTGAGTCTTAGGAAATCTGATTGATCATGAGACATTGACCATGCCATGAAAACTGAGTACCAAAGTGTAACTGGGCAGGACCCTATGGGGCCTTCCTAGGGCAGACTCTAGCTTTCCTTGGCATTCTCATATCAGCCTGAAGTCTCGACTCAGACTTCTCCATCTCATTCTTGCTAACATTCTAGGCNAGTTGGTCATCTCACTCTTGCATCATCCACATTTCCCATTTTAAAAGATCATTCCAAATAACAACAACAAAAAAAATGCTTCACTTTCTCACATATTAAAAAAAAAATGCAAAAGCTCTCCAGCCATTTTCCTCTGCTCTTTTACAATAAAACCCCTTCTTTACTAGGCATCTGTTCTCCAAGTCTTCTCTCTTCCCATCCTCTCTTGAGCTTCACTCCACTGAGCTTTCATCTCCACAATGTCACGAGAATCCTCTTTTCAAAATGGCCACAACCTCCACTTTTCCAAATCCAAGGGTCCATTCTCAGTCCTACTGTCACCTGACATCTCAGCAGTGAGTCAGCATGTGAATTAACACTTCCAATTGCACACAATGTCTTCACTTGGTTTGGTAGCACCCCTCTCTCTTCATTTCTTCCCGCCTTACAGACTGCCCCATTTCAGTCTCTTGGCTGATTCTTCCTCATTTCTTTGTCCTCTAAGTTATCGTGTGTGCTTGGACTCAGGCCACAGACCTCTTCTAATCTCATCTGGTCTGATGGCTTTAGTTACCATCCATATACTGATCCTTTCTCGTTTCATTTCTGTAGGTCTGACCTCTTTCCTGAACTCCAGACTTCTATATCCAGCTGCCTATTCCACATCTCCAATTGGATGACTAAGAAGCATTTCAGACCTAATCCAGCCAAAATCAAATTCCTGAAAATGCTAGACTTGTGTGAGGAGGGGAAACCAGGCTGGCTTTAGATGGATATGACCACATGGACATCGGATACACTTCTCCAAGGCAGGACCATCTTAAACAAGCAGTCCCTCCATTTGCCTATCTGCCCAGGTTCAAAACACTTGGAGCTATTCTTCAGTTCTCTTTCCCCCAACCCCCTCTCTTTTTTTTTCATTCTTGACTCTCTTGTTGACTCCCCATCTAATGTGTCAGCAATCCTTTCAACTCTGCTTTAAGAATGAGGCCAGAAATTAATTGCTTTCCCAATTTCCTTGCCTACTACCTTTGTCCAAGCCAGTTATCCCTCTCTGGGATAGCCACACAGACACCATGATATTAGGATCTGTTCCCCGGCTGCCTCTGGGATTTCACCTATGACCTTTCTGCCCATCTCCCACTCTGCTCTAGCCACAGTGCCTCCCTGCTTGTTTTCCAACCTACTGAGCATGCTCCTGCTTTAGAACCCTTGCCCATGCAGCTCCTGATGCCTGAAATGTTTTCCCCAGATACTCACATTTCCCTCCTTTCACCTAGGTGTGTGCTTAATGTGTTCCATGTCAGAGAGGCTTTCCTGACTATCTGATCCAAAATAGCACTCCATCCCCTCCATTATTCTCTATCTCTTACATTGTTTTACTGTCTTTATAGAATTTATCATTGCCTGATATTACATTATTCATGTATTCATTTCTCTGTTTATTATATATCTCTCCTCACTGAAAATATAAGCTGCATAAAAACAGGCAGTTTGTCCCCCTCTCTTCTTGTTATTCTCCAACACCTAGAATAGTGCATGATAACTGAGGCATTGGAATATTCTTTATTCCTAAAGAAGATATCCACAACCCACTCTAGTATTCTTGCCTGGAGCACCTCATGGATGGAGGATCCTGGCAGGCTACAGTCCATAAGGTCCCACAGAGTCAGACATGACTGAAGTGAATGAGTATGCACGCGTGCCAAGAAGATATGATACATATGTACAATGGACTAGTATTCAGCCATAAAAAGAATGAAGTATCATTTGAAATGATATGGATGCAACTAGAGATTGTCACACTAAGTGAAGTCAGACAAAGACAAATGTATGATACCACTTACATGCGCAATCTAAAATATGACACAAATGAGCCCATCTATGAATCAGAAACAGAATCATGGCTTAGACAACAGATTGGTTGTTGCCAAGGGGGAGAGGTTTGGGGAAGGGATGGAGTTTGGAGTTAGCAGATGTAAGCTTTTATATATCGAATAGATAAACAACAAGACCCTACTGTATAGCACAGAGAACTATGTTCAATATCCTATGATATATGTAAAATAGATAGCCAGTGGGAATTTGCTATGTAACACAGGGAGCTCAAACCCACTGTTCTGTGAAAACATAGAGAGATGAGATGGAGTAGGAGGTACAAGGGAGGTTCAAGAGGGAGAGAACATATGAATCAACCTATGGCTGATTCATGCTGATATATGGCAGAAATCAATAATATATTGTAAAGTAATTATCTTCCAAGTAAAAATTTTAAAAAGTTAATCTTATGATAAACCATAATGGAAAGAATATAAAAAAGAATATGTATCTGAATCACTTGCTGTACAGCAGTAATTAACACAACATTGTAAATTATAATTCAATAACAGAAAAGAATATTCCTTATTCTTTTTATCCTTTAAACTAAGAACCATGTGGACAGAAACTAGCCTCAGTCACAGGGCGGGCTGAGAGATGCTGATGACCAGTCCTTCACAAAAAGCTAGCCCTCTGACTGGGAGCTGAGGAGGGAGCCCTGTGTTCTTGGCTGCCCAGCCTGGAGTAGAGTTTCCGTCTCCCTGTGCTGGGATGGAGGGAACAGGATTTGGTTCAAATACCAAGACTTCTGCTTTTCTTAGAGTTCAGTAGATTTTCTGGAATAAATAGTTCTTTGTTTGTTGTATCCCCTCAGGACCATTTCCAGAGAACTTAATTTTTTTTTAATAATTTTCACCAGTTTTGTGAGGGGGCAACTCCTTGGGTCTCCTCATACTGTCACACCAGAAGTAAAGCTAATAGTCCATGTAGATCATCCTGCTTTTATCACAGGACCTGCCAGCCTATTCCCCTTGCCATTTCTTTAATGTTTCAGGTGTAGAGAATTGAGTTCATCATAGCCCTCAATGAGTCATCTAACTATTATCTGTGCAGGGCCCCTTTATATTGATATATTTTAAAGTTTTATCTCCTTTAATCCCAACTCCTCACTCACATTCCTGTACCAACCTCACAGACAGCCAGACTATCGTGTTTACTAAGTATTTTTTGTCCTTTGTGTTGTGTAAAATATGTCGTGCATTATATAGCAGCTTCTTTTTTCTCACATGGCACTGTTTTAGGATCTAACCATGAATACATCCAGTTTGTTGCTCTTTGGTGCTGATGGTACTCTCGGGTGGGCACCCACTGCACTGTATCTGCCCACACTCCCAGCAATGGACACCAGATTGCCTCAATGCCCCTGCCACAAATAGTGTTGCGACGGATTACCACCCGAATCCTTGGGCTCTTTCGTCAGTGGAAACTGCTAAGAGGTCAGATGAGAAGTCCAGGCGAGGCTTTACTGGGACTTGCGCTGCAGTTCAGGGAGACGAGAACAAGAAACAGGTACACTTGCTCACTCCCCAAGGAGTGTGGACTGGTTTCTTACACAGGGTGAGTGTAGGGGCAGATGGGGGTTGGACTGGATTGGAGGCTCAGGTGGTCTGCCCCCTGCCTTGGTGGTGCCCTGTGCAGGAATCTTGTGTAGCACCGTGCTTCCGCTCCTGGCACCTCAGAAGTGGCAGTTGGGCTTTGGTCCTTTTGTATTTTGTTGTCATAATTTGCCGCAACTGCTCATGCATGTAGTTATTTTCAGTCCCTCATAGTTTGTATTCTGTTTCTCAAGGAGATGTTTGTCCAAATGCAAGCCCTGCAGTAAAGGGTCCCAGGGCCCAGCCCGCTCATTCTTGTGGATCTGTGTAAGAATCTGTCTCAGATATATTCCACAAGTTCCGAACATTATTTGCTAGATTGTAATTGGCCTAAGTGTCTCCAGACTGCTCTTCAGAATGGCTGCCCCACTCAAGAGGCCTCCAGCCAGGCACAAAGATTCTTTCGCACCAACACTTGGCTTTATCCTAATTTTGCCAATCTATTAGATATAATTTCAATTTCCTTGATCATTAATTTGGCATCTCTCTGTATGCTTATTCATCTTTAGTTTTTCTCTATAAATTGCCTACTCATGTCTTTACAGCTAACATTTTTTTGGTGTATAATATGTGTTTGGTACCATATAAGTGCTTTATATTTTCTATCTCATTTAATTCTCATAACAACTCTGTGAAGCAAGTAGTATTATTAGCTCCCTTATTATCAAGACTGAAACTGTGATTTAGAAAGCTTTAATAACTCTCCCAGTGTCATATGCACTTAATTAGCTGCTGAGCCATGACTCAAACCCTAGTCTCCTTGGCTCTCAGACTTCTGTGTTTATTCCAACACTGTACTGGGCTTCCCTGGTGGTTCAGCAGTAAAGAATCCACCCGCAATGCAGGAGACTTAGGAGACTTGGGTTTGATCCCTGGGTTGGGAAGATCCCCTGGAGAAGAAAATGGCAACCCACTCCAGTATCCTTGCTTGTGAAATTCCATGGACAGAGGAGCCTGGCAGGCTGCAGTCTATAGGTTCACAGAGTCGTACAGTGCTGAACACACACACATACTCTGCTAACAGAGGCGCCTGGTATTGACTGATGCCTGGACAAGACAGTGTAGTCAGAGCCTATGAGAGGAGAAGCCCCCAGTCAACAGAAGCCACCGGGGACAGAGATGCAGAGAGACAGAGGCAGGAAGAAGTCTCGAGATTACTGCTGTTGATAGTGTTTATTGACATAACCACTTCGGAAAACAATTTGACAATATCTAGTAAAGCTGAAAATACATACTCTATCGTCCAGCAATTGATTTTCTGTCCACAAGCCCTAAAGACACTGTCACAGATGCATACAGGGATGTCATCGCATCAGTGCTTATAATGTGAAATTTTTTTTAAGAAAACAAAATGTTCATCAATAGAGGAATGAATATATTGTGATATAGTCATACACAATGGGAGGCAGTCCAATACTAAAAGAATGTGTTAGATCTATCTGTATTGACATGAAAATATCTACAAAACATAAAATAGATACACATAATATAAAAGATTTATACAGATGCTGGAAACCCCAAAACAATGCAACATTTATTTTTATAGACATACTTTTAAGTGGAAAAAGTATAGAAACATAGACTGGAAGGATATGAAGAAAATTCATGATGGGTGTTTTCTCTGAAAGGGAGGGTGAAGAATGGAAAAGAGATGAGAGAAGAAAGGAAACTTTAGTTTCATGTGTGTTGTTCTGTTTATTTTATTTAACAATTTGAAGCCAGAAATGCAAAAATGTTAACATTTAAAAATACTGGATAGTGGGTACATTAATGATAGTTTATTTTCTGAACATTAAAAATTTTCTAGACATTTTGGAAAAAATATGTAAACAACAAAATAACCAAGTTTAGTCAATTAAAAAATGGTGTAACATGTAATGTTAATACCTTTGTCAAAGACACGACAAGAACATCTTTTCCAATAGCAATTCTATTGCTCTTGATGAAACTTTTCTACAGGGCAAGGCATCATACTGGCAGAAAGTAATCTTTGGCATTCGTTAGGATCTTTCAAATTTCAAAAATGATACCCAGGCTATTTTGATGACTGTAGCTTATTGTTACTGGAGACAGAAATTAGAAACAAGTCACTTGTTATGTCTGGAACAATACATTTGTAGCCCCCTATTCTAGGGGTCATCTTCTAGAAACCAGCATCTCTTACTTCTTCTTCGACTGCCTCCATCATAGCTAGTTAGGCTGTTAGGACAATAAGGATCCATTCCTCTAGCAGGACTAGTCCTTGAGATGTTGCACTAAAACATAGCAATTGTGAAAATTAGAAGTGTGAGTCTTAGGAAATCTGATTGATCATGAGACATTGACCATGCCATGAAAACTGAGTACCAAAGTGTAACTGGGCAGGACCCTATGGGGCCTTCCTAGGGCAGACTCTAGCTTTCCTTGGCATTCTCATATCAGCCTGAAGTCTCGACTCAGACTTCTCCATCTCATTCTTGCTAACATTCTAGGCCCTCCTACAACCTGTCCTTCTAAAGCTCGTTCTGTAACCCAGCAGGACCCTATGGGGCCTTTCCAGGACAGACTCTTTCCCACATCCTCTGCTGTAGTTCCTCTCTCAGTCAGTTCAGTCACTCAGTTATGTCCGACTCTTTGTGACCCCATGGACTGCAGCACACCAAGCCTTCCTGTCCATCACCAACTCCCAGAGTCTATGCACACTCATGCCCATTGAGTCTGTGAGGCCATCCAACCATCTCATTCTCTGTCATTCCTTTCTCCTCCCGCCTGCGATCTTTCCCAGCATCAGGGTCTTTTCAAATAAGTCAGCTCTTCACATTTGGTAGCCAAAGTATTGGAGTTTCAGCTTCAACATCAGTCCTTCCAATGAATATTCAGGACTGATTTCCTTTAGGATGGACTGGTTGGATCTCCTTGCAGTCCAAAGAACTCTAAAGAGTCTTCTCTAACACCACAATTCAAAAGCATCAATTCTTCAGCGCTCAGCTTTCTTCACAGTCAAACTCTCACATCCATAGATGACTACTGGAAAAAATATGGTCTTGACTATACAGACCTTTGTTGGCAAAGTAATGTTTCTGCTTTTTAATAAGCTATCTAGATTGGTCATAACTTTTCTTCCAAAGAGTAATCGTCTTTTAATTTCATGACTGCAGTCACCATCTGCAGTGATTTTGTTTAACTACAATTAAACAGTCTCTAATATATTAAATTCCTATCCTCATTTAATATTTTCTATTATCAGTAAAACTCATTGTAAGATAATAACTTTAATATTACATCAAATCGGTATAAAATATTTCCGTACTTAAGCTACTAGTGTTAGAATTTTGTGACTGCTGAAAGTTTTTGACTATTCCTAAACATTTTCATTAAATGTGACATTTAGATGATTATTATTGTCCATAAAGGGTTTCTTATAAAGAAAAGTATACATTTTGCTTTAAAACCAAGTACAAAGTGAAGTCACTTGCCTACTATGTATAAGTGAAAGATCCTGATACATATTTCCAATTTTTTTCCCTGAAGAATTTTGTAATTTTCACTACTACCCAAAGAAAATGTTGTTGTGGTCAGCTGTATAAGATGACACCATAAAACTCTAGGCAGAATCATTCCCATTATATGTTATTTTAGTGGAATCCACTGGAGAGAGAACATTCCCACATGAGATTATTTCTGTTATTAATTTGTGAGACAAGCACCTAAATGGTTGAATCTTTTCCAAAGAGATACTCAACTATCACAGAATCATGTACTGAATATTTTTTTCTTGTTACATATAAGTAGCCTGCCAGGCTCCTCTATGCATGGGATTTTCCAGTATGGTGTCATCAAGAATACTGGAGTGGGTTTCCATTTCCTTCTCCAACACATAAAATAAACATTTATTAAACTTACTTATAAAATAAGTTCATTCCTGGATGGGCAAGAATGACCCCCCAAAGATGTCTTAATGCCTAGAATCTCTAGATGTTTTGCTTTACATTGAAGAAGAGACTGATTGATGATCAGGTTAAATAAATTTTGATTTGTGGAGAATGACATTGATTGTCCGGGTATGCCCAAAGTAATCACAAGCATCCTAATAAGAAAGAGAAAAATGTAACTATGGAGAAAGACAGGGAGAGGAAGGGGCCATGAGTCAAGGAATATAGGCAGCCTCTAGAAGCTAGAAAATAAATGATTCAGATTAGCCCCTGGAGCCTGCAGAAGGCAGGCAGGTCTGGCAGCCTAATTGAGACTTATTAGATCTAGATCAGTAAAAGAGTAAATTGTTTTAAGCCACCGAACTTGTGACAATTTGTTACAGGCTCAATAGGAAATGAATACACTGTGTTATTAATTCCATCCCATTAAGTGGCACCGCCTAAGAGCTTTGAAGGCACACTGTACTTCTCCCAACATAGCAATTAGCGTCTGCTATACTAATTGCCTATTTGCTTTTCAGTGCACCCAAGACCAAGCAAAATATGGTAAACTCTAAAGCAATATCTTCTCCATTCAGTAGTTTATTTTCAGTGCCTAGTAAAATGTAATACACATTGAGGCTCACTAATACTTGAATGAGTGAATTGATGGCACTTTGTGATGCTGTGAAGGCCTTTTTTCCATAGATCTCAATTTTATTTACACTAGATTTTATCATTGGATCAAATGAGACCATCAGAAAGTTTTGTAATTGTAAGGTAGATTTGCAGCCTTCTCACTGTTTATATCCACTGATTCTGATTTTGGGCATTTTCTAAGTGAGGGAGACTATAAAAAATAAACTCTTGCAAACTTTCCCTGCATGTACTATTGGAATGATTTGTCTTCCTCACATTGGTAAGGAAGTTTTGGTCTTTTGGCACTGTAATAGTGTGCTTATCAAGTGTGGGCTGTGTTTTGACTGGGGTTTATTTTGTTTTCTCTTCACCACAAGAAATCTCTAAGTGATCATATTTCCATTTTCATTTTATTCACCATGAAAGATTATATCTAAGTTATAACTCAGATATAGTAACTATGTAGAACCTAGTCATTGTATAATTACAAATATAGGGTCAAAATTTCCCAGACTTCTATTTCATATTACATTATATATATAAGAGTTAGTAAAGTGAAATAATTTGTTATCCAAAACAAATACTATAAAATCAACTCCAATGTGAGCATTGAAAGTGAAGTCACTCAGTGGTGTCCGACTCCTTGTGACCACATGGACTGTAGCCTACCAGGCTCCTCCCTCCATGGGATTCTCCAGGCAAGAGTACTGGAGTGGGTTGCCAATTCCTTCTCCAGGGGATCTTCCTGACCCAGGGATCAAACCCAGGTCTCTTGCATTCCAGGCAGACGCTTTAACTTCTGAGCTACTGGGAAAAAAAGCTTTTGACAGTTTCATATCTAAATGTTTTATAGATCTGCACTTTTACTTACCAAATGAGTGTCTGAATACGTTACATATTTGTATACTTTATTATGTTTTATCTCATAGTTTAAAGTAGAATTAAAAGTGAATGATAGTGAACACAATGGTGATTATTGTAAAGCTTTGTAGAGAAATCTCCTTTATGGACATTCATTCCTACAGTAAAATATTTATATTTGATCTTTACATTTAATTTTAAATGCTGTCATAATTCAAATATAAGCTGAGGGCGGGGGGAATGGAAGGAATAATATCTCCACTTTTTTATTCAGCAAGCATTGCTGAACTCAGATCATAAGCCAAAGATGGTCAATAGATTCAGATGAAAATAAGTGTCACTTCTCTCAGGAAGGAAGCAGTACAGACTGCTCTGATCTATGTCAGTGATAATACATTTCAGATGATGGTTTGAATCCTGGACCAGCAGGAGGGCAGGAAGGGTACAGGAGACTTTCCCTTGAATGGACGGACACGAAGGTGGGAAAGGAGGGCTGGCATGAACTGGGAGACTGGGACACTACTATGCGTGAAACAGATAGTGAGGATATACTGCATAGCACAGGGAACTTTACTCAGTGCTCCGTGGGGACCTAAATGGGAAGGAAATCCAAAAAAGATGGGACGTATGTATATGTACTGCTGAATCACTTTGATAATGCATCTCAGATTGTGGTTCTGATTCTGGGCCAGTTTGGGAGCAGGAAGAGTACCGGAAACATTTCTTTGAATCCATCCTGTTTTAAGCTATATGTGCCATTGCTGTACTGGTCCCAGTAAAGGAGCCAATTAACTGATGGTAAAATTATATTTCCTGAAATGAAACTTAGGACCATAGTTATCTGAGTGTTTAATTGTGGAAAATTGAGTGCTAATTTTACTCTATTTTCAGTTCTCTTTTATTTAGAATTATCTCCTGATATCAGCCTTGATATTTTCACATGTTCATTTGGGGGATTAAACCAAAGAGAACAAGTATTATCATAATAGCTTTACAAATGAGGTAAAAGAGTATCAGTGAATTTGGATACTATGACTAAGGTTACATGAGAATTAGAGTACTTCATAGAATTTTATTACCATTTTATATACTAATTATTACTTGTACTATACTTTGTTTACTGTTTCCAAATTTATCTCTGTTCTTACCAAGTTGCTCCTTGGGAAAATTATGTTACATAGATAAATGTTAAATATATAAATATTGCATGTACATGTAATATATAAAATTTTTACATATTACATTTTACATTTGATATTACATGCATATAATATACATTATATACCTATGTATAGATATAAAAACAGTGCCTGGCTTGGAGAATTTTGAGCATTACTTTACTAGTGTGTGAGATGAGTGCAATTGTGTGGTAGTTTCCTCTCTAAAGTACCTAAATAAACAATATCTGATGCACATTTCCTGAGTTGTTTTAAGGATGCAAAAACCCCCACCAAATGGAAGATGTTAACTACTTGATGATCATGAGCACATAGCCCTCAGACCTATTGGTGCCCAAGGATTGATAATGTTAACCCCTGTGACACCTTCCTGTTATCTCACTATCAATCAATCAGAAAACCGTGCATGAACTGATCCCTTAGGCTGCAACTTGCCTCCTTAGAAATGCTTTCCTAAAACCCATCGAGTAGTCTGAGCCCTAGCTGCCCTGGACTTCTTGTTTGGTGCCTTGCAGTGAATTCTGGACTTTCCTTCATCACTACCTGGTGTCAGTAGCTTGGCTTTGCAGTGCACGGGCCAGTGGACCCAAATTTGGTTGGGTAACAAACTGAGTCTAGGTTGGACTCAGAAAGGGAAAACTAGCAAAAAATTTTAAGCATGGATATACCAGTAGCTTCTTAGTGTCTTTCCAACACCATGCACTCCCTCCTACCAGGTTCACACACTCTCCTGTCTCATTTATAGGGTCCATACTTTGGTGTGTTGAGCTTGATTATGCCCTCTGAAGACAACTTATTCAAAATTTATATAAACCTGGATCCGAGTTTTCTATTGGAAGCCTTTGAAAAAGTTACAAGTATTCTAAAGAAATTACCTAAGAATACAAAAAAAGAAAAGAAAAATCACTATTAAAGATATGGTCACTCACAGCTATTTTGTTTTGAGGAGATGAAATTGGTGGTTGGTAGAAAACTTGAGATGATGAAAATTTGGACCAGCAATTCAATTTCTACCCATGAAGCCTACAGACACTGCCACAGTTGTTCCTCAAAATAGACTCATAAACTGCATTAGGTAGAGTGATCGATCTGTTTTGATGTTCTGGGACAGTTCATATAACACAGAGATTATGTGTTTCTTGAAAGTNAATTTCTACCCATGAAGCCTACAGACACTGCCACAGTTGTTCCTCAAAATAGACTCATAAACTGCATTAGGTAGAGTGATCGATCTGTTTTGATGTTCTGGGACAGTTCATATAACACAAAGATTATGTGTTTCTTGAAAGTTGAAAGTATCCACTGGTCAAAGTCCCAGGACTGAGAATCTTTATATCTGAGAAAACAATCTATTGGCAAGACTTCTTGAAAACTTGAACTGTTTACATATGTTATTCTGAAATAATTATAACAATGAATAGTCTCAGTTTTCCTCATTTCTAGTTATTTAAGCTATAGCTTTTAATTAAATCTAAGGAGTTTTCATGTTTATAAGGTTCTTTTGCATAATGAAGTCTTTATTCTTGAATTCACACTTTTATCCCCTCTTAATCAAATGAAGTACATCCTCAAGTAGTTTCTCAATGAAGAATATTATTATTATTACCAACAATAATAAGCACTAACACTTTTAGAATTGATAGATATGCCAGACACTCCTCTGAATGCTTTATGTGGATTATATCTTTTAAGATTCTAAATAACATTGAAATTCTATACAAGGCACTTAATATTATTATTGTCCCCACTGTGCAATTTACAAGCCCCTGAACATCTGAGAACATAAATAACAACAGGCCAGGGTATATAACTCTTGAGTCAGCCACATTCTTGACACAAGCAATCCAAATACAAATATCTCTATTGATTTTCATATTTAACGTTGCTGAGAGGAAGTCAAAGGTCAGCAGGAGTTTTGTCCCTTGGCAGCAGCTTGTCTTGCTGTTGTCCCTGGTGGTGGTGGCTTGGTTTGTTTTGTTTTCCTTATGCCACTTACTTATGATGGCAGCATGACGCCCCTTCCCATGGTGCACTTTGTTTCCTAGAACAAAGTGAGCCCCTGTGATCTGCATGTGCAGAGTGTTTTCATTTCTGGAAAGTTTTCTCCAATTCTGCCTTGTTTATTGCTTCTGCTACACAATGTCAACTGCAGAGCCCTATTCTCTCTCTTCCACATCTAGTCTATTCTCTTTAAGCTTTCTCTGTAATAGAGAAGAGTTTTTTAAAGTTGTAATAAGCATTGCCATTTTAATTTCCCAGAAAGTCAGATCTGCTCCTCACTGCTTCCAATGGGATTTTAATTGTTCCATTGTAATTCTAGTATCCTTGGAATCCTCCCCTAACTCAGCTTGTTTCCTTCTTGGCACATATCTTTCTTTAATCTTCTCTCCCAAACTTGCTCTTTCCCACTGGCTTTCTGGTCCTGTTTCAAGGAGACCATGTCCTTATATCCCAATAAAAACAGCAAGTAGCTTGTAGCACTTTGGATGCTTTGGGTTGCAAATAAGACAAAACCAATTTATACTGTAGCAAAGTATTTCTGTCACTCTGCTTATTTAACTTATATGCAGAGTACATCATGAGAAGCACTGGGCTGGAAGAAGCACAAGCTGGAATTAGGGATTGGGGGCAGGAGGGGAAGGGGACGACAGAGGATGAGATGGCTGGATGGCGTCACCAACTCAATGGACATGAGTTTGAGTGCACTCCGGGAGTTGGTGATGGACAGGGAGGCCTGGCCTGCTGCAGTTCATGGGGTCACAAAGAGTCGGACACGGCTGAGCAGTCGACTGAACTGAACTGAAAGTATTTCACGGACATTTTGGATAGAGCTCAGCTCCAGGCCTCAGCACTTTGCTTGTTCTGCCCTCCTTCACACATCAATTTGTTCATCAGGCTGGCTTTCCGAGATGTCTGCCAGAAGCGACCTGCACAATGCGTCCCAAGCAACCATGCAGAAAAAGAGCATCACTTCCTACATTTAGTGAAAAAAAGTCTAAGCTTCACTCTGATTGGCCACCTTTGAACCAATCGCTGTGTCTGAGGAAATGCCTGGCTTAGGTCTCTCAAAACAATCACTGTGAAAGGGGATGGTACCCCATCCTCTCCACCCCCACACCCCCCAACCCCTCACCAGGGAAGGGATTAACAGCTTGAAAAATAATCTGAGTATGGTTAGGAAGAGACAGGAGAGAATTATCTAGAGTTTGTTGATATTTGGTCTAGGTCTTAGTTTTCTGCAGCATTTGGGGGATTTTTTGAGAATCACAGCTCTTCTCTTTTTCTCACCAGGCTGCCCCCAACATCACCCATTGTAAGAACTAGCAACAATAACTCCCAAACATTTCCTGAATCTGACCAGCTGTTAGCATGGCTTCTGTTTCCTCTCATTCCAGCTACTGTCATCTCTCACCTAATCATGACCACAGTCATTTCGACACTCCATTCTTCACTAGGCAGTGAGAGTACTGTTTTAAAATAGTATCTGGGACTTCCCTGGTGGTCCAGTGGCTAAGGTTCCTTGCTTCCAATGCAGGGGCCCTGGGTTTGATCCCTGATCAGGGAACTGGATCACATGTGCTGCAACAAAGATCGAAGATCCTGCATAAGACCAGGTGTAGCCAAATAAATAAATACATGTTTATTTAAAACAACAACAACAAAATAGTATCCAAAATATCCACTGCATTAAGAATAAAATTTGATATATCAATGATGGCATACCAGACACTAGCTAAAATGGATAGCTTTTCACTATATTCTAGCTATAACTGCTTTCTTCTGGAGCCAACCTGAATTCTACCTTGGGACCTTTGCACTGGTTATTCCCTGTATCACATGGGTCCTCCCCATAGAAAGTTAGAGAGGCTTTTCCTGACCATTCCATATAAAATCATACCCACTTCATCACTTTACAATTGTCTTCTTCATGGCATCTCTCCCTTATTGAAATTTGTTTTGCCCCAATGTAGTAAAAGCTTCACTAGGGCAGGACCTTTTTCTATCTTGTTCACTGCTGTGACAGCACCTGGCACATAGCAATCGCTCTACAAATCTCTGTAGAGTGAATGAGTAAATGACCAAGGACAGATTCTCTGGGAGGTTATTGGCTATGCAGAGCCAAAGGTTCACCCTCTGTACTTCTTTGGTGTATTGATAAAGGTGAGTGGGGTGGGGGAGAGAGCAGCAGATTGTGGTTACGTCTCAGAGAAGGATTCGTTATGTTCAGAGTCACTTGTCAAGGCAGGAAAGACAGGTGGGCCAGAATCCGAGTCTCTTGAGTACCATCATGTTCCTCTCCTGCAAGAGGGAATTGTCCCTAACATGACATGATCAGCATTTGTTCAAAAACAAGAGACAAAAGGCATTAGACAGGAACTCTGATTCCTAGAGCTTGTTTTCCAAGAATGCATGAAATATATAAAAGAAATTGATATGAGGCTCTGTGGGGGGAAAAAAAAATTGGTTACAAACAATTCATATAACAAGCCCTGGAAGGCTCATATATCTTCCTAGATTTATTAAATTTCATTTCAAAAGTTGGTTATAAATCAGCCAACAAAACCCCTTTTCAAACCGTCTCCAATATCCTCCATTGCTGTTATTTAGAAACTTAACTGCCATTTGCACAGAAGACATAACACTTTCCATGGCCTTCGACAGCCAATAACCTCAGCTGATTTAGACTCTCCATTTTGGCAGTGGACTTGAATGAGCCCCCAGAGACTAACACCCAAAAGGCTGAGGGATAGATGGGGAACGTGGGAGGGCTTCCAAGAAGTGGGGGAAGGCAGAGAGAGGAGAAAGCATAGCCAATACACGTGGAGAAGCATGGAGGGCAGGCCTCGGTGCCCCCAGACCTGCCCCATGCCCTGTGGTGACGAACAGGAACCTTGCCCCTAGACAGATCTGGGCTGTACTCCCTGTGTGGCTACTTCTTACAAGCATGTCTTGGTTGGATTAGCAAATCGTTTTGAGCCTTTGTGTTATCATCTGAAATGGGTAGCAACACCTAAATCATTGTGTTGTTGGGAGCATTAAATGAGATCATGCATGTAAAGCACTTAGCTAAGTGCCTGGCACATGTAAGCCCTCAATAAATACAGTTTCTCAGGAGCCTTCCTGTCAAATGCACATCTGCCGTCTCTCGGGACAGTCAGCTACTGTGGTCCTGGATGAATTTATAGTAAAGCCTCATTAATCTGGACCTTACTCACTTAGAATTTACGATAATTCAGCAGTGGTCTAAGCTAAAATTTACTTTTATAAGTGCTATTTTAAAAAAGTAACAGGGAGGTTTGAACGAATTTATGAGGGGACTGTTTAAGTTAATGAACCATTCACTGTTTCTTTAGAAATAGTCATTTACATACAAATAATGGATGTGCTAATTACAAATGATTCTTATCTACATAGGAGGAAAGTGGGCCCTTGATTTGAAGTATAATTCAAATCATTTAAAGTGTAAAAGTTGTTTAAAAACCTAGTTTATCAGATGATGCTAAGAAATTGATATGATTATAAGGTGATAGCAATGTTTTACCAATTTTTAATATAATTATCTTAATTTTCAAGTATTGGCCATATTTAGGAGGAAGTTCTAATGAAGCCTTGTTCAAGTACATGTGAAATAAAGGAGGAAGGAAAGAATGCAGAAAAAGACATAATTCTTCTCTCCAGGCTCCCTCTCATTGCTGGTGTCACATTTTCTTTGCCATTAGAGGAACTCCATTCTCACAAGTCAGTTCAGTTCAGTTCAGTCCTGTCTGACTTTTTGCGACCCCATGAATCCCAGCATGCCATGCCTCCCTGTCCGTCACCAACTCCCGGAGTTCACTCAAACTAACATCCATCGAGACAGTGATGCCACCCAGACATCTCATCCTCTCTCGTCCCCTTCTCCTCCTGCCCCCAACCCCTCCCAGCATCAGAGTCTTTTCCAATGAGTCAACTCTTCACATGAGGTGGCCAAAATATTGGAGTTTCAGCTTTAGCATCATTCCTTCCAAAGAAATCCCAGGGCTGATCTCCTTCAGAATGAATTGGTTGGATCTCCTTGCAGTCCAAGGGACTCTCAAGAGTCTTTTCCAACACCACAGTTCAAAAGCATCAATTCTTCGGCACTCAGCCTTCTTCACAGTCCAACTCTCACATCCATACATGACCACAGGAAAAACCATAGCCTTGACTGCTGCTGCTGCTAAGTCGCTTCAGTCGTGTCCGACTCTGTGCGACCCCATAGACGGCAGCCCACCAGGCTCCCCGTCCCTGGGATTCTCCAGACAAGAACACTGGAGTGTGTTGCCATTTCCTTCTCCAATGCATTAAAGTGAAAAGTGCAAGTGAAGTCGCTCAGTCGTGCCTGACCCTTAGCAACCCCATGGACTGTAGCCCACCAGGCTCCTCCGTCCATGGGATTTTCCAAACAAGAGTACTGGAATGGGGTGCCATTGCCTTCTCTGATAGCCTTGACTAGATGGAC
>SJYX01019086.1:36811-153512 GCA_006410675.1 Oreotragus oreotragus | reverse complement strand
GGGTATGGTTTTTCCAGTAGTCATTTGTGGATGTGAGAGTTGGACTATAAAGAAAGCTGAGCACTGAAGAATTGATGCTTTTGAACTGTGGTGTTGGAGAAGACTCTTGAGAGTCCCTTGGACTCAAGAAGATTCAACCATTCTATACTAAAGGAGACCAGTCTGAAGAATTGATGCTTTGAACTGTGTTGTTGGAGAAGACTCTTGAGAGTCCCTTGGACTCAAGGAGATTCAACCATTCCATCCTAAAGGAGATCAGTTCTGGGTGTTCATTGGAAGGATTGATGTTGAAGCTGAAACTCCAGTACTTTGGCCACTTGATGCGAAGAGCTGACTCATCTGAAAAGACCCTGATGCTGGGAAAGATTGAGGGCAGGAGGAGCAGGGGATGACAGAGGATGAGATGGTTGGATGGCATCACCGACTCAATGGATGTGAGTTTGGGTAAACTCTGGGAGTTGGTGATGGACAGGGAGGCCTGGCATGCTGTGGTTCATGGGTTCATAAAAAGTCAGACATGACTGAGCAACTGAACTGAACTGAGCTGATGGTGATTGACTGAGTCCCTCATTCGTGTCTGACTCTTGTGACACCATGGACTATGATCTGCCAGGCTCCTCTTTTTCAGGTTCTTCCCATATAAGTTATTACAAAATATTGAGTAGCGTTCCCTGTGCTATTACAGTAGGTCCTTTTTAGTTATCTATTTTATATATAGTAGTATATACATGTAAATTGCAATTTCCTAATTTATCCCTTCCGGCCATGTTTCCCCTTTGGTAACCATAAGTCTAATTTCAAAATCTGTGAGTCTGTTTCTGTTCTGTGACAAGTTCATTTGTCATTTAAAAAACCCTTTTGTTTAATTGTTTGGGCCGTGCTGGGTCTTCGTTGCTGCACAGGCTTTCCTCTCGTTGCGGCCGGCAGGGGCTACTCTCTAGCTGTGGTGAGTGGGCTGCTCACTGCAGGGGCTTCCCTTGTTGCCGAGGACAGGCTCTAGGGTTTGCAGGCTTCAGTAGTGGGCTCAACAGCTGCAGCTCCTGGACTCTAGAGCACAGGTTTGATAGTTGTGATGCATGGGCTAAGTTGCTCTGTGGCATGTGGACTCTTTCCAGACGAGGGATCGACCCCATGTCTCCTGAATTAGCAGGCAGATTCTTTACCACTGAGCCACCAGGGAAGCCCTGCGTCATGTTTTAAAATTAGATTTCACATATAAGTGAGACCATATGACAATAGAATACTACTCAGCCATAAAAACAGATTAAAAAAAAAAATGAAATAATGCCATTTGCAGCAACATGAATGGACCTAGAGATGATCATATTTAATGAAGTCAGACAGAGTAAGGAATCATTTTGATAAATTACACTCAAGAGAGAAAAATATACTTATTTTTCTAACTTCTCTTTTTTGCATGTTATTATCTTAATAATCATAAAATCATCTTTTAAAACTCAGATGCTTACTTACATCAGTTGTATCTCTTATTTTACCAAAAAAAAAAAAAAAGACTAATGTAGAAAATAGAGAATGTGTTGTGTCTTAGAGTACACTCCTTCACCTCTCTTAGTAGATAAAAGTGTTCAAGTGAAAACTAAAATTCCTTTGTCAAGATGAAGAACACAGCATATAATCCAGGCTCTTGAGAATGACTGCAAATTCAGCATTGTTTCAAGGCCAGGAAGTGCCATCTAAGAAGTGACACATTAACAGTTTTTAAACAATGAGAGTCATAATATCTGAGGATAAGAGCTGTTGGTTTGAACAATAAATTCTTTTATCTATTTATTTTTAATTGAAGGATAATTGCTTTATAGTATTGCATTGGTTATGAATCAACCATAGGTTAACCCATGTCCCTTCCCACTTGAACCTCCCTCCCAACTCCCCCTCATCCCACCACCCCCTCATCCCACCCCTCTAGGCTGTTACCAAGTCTCAGTTTGAGATCCCCAGAGTCATACAGCAAATTCTCATTGGCTATCTATTTAATACATGGTAATGTATGTTTCCATGTTACTCTCTCCATACCTCCCACCCTCTTCTTCCCCCATCCCCGACTCCCCAGCTATGTCCATAACTCTTGAGCAATGAATTTTTAGGTAGGGTTCCTTTTTAATGAAGTGAGAATAAGGCCTCAATCCATGCGTATTTGCTCAAACCAGGCCTGGAATTCTCCCATTTCTCCATAGTTCATTAGGGACTAGTTTAGATTTGGGGACTAGTTCCCTGGGTCGGGAAGATCCCCTGGAGAAGGAAATGGCAACTGACTCTAGTACTCTTGCCTGGAGAATCCCATGGAGGGAGGAGCCTGGTAGGCTACAGTCCATGGGGTTGCAAAGAGTCGGACATGACTGAGCGACTTCACTTAGGGGACTAGTCCTCTTCCCAAGTAAGAAACACTATAACTAAGAGCTGGAAAGCTCTGCTGGCCTCTCAGAGGGGAGGGCAGAGTTGAGGATGTCAAGAAATCATCTGGTCATTAGAACAGACCAGCAAATTGATCCTCCAGTCACGTAAACCTTCATGTATTCGTTACTGTTTCCTTAGGCTCCATGATCACTTTCCCTCCAAATTAGTATTTTTTTAAATTTCCACTCACAGTTGGAATTCTTTTTATTGTTGCTGTTAATTTTCAGGGTTCTGTTTGGGGGAAACTATATTGATTTGTGCAAAATCTGTAAAAAATATAAACAGAAAGAGCAATCTGTTCACTTCCTTAAAGGCTCACATTCACTGTAAAAAGCACAAATAGCAGCCATTCTGTGTAGTTCCCCACAGCTAAAGCCAGTCACCAAAACTTTCTGTCCTCACTGTGCATGCTATATAATTAAAGAAATGCAATTTTAATAACAGAAAAATGTTTAAGTAGGTAACATACCCCTTTTACTTCATTATTTCTTTATGGTGATGTATTTCTATCTCTAACTTTTACCTCAAAACTTTTTTGATCACTTCCAGGGAAAATGTAAGTACAATATAACAAATCAGTAGGGAGGAATTTTCTGCAGTGAGCATGCATTCCTCTTGCAAAGAGAAAGAGAAAGCAAAAAAAGTTATTTTCTCTTCATTTTCTTTATTTTCTCTACTCATGCTATTTTAGGAACTAACACAAGCCGGATTTGAGATTGCCAGAAGAAATATCAATAACCTCGGATATGCAGATGACAGCATCTCATGGCAGAAAGTGAAGAACTAAAGAGCCTCTTGATGAAAGTGAAAGAGGAGAGTGAAAACGTTGACTTAAAGCTCAACATTCAGAAAACTAAGATCATGGCATCCGATCCTGCTCACTTCATGGCAGACAGATAGGGAAACAATGGAAATAGTGACAGACTTTACCTTTTGGGGCTCCAAAATCACTGCAGATGGTGACTGAAGCCATGAAATTAAAAGATGCTTGCTCCTTAGAAGAAAAGCTATAACCAACCTTGACAGTATATTAAAAAGCAGGGACATTACTTTGTGACAAAGGTCTGTCTAGTCAAAACTGTGGTTTTTCCAGTAGTCATGTATGGATATAAGAATGGAATATAAAGAAAGCTGAGTGCCAAAGAACTGATGCTTTTGAACTGTGGTGTTGAAGAAGACTTCAATGAATATTCATTGGAAGGACTGATGCTGAAGCTGAAACTCCAATACTTTGGCCACCTGATGCAAAGAATCAAATCACTGGAAAAGACCCTGATGCTGGGAAAGACTGAGGGCAGGAGAAGAGGGGGACAGGATGAGATAGTTGGATGGCATCACCGACTCAATGGATATGAGTTTGAGTAGGCTCTGGGAGTTGATGATGGACAGGGATGCCTGGTGTGCTGCAGTCCATGGGGTTTCAAAGAGTTGGACCTGACTGAGTGAACTGAACTGAAAAGTTATTTAAATAAAAAAAGAAAAAGAGAGAAGGATCACAAGAAAGGGCAGCTAAAAACAAGGCAGGAATGAAGCTACTACTAAGACTGCACTTTTTAAAAGAAATCAATATTTTTATTCATTCCAAGATTTCATTCTGTGTAGCTTAGAGGTAAAACAGCATTTTTGAAGAAAAATGGGGGCTGGGATCAAGTGCCCACAGCAGGCAAGTGGTAGGTCATGCCACTGGCAGGGGAGGGGTGTCAATGCTGCCTCTGCAAACAGCAGCTTCAAAATTGCTCCTCATGCTCCAGCGGGTAAGATTCCAGCTTCCACTGCAAGGGACACAGGCTCAGTGCCTGGTCGGGGAGCTAAGATCGCCACATGGTGCGGCCAAAAAACCGCTCCTGATACTGGTTAAGGGCTAAAGCGATTGGACAACCAAGCTGTCTGCTGTGATCAGACAAACTGTAGAGTGCTGTTCCAAGCTTAGACTGGGTTTTGAGAACAGTGCAGCAGGTAACGTGCCCACCTTCATCACCCTGTCTCCTGACATCACATCAATAAGCACAGAAGAAAAAAACTGTGGCTGGGCTCTCAAAGGAAGGAAAGTTCTGTGATGAGAGACTTCCCTGGGGAGTCCGGATTAGACTGGCAGTCAAGCACAGCTCATCTCCCAAGTGACAGCTGAAGTGAAAGTGAAGCCACTCAGTTGTGTCTGACTCTTTGTGACCCCATGGACTGTAGCCTACCAGGCTGCTCTGTCCATGGGATTTTCCAGGCAAGAATATTGGACTGGGTTGCCATTTCCTTCTCCAGGAGATCTTCCTGACCCAGGGGTTGAACCCTGGTCTCCCTCATTGTAGGCAGATGCTTTACCTTCTGAGCCACCAGGGAAGATTGACAGTTAAACACAGACCTAAAGAATGCATGGGAATAAATTAGGTGAAGAATGGAGAAAGAACTTTTCAGGTGGTAGAGGGAGCAGGTGCAAATATCTTTCAGCTAAAGGGACTTCCCTGAGGGTCCAATGGTTAAGAATCCGCCTTCCAATGCAGGGCACAAGGATCACAGATTCAATCCCCAGTCAGGGAATTAAGATCTCACATGCTGCGGGGCAGCTAAGCCTGAGCTCCACAGCTAGAGAAGCCTGCGCGCTGTCACGAAGGCCCAGCACGGCCCCTCAAAAGAAAAAGATCCTTCAGCTAACATGAACTGAAAGGAGGGTGTGAGGAGAGGGAAGCAGACAGAGGAGAGGAGAGAGGCTATGATTATGCAGGGCTTTCTATATACGAGGAGCTGTGTCAAGCCCTTTCTATGCATCCATTCACTTAATCCTTATAAAAACTGTATGATGTGGTTACCAAAGGGAACAGTGGGGAGAGGGACAAATTAGGTATACAGGATTAACAGATACACACTACTATATGTAAAACAGACAAACAACAAGGATTTACTGCATAACACTGAGAACTAATTCAACATCTTGTAATAACCCATAACAGAAAAGAATTTGAATATATACATATCAATATATTGATATTAACTGAATCACTTTGCTGTACATTTGAAACTAACACAATACTGTAAATCAACAAAGGTTCAATAATAATAAGCCTCTATGATATAGCTACTACTATTTTCCCATTTTATTTTTAAATTTATTTTCTTTAAAGATTTTTTTTTTTTGATGTGCACCATTTTTAAAGTCTTTATTGAGTTTGTTACAATATTACTTCTGTTTTATAGTTTTTGGCCATGAGGCATGTGGGATCTTAGTGAGACAGAGTGTCACACTATAGAGCCTGAATCTTTAATTCTTAGATTTGCCTGTCCACATCACAAAGAGAAAAGCTACTGCATGGATATACCCTACGCAGGCAGAGACAGCTTGCACCATCTGACAAGAGCCTGCAGTATGTACTGCTTCTCAATTCTGGGATCAGTGATCAGCGATACCACCTTGGTATCTGGAAGTTGGTCATGATGAGAGGACTCACACTAGAAAAGCTGGCAAATGCTATCCATAAGGACTTTTACCCCTCCTCAACCAGGAGAGACAGTTTAAGTACTGACCAGCATACTACTATCTCTCTGCTCAAAACTGTATACAAGTTTTCATAAAATAATAATAATGAATTCAACCCATCATCAGTTCTGCAGAATCTCATGTGCATACATTCTCAGCAGTGAGACAGTGGTGACAACTTTTTTTAAAAAGGCATTGGATCCAGTAAATTCAATGCCCTTAATTCAGTTTCAGTTCCCTGCTAGACATTGCACAAATCTGAGAAGAAATATTAATAAATGTATGATTTCTTAATTTTAGGCAACGTGAAATTCTAAGAGAATAGACAGTGGTGACAACTTTTTTTAAAAAGGCATTGGATCCAGTAAATTCAATGCCCTTAATTCAGTTTCAGTTCCCTGCTAGACATTGCACAAATCTGAGAAGAAATATTAATAAATGTATGATTTCTTAATTTTAGGCAACGTGAAATTCTAAGAGAATTCTTTTGTCTGAGGACACAGCAGGAAGGCTTGGTAGTTTAAAGACCATCTTTCCCTCTATAGACTCATCTAACACTGGACAAGAACTGCTAAAAACAAAATTATTAACTTTTTTAAACCCCACTTTTTAAGATTGTGAAAACTTTCTTTATATTCTAATCTTCAGTTTTTCATTTGAGATAGTCTGGTCCTTCTCTTTGATAGGTGTTTAGATCAGAGAATGTAATTAACAATATATAAACAGAAAAATTACTTTCTACATTTAATTAATATATATTAAGTATTATTATATACTATAATATTCGATTATATTAATTATGCTGATAATTAACATAATAAACACATAATATATTAATATGCACTGTGCGTGTGTGTGTCTGTGTGTGCTTTCATTCATGTCCAACTCTTTGTAGCCCCATTGACTGTAGCCCACCAGGCTCCTCTGTCCATGGGATTTCCCAGGCAATATTGGCATGGATTGCGATTTCCTACTCCAGAGGATCTTTCCAACCCAGGGATCCAGCCTGAGCCTCTAGTGTCTCCTGCATTGGTAGGCAGATTCTTTACCACTAGCACCACTTGGGAAGCCATATAATACACATTAATATACAATAAACATGAAATAATTCTAGATTTTGAAATGATTTGATGTTCCTCTACTAGTTAAGTGCGTGCATATAGACCAGAGCTAGAAACCCAGCCTGATACCATTCTGGGTGACAAAAAACGCACTCATGTGGGAATGAGCCTGATTCCTTGCCTTCAGAACACTTAGCTTTATCTATATGTATTTGTTAGTATAGTTTTAGAAACCTGCTATTGCACCCACTAGACTGTGCATGCATGCTCAACCACATCTGACTTTTTGCGACCCCGTGGACTAGCCAGACAGGCTTCTCTGTCCATGGAATTTTTCAGACAAGAATACTGGAGTGGGTTGCCACTCTACCAGAGGATCTTCCTGACCCAGGGCTAGAACCCCAGTCTCCTGCATTGGCAGCTGGATTCTTTACCTAATGAGCCATCGTGGAAGCTCTGCTAGATGGTGAGCTCCATGCAAAGGGGACTCTGTCTGCTTTCACCACCTCTCCCTTTCACCCACCACTGTACCCCCAGTACCTAGTGGAGTGTCTGGTATGGACCAGATCCTCCATAAAAATTTGCTGCATAAACGGTAGGAGGAATTCCTGATACGGAGTTCTATAAGCATGAGGGCATCATGGACATTCTGGTAGGGGAAAAAAAAAATCTGCACTAAGGAAAGGAAGCCCAACTATCAAAGCCAGGCTGAATAATAACCCCTCCCCGGCACCCCACCTCCCCCATGCTCTCAGTCCTCTCACATCACAAGAAAACTTTCGAGTCCTGCACGTGGTCTACCACTCAGATAGCCCTCTGCCTCAGGGTCCTAAAGACAACCCTTGAAGCAAGAAGAGAAGCTTTGGAAGGCATTTGGAATTCCTGGCAGTGCAGCCTGGGTACCTTCCGGCGATTGTGGCCACCACAGAACATGTGCATGAGCGGAGTGAGCTTGCCCAGCCTCTAGGACCCCGCGAAGGTGGTGGGGACTCAAGGTTTTCCAAAGCCTCCCAGGCATCAGCAGCGACAGGAGTGACCAAGCACAGGCAGACGTGCCAATGAGTGATTCCAAGAAGAGTTTGTGAGTTCATAGGAAGCAGCCTTTATAATACCCACTCCACCCTAAACAACAGAGTCTGAGCAAGCTGGTGTCCCACTACTAATGTATACACGACTTAAAAGGCTCTCTGGCCATAGCGACAGGAGTGACCAAGCACAGGCAGACGTGCCAATGAGTGATTCCAAGAAGAGTTTGTGAGTTCATAGGAAGCAGCCTTTATAATACCCACTCCACCCTAAACAACAGAGTCTGAGCAAGCTGGTGTCCCACTACTAATGTATACACGACTTAAAAGGCTCTCTGGCCATCAGCTCCACAACCTGTCTCTCTCTTCAATCCTATGCAAGGAAATTTAGATACCAAAATTCCATGACCTATCCCTTTAATTTCTAGCTGGGACCTTAAATTTTTGTTGCTGTTATAAAGTAATGCATGCTGGACTTGCTTCCACACAGGGGGCATAGGTTCCATCCCTGGTCTGGAACTAAGATTCCACATGCCCTGTGGCCAAAAAGATAATAAAACAAAGTCAGGTTAAAAAAAAATAAAGTATTGCCCACTGAATTCTTTATGTTCTCTTTCTCTTACCAGATCCTGAAAATGTTTATTTTGAAAATACCTTGCAATTCTCAAAAACTGCACTTTATATATTAAAAATGTTCATACATTTTACTTCCTTCCTAGAGAAAAATAAATAACAAATAAATACGAAATTGCTATGATCACATAAAGCTGTCCTTCTCAAAGGGGGTCAGCTCAGACCTGACAGCACCTGACGCCCCATGTCGTCTGGCACAGGGACCACGGCAGTCTGGTTTCTGGCCGGGTCTGCACTGACCTAATCCTGACAGCTGATGCTTCATTAGAAGTTATAAATCAGAAACTCTACCCTTCTCTCACCCGCAGTCTGGTAAATGGCTACTTGTTTCTTGAGAAGGGGGGAAAAAATCCTAGAGCTGATATACTTTTCTGAAACTTCCTTCTTCTAAACAGCAAAGGAAGCGTATAAAAGGAAATGCCCCCCTCCCCTTCTTGGCATGGCTGCGGACTCAGTGTTCCTCTTAAGTGCTCTCTAACCACATTGCAAAACACATTATGGAAATCAGTGAGCACATTGGGTTCAGACTGTGTGATAAGCTTTTTCTTAAAAAGAAGCAAAGGGGGAACTCGAGATGCCATTCATTTTATTCAGAGTAAAGCAGTGTCCTTTTTTTTTTTTTTTTTAAATTTCTTTTCCCATCTCTAACATGCTATTTGGTTATGGAGTGATAAGTTCCATTTCAAAGAAATCTGAGAAGGAAATTCCTTTCAGAATTTGGATTTTATCTCTTGGGTTTTAACTTGCTATTGGTCTCAGTTCCTGATACTTTCTGTGGTCAAAGGCTCTCAATCAGGGTGGGCATCAGAAGTGCTTGGAGAACTTTAAATAAATTACATATGCCAGCCTTAAAACCTTGCATATCCTTTGAGCGTGAAATTGCACACGGAGGCATTTCACTTGAAGAAATGATCATCTGTGCTGCTGAAGGGCCTGCAGCACTGGGTCCAAGTCTCTGGGTATTAAAGAGACTACACAGAAGGAACTGGAGCAGAGCCACTGAGAGCAGATTTATTTGAAAACCTTACACTGCCAACATCATACCTGGCACCTCTTACTGGTGTGACAGTGGAAACCGCCTCCTCTGCAGGGCTATGATGTTTTCCACCCAAATAGCCTGTTGATCTCACTTCTAGCAAGTCACGTCCGACTCTGCAGACACCCTTCATGGAGCCAAACCATCTTGCCACCCCACTGGTACAATCCCCGGTGGCCCCTCTGTGTTTGTCCTCATGAGCAGCCAGTCCATAATAGTCCCTCTCTTCTGGCTAGGGCTGTTGCCAAGGAGTCTGGGCATGTGCGATGCTCAGGGTCTTCTAAGGACAGTGTCTGTGGTCATCATACTGATATCATTCGGCTGCCGTCCAGCAGCAGTTAACTCTCTGTCTCCAACTTCTGCTGGGCTAGACACATCACGGAGTGAGTGGCTGCTGACTCTTGTACATGGCAGAGGGTCCCCGCAAACAGAGACCCCCTGCGCTATCCACACACCTGTGACCTAACTGGGCACGTCTCCCCTGCCCAGTTCAAATACACAGCATCTTATTCATTTTAACCATATCCTTGTCCTTTTCTTCCCAACCCTTTCACTTTTGAAAAAGTCTGAGCAATAATGTTTGTAGCAGCTACAAACTAGGAGGGGACATCCCTGGTGGCACAGTGGATAAGAATCCGCCTGCCAATGTAGGGAACACTGGTTCAATGCCTGGTCCGGGAAGATTCCAAATGCCACGGAGCAACTAAGCCTGTGTGCCACGACTGCTGAAGCCCACACACTCCAGAGGATATTCAACAGTCTAGACCAACAAATGAGACCATGGGAGATACATCTTGGGTCTAGTTTAAAAATGAGAGAGAGAAGAACATGGAAGGAAGAAGAGAGATGAAGTCCAGTCACTAAGAGGTTGGGACCAAGCTAGCAAAATTCAGATGGAAGTGTTAAAGTGTGCTCATTTGTACTCACATATTAGTAGGAGCCACTCTCTGGTGGCTCAAACAGTAAAGAATCTGCCTGCCCTGTAGGAGACCTGCGTTTGATCCCTGGGTCTGGAAGATCCCCTGAGGAAAGGAATGGCTACCACTACAGTATTCTTGCCTGGAGAATGCCGTGGACAGAGGAACCTGGTAGGCTACAGTCAGTGGGGTCACAAAGAGTAAGACACAACTGAGTGACTAACATTAGTAAGAGGAGACATGCAGGCTCTATCTTGTATTCTTATGGTTTGCTCACATGACTAGGACTTGACACTATTAGGTGCTCTGGGCACCTGTGACATTACATGCCTTGGAGATCTGTGTTCCAGAAAATATTCCCAACTGAGCCACAGTCTATGGGAAATGACTCGCTTAGACATTATAATGTGGTAATCACTTGATACTTTGGCATTTCAACTGGTAAGAGGAATTTAGCAGAAAGGATCCCTTGGGCCAGGGAAGATTGGTTTAACCATATATCAAATATAGAGCTTTTATTATTTTTTAAATTTAGAAAAAGAAAAGCTAAATGAAGATCAAATTTTGGTGGCTTGGAATTAAAGAGTTAAGACAGCTGCGGAGGTGGGAAGGGATAGAATGGGAGTGTGGGGTTAGCAGATGCAAACTAGTATATATAGAATGGCTAACACCAAGGTCCTACTGTATAGCACAAGGAGCTATATTTAATATCTTGTGATAAACCATAATGGAAAAGAATATATAAAAAAGAATGTTTATATATGTACAACTGAATCATTTTGCTGCACAGCAGAAATTAACACAACATTGTAGATCACCTATACTTCAATAAATAAATATACTGATGCAACAACAACGACAAAAGATAATTAGGCTAGTGTAAGACTATCCATTAAGTCCAAGCTTAGAAGAATACCTTAGTTTCATCTAGCACAAGGTGAAAACTGCGACAACTGATGTGTATGCATTTCAAACTATCTGGAGAGAGCAAAGAACAGAATATATTTTCTTTACCGATACTTCCTAAGGGAAGTCAAATTAGTGTGAACTCTGTCCCACATCCCTATCCTACCACTTCGATGCTAAGGTAGCATATGCAGTGAACATATTTATGCTTATGTTCAGATTGATGTTTTATAATTTATGTTTATGAATTTACATATTAATATTCCAGAGGATAAGTGGGAATACCCCATTGATTTAAAATTCATACAATTGATTTTATTAGTAGCCTGTTAAAATGAGTATAGGAGACTATTTGAGTTCAAATTTTACACAAAAGTTAAGTATACTTATAATTAATATTTATAAAAGTATTTTGAAAGAATGATAGTTTTTTAAGTGTGACTTTATTAAAGAATGGAGCTACTTAACTAGACATTAACACTCCTAAGTTTGAGCAGAGAAGAGCTCAAGAAAGAGGCTCTTCAACTAGGAAGCAGCAGTTGGACAAGATGTTCTAGAGTCTTCTCCCCAGGAATGACTTCTTCCTTGGGGTTCTCTTATTTTAAAGGAAAATTTCCCTTTAAAAAACCAGTTCATCATTTAAAATATAAAATGTCAATAACTTATGCTCAAAAATATACTTGTGCATTTTAAAAAAAGAATTTTCACTAAAAACTTAGAAAGATCACATTCACATGGAAAATACAGACTTATTAAAAACAGTCCAATTTCAAAATAGGCTTGTGTCATTAAGGAGTCTAGAAAAGTAGTCAAGGGTTTGACAATTCTCAAACCACCTCAGTTTAACACAAAACACTCAGCTCTGGAAGGCAGGTGTACCTTGGGAGTACCTTTTCCTCCACAGACTCATTGGCTGCCACTGTCATCTTCTCTGCCTTTATCACCTGTGTTATTTTAAACATAACAGCCTCTCGTCTCCCACCAAAGGACAAAGTGCAAAATATGAAGCTCAGAGTCTCAGATTTCATGGTGGCCTCCAATTCAGCTCTTCTTTTCAAACTGAGGAGCAAGAGTGGCGAGCGGGGTGGTGGCTCACTCTTCCCTAAGGAAGGGGTGGTGGCTCACCCTTCAGTCATAAGAAATGACTGGCGAGTGTTTCCCTTCCCGGTTGTAGTAGTCACCTTATTACCCCAAAGCATTCTCCTGTGACTCACTCAATTTACCCTCATCCACCCCATCAGTCAGGGAGTGATGAATGAAACATACCAATTTTAAATGCAAAATCTTTGCCATCCAATAACCACACCATGCAAATACTGTACATCGAACAAGATACTATCATATAAAACTAAAGTGGAGGGGACTTATGACTGACCAAACAAAATCTTCAGTTAACAAAATACTTTTTTTAAAAGGCCAGTTGATATTTAGTTTCAACTGTTCCCTTTGGAAAAATGAGGCATAACTTGGTAATCTTCAGCATTTTGACAATTCACAATTATGAAGCAACTAAATTAAAAAAACACACATAAATCTCCAGGAAATATCTGCACTAGTCATATCAATTCCCATATCAAAGTATCCAGACTAAAAAGTGTGCTAGTCACTCAGCTGTGTCCAGACTAATCTTCTTATATATTCATCTAAACTTAAGTTTTTGAGAGAGTCCCTAAAATACAAATGTATAATAATTTACTTAGGTAATTTTCCTGTTAGAGTAAACATTAAAGATTTAGTAGTCAATATTTAGTAAGTTTATTCATTTATAAGTCCTATAAAGATCAAAAAAAAGAAAAGAACTGTATAACTATCAGAGCTGTCTCTTATACACATCTTTACCAAGCCGCAGTTTGAGATCCCCAGAGTCATACAGCAAATTCTCATTGGCTATCTATTTTATACATGGTAATGTATGTTTCCATGTTACTCTCTCCATACCTTCCACCCTCTTCTTCCCCCGCCCCCGACTCCCCAGCCGTGTCCATAACTCTTGAGCAATGAATTTTTAGGTAGGGTTCATTTTTAATGAAGTGAGAATAAGGCCTCAATCCATGCGTATTTGGTCAAACCAGGCCTGGAATTCTCCCATTTCTCCATAGTTCATTAGGGACTAGTTTAGATTTGGGGACTAGTTCCCTGGGTCGGGAAGATCCCCTGGAGAAGGAAATGGCAACTGACTCTAGTACTCTTGCCTGGAGAATCCCATGGAGGGAGGAGCCTGGTAGGCTACAGTTCATGGGGTTGCAAAGAGTCGGACATGACTGAGCGACTTCACTTAGGGGACTAGTCCTCTTCCCAAGTAAGAAACACTATAACTAAGAGCTGGAAAGCTCTGCTGGCCTCTCAGAGGGGAGGGCAGAGTTGAGGATGTCAAGAAATCATCTGGTCATTAGAACAGACCAGCAAATTGATCCTCCAGTCACGTAAACCTTCATGTATTCGTTACTGTTTCCTTAGGCTCCATGATCACTTTCCCTCCAAATTAGTATTTTTTTAAATTTCCACTCACAGTTGGAATTCTTTTTATTGTTGCTGTTAATTTTCAGGGTTCTGTTTGGGGGAAACTATATTGATTTGTGCAAAATCTGTAAAAAATATAAACAGAAAGAGCAATCTGTTCACTTCCTTAAAGGCTCACATTCACTGTAAAAAGCACAAATAGCAGCCATTCTGTGTAGTTCCCCACAGCTAAAGCCAGTCACCAAAACTTTCTGTCCTCACTGTGCATGCTATATAATTAAAGAAATGCAATTTTAATAACAGAAAAATGTTTAAGTAGGTAACATACCCCTTTTACTTCATTATTTCTTTATGCTGATGTATTTCTATCTCTAACTTTTACCTCAAAACTTTTTTGATCACTTCCAGGGAAAATGTAAGTACAATATAACAAATCAGTAGGGAGGAATTTTCTGCAGTGAGCATGTATTCCTCTTGCAAAGAGAAAGAGAAAGCAAAAAAAGTTATTTTCTCTTCATTTTCTTTATTTTCTCTACTCATGCTATTTTAGGAACTAACACAAGCCGGATTTGAGATTGCCAGAAGAAATATCAATAACCTCGGATATGCAGATGACAGCATCTCATGGCAGAAAGTGAAGAACTAAAGAGCCTCTTGATGAAAGTGAAAGAGGAGAGTGAAAACGTTGACTTAAAGCTCAACATTCAGAAAACTAAGATCATGGCATCCGATCCTGCTCACTTCATGGCAGACAGATAGGGAAACAATGGAAATAGTGACAGACTTTACCTTTTGGGGCTCCAAAATCACTGCAGATGGTGACTGAAGCCATGAAATTAAAAGATGCTTGCTCCTTAGAAGAAAAGCTATAACCAACCTTGACAGTATATTAAAAAGCAGGGACATTACTTTGTGACAAAGGTCTGTCTAGTCAAAACTGTGGTTTTTCCAGTAGTCATGTATGGATATAAGAATGGAATATAAAGAAAGCTGAGTGCCAAAGAACTGATGCTTTTGAACTGTGGTGTTGAAGAAGACTTCAATGAATATTCATTGGAAGGACTGATGCTGAAGCTGAAACTCCAATACTTTGGCCACCTGATGCAAAGAATCAAATCACTGGAAAAGACCCTGATGCTGGGAAAGACTGAGGGCAGGAGAAGAGGGGGACAGGATGAGATAGTTGGATGGCATCACCGACTCAATGGATATGAGTTTGAGTAGGCTCTGGGAGTTGATGATGGACAGGGATGCCTGGTGTGCTGCAGTCCATGGGGTTTCAAAGAGTTGGACCTGACTGAGTGAACTGAACTGAAAAGTTATTTAAATAAAAAGAGAAAAAGAGAGAAGGATCACAAGAAAGGGCAGCTAAAAACAAGGCAGGAATGAAGCTACTACTAAGACTGCACTTTTTAAAAGAAATCAATATTTTTATTCATTCCAAGATTTCATTCTGTGTAGCTTAGAGGTAAAACAGCATTTTTGAAGAAAAATGGGGGCTGGGATCAAGTGCCCACAGCAGGCAAGTGGTAGGTCATGCCACTGGCAGGGGAGGGGTGTCAATGCTGCCTCTGCAAACAGCAGCTTCAAAATTGCTCCTCATGCTCCAGCGGGTAAGATTCCAGCTTCCACTGCAAGGGACACAGGCTCAGTGCCTGGTCGGGGAGCTAAGATCGCCACATGGTGCGGCCAAAAAACCGCTCCTGATACTGGTTAAGGGCTAAAGCGATTGGACAACCAAGCTGTCTGCTGTGATCAGACAAACTGTAGAGTGCTGTTCCAAGCTTAGACTGGGTTTTGAGAACAGTGCAGCAGGTAACGTGCCCACCTTCATCACCCTGTCTCCTGACATCACATCAATAAGCACAGAAGAAAAAAACTGTGGCTGGGCTCTCAAAGGAAGGAAAGTTCTGTGATGAGAGACTTCCCTGGGGAGTCCGGATTAGACTGGCAGTCAAGCACAGCTCATCTCCCAAGTGACAGCTGAAGTGAAAGTGAAGCCACTCAGTTGTGTCTGACTCTTTGTGACCCCATGGACTGTAGCCTACCAGGCTGCTCTGTCCATGGGATTTTCCAGGCAAGAATATTGGACTGGGTTGCCATTTCCTTCTCCAGGAGATCTTCCTGACCCAGGGGTTGAACCCTGGTCTCCCTCATTGTAGGCAGATGCTTTACCTTCTGAGCCACCAGGGAAGATTGACAGTTAAACACAGACCTAAAGAATGCATGGGAATAAATTAGGTGAAGAATGGAGAAAGAACTTTTCAGGTGGTAGAGGGAGCAGGTGCAAATATCTTTCAGCTAAAGGGACTTCCCTGAGGGTCCAATGGTTAAGAATCCGCCTTCCAATGCAGGGCACAAGGATCACAGATTCAATCCCCAGTCAGGGAATTAAGATCTCACATGCTGCGGGGCAGCTAAGCCTGAGCTCCACAGCTAGAGAAGCCTGTGCGCTGTCACGAAGGCCCAGCACGGCCCCTCAAAAGAAAAAGATCCTTCAGCTAACATGAACTGAAAGGAGGGTGTGAGGAGAGGGAAGCAGACAGAGGAGAGGAGAGAGGCTATGATTATGCAGGGCTTTCTATATACGAGGAGCTGTGTCAAGCCCTTTCTATGCATCCATTCACTTAATCCTTATAAAAACTGTATGATGTGGTTACCAAAGGGAACAGTGGGGAGAGGGACAAATTAGGTATACAGGATTAACAGATACACACTACTATATGTAAAACAGACAAACAACAAGGATTTACTGTATAACACTGAGAACTAATTCAACATCTTGTAATAACCCATAACAGAAAAGAATTTGAATATATACATATCAATATATTGATATTAACTGAATCACTTTGCTGTACATTTGAAACTAACACAATACTGTAAATCAACAAAGGTTCAATAATAATAAGCCTCTATGATATAGCTACTACTATTTTCCCATTTTATTTTTAAATTTATTTTCTTTAAAGATTTTTTTTTTNTAAATGTGCATTAAAATTTAACAGTAGGCTCCTGGAATAGAGGAACAAGGAATCTCTCCCAACCCAACAGCTATACAGCGCCTCTGAGAGTCCTAGCTCAAATATGTAGGGAGACAAATATTAGAGTGTAGGGTCTTCTAAGAAGAGAGAGCTGGGTAAACCTAGCTAGGCTTTGGAGCACTTGCTTCCTCAGTTTAAGCTATCCACAAAAAACCTATGGCAAATATCAAGTTAACCACAGTACATTAAGAATTTTCAATACCTCTGAGGACAAGAATAAACCAAAGGTTACACCATTACCATTTCTATTCAACACTGTACTGAAATCCTAGCCAGTATAATGAAGCGAGATAAAGAAATGGTGTTTAGGTATTAGGAAAAAAGAGAAGCAAAATGTCATTATTCATAGACTATATGATTATAAATGGACAAATCTCCCCCAAAAGTATAAATTATTTCCTCATACCAAAAACAGAAGAGTTATAAAATAAGATTTTTAAAAAGTGATACCATTTGTTACAACCTCAATAAAATTCCAACTTTTCTGTGGAAATGATAAGCTGATTCTAAAATGAACATGGAGATTCCTTCAAAAACTAGGAATAAAACCACCATATGACCCAGAAACCCCACTCCTAGGCATATACCCTGAGGAAACCAAAACTGAAAAAGATACATGTACCCCAACGTTCATTGCAGCATTACTGACAATAGCTAGAACACGGAAGCAACCTAGATGTCCATTGACACATGAATGGATAAAACAGCTGAGGGACATATACAGAATGGAATATTACTCAGCCATAAAAAGGAATGCTTTTGAGTCAGTTCTAATGAGGTGGATGAACCTACTGCCTATTACACAGAGTGAAGTAAATCAGAAAGAGAAAGATAAATATTGTATACTAACATATATATATATGGAATCTAGAAAGATGGTACTGATGAATTTATTTTCAGGGCAGCAATGGAGAAACATAGAGAACAGACTTATGGACATGGGGGGAGAGGAAGAAGGAGAGGGTGGGATGTATGGAGAGAATAACACGGAAACTTACATTACCATATGTAAAATAGATAGTCAATGGGATTGCTGTATGACTCAAGGAACTCAAACAGGGACTCTGTAACAACCTAGAGGGGTGGGATGGGGAGGAAGATGGAAAGGAGGTTCAAAAGGGAGGGGACATATGTATACCTGTGGCTGATTCATGTTGATATTTGGCAGAAAACAAAATTCTGTAAAGAAATTATCTTTCAATTTTAAAAAGTGGGGAAAAAAAAGAAAATACAAAGACCAAGACATTCTAGAAGAAAAGGAAAACAGGAAGGTTTACTCTTCTGGATACAAAGAGCTATTATAAACATGCAAGAATTAAGATATTGTAATGTTGGCACAGGAATAGAAAAGTAGGCCATGGAACAGAACAGAAAACTCAGCATAGACTATGGACACACACATCTGATTTATTAACTACAGAGAAATGTGACAAGGACAGACATTTTAATAAATGGTGCTTAGTCTATTAGCTATTATTTGGGGGGAAAAAAACAATCCCTTACTGCACAACACACACAAAGATTAGTTATGGGTAGATTGTGAAGTTCAAAGAGAATTTCAAAATGTTATATAGGAGACTGTCTTTAGGACTTTAAGGTTCAGATTCACAATATGACAAAATTGTTTCAAACAAGTAACCAAAAGAAAATACAGCAAATAAAGTGACACACTGGACTATTTTAAAATTAAAAGCTTTTCTCCATCAAAATATACAATTAAGAGCATGAAGTCACAGAATGAGATGTTTGCAATACATAAAATCAACAAAGAGCCTGAAATCTGAATATATAAATAATTCCTCCAAATCAATTTTTTAACACACTAGGGGAAAAATGAAATGAAAAATATGCTCAATCTTATTAATTATTGGGGAAATTAAATTGAAAACTATAATGAAATTCATGAATATTCTCACCAGAATGGTTAAAATAAAAAGGTTGACAACACAAGTGCTAGTGAGGATGGGGAACACAAAGACTGCTCATTCTGTGCTAGTGGAAGTCTAAATTAATATAATCTCTTTGAAAAACTGACATTAAGTACTTGAACATCTTGTGATCCATCAATTCTACTCCTGCACATTTAACCAACCCAAATGCTTATATATGGCAACAAGACACACGTTTAAGGATGTTCACAGCAGCAAAAACCGGAAACTGAAATGACCATCAAGAGTATAACTGATGGGAGTTCCCTGGTAGCCAAGTGGTTAGGATTCCAGACTTTCACTGCTACAGTCAAGGTTCAGTCCCTGGGCAGGGAACCAAGATCCCGCCAGCCAGGTGGCATGGCCAGAAAATAAAATAACAGAGTAGAACTGATAGAGGGTGATACATTTGTAAAATGAAATACTGTACAGGAATAAAAAATGAATATGAATGAACTACATCTAAACAGAAAAACAAGAATGGCCCATATTTTGAATAAAAGATGCACAGACAGAAAGATCATAGATAGATAGACAACAGTTTGATTTCCTTTTATCAAGCTTTCAAAAACAGATAAGCTAACCTGTGATATTAGAAGTAAGGCAGAAGTGACCTTTGGGATAGAAGGAAAGGTAGCCAACAGAGATGGCCTTTAGGGGCTGGCAAAGTTTGTTTTTTTTTTAACTGAGTAATGTTTCCATACTACTTTGTAGTATTCCATTAATATTGTCTATATTGTGTGAATTTTTCTGTTTGTGTGTTACACCTCAGTGAAAAATAAGAAAAAAGTAAACAAAAATATGCAACAATGGGTGAAACATAATGAGAAAGTTGGCCCAAAAGAGCAAACCATAGATAGTGCATCACTGTGACAGTAGTGTTCCTTGAAAGGTCATACCCTGAATTTTTGAAGCTCATAGGAACCTCCCAAGTGCTTTACAAGGTCACTGGCGGGGAAGGAAGAGAAAATGACAAATCAAGATTAAAATATGTATGTGTTGCCGTTTGATGCAAAGTCCATCTCTGTAGCCTTCTGAGGATACTCTGTGTATTTATATATTGTCCTAATGCTGCATCTAGGACANTCAAACAAGTAACCAAAAGAAAATACAGCAAATAAAGTGACACACTGGACTATTTTAAAATTAAAAGCTTTTCTCCATCAAAATATACAATTAAGAGCATGAAGTCACAGAATAAGATGTTTGCAATACATAAAATCAACAAAGAGCCTGAAATCTGAATATATAAATAATTCCTCCAAATCAATTTTTTAACACACTAGGGGAAAAATGAAATGAAAAATATGCTCAATCTTATTAATTATTGGGGAAATTAAATTGAAAACTATAATGAAATTCATGAATATTCTCACCAGAATGGTTAAAATAAAAAGGTTGACAACACAAGTGCTAGTGAGGATGGGGAACACAAAGACTGCTCATTCTGTGCTAGTGGAAGTCTAAATTAATATAATCTCTTTGAAAAACTGACATTAAGTACTTGAACATCTTGTGATCCATCAATTCTACTCCTGCACATTTAACCAACCCAAATGCTTATATATGGCAACAAGACACACGTTTAAGGATGTTCACAGCAGCAAAAACCGGAAACTGAAATGACCATCAAGAGTATAACTGATGGGAGTTCCCTGGTAGCCAAGTGGTTAGGATTCCAGACTTTCACTGCTACAGTCAAGGTTCAGTCCCTGGGCAGGGAACCAAGATCCCGCCAGCCAGGTGGCATGGCCAGAAAATAAAATAACAGAGTAGAACTGATAGAGGGTGATACATTTGTAAAATGAAATACTGTACAGGAATAAAAAATGAATATGAATGAACTACATCTAAACAGAAAAACAAGAATGGCCCATATTTTGAATAAAAGATGCACAGACAGAAAGATCATAGATAGATAGACAACAGTTTGATTTCCTTTTATCAAGCTTTCAAAAACAGATAAGCTAACCTGTGATATTAGAAGTAAGGCAGAAGTGACCTTTGGGATAGAAGGAAAGGTAGCCAACAGAGATGGCCTTTAGGGGCTGGCAAAGTTTGTTTTTTTTTTAACTGAGTAATGTTTCCATACTACTTTGTAGTATTCCATTAATATTGTCTATATTGTGTGAATTTTTCTGTTTGTGTGTTACACCTCAGTGAAAAATAAGAAAAAAGTAAACAAAAATATGCAACAATGGGTGAAACATAATGAGAAAGTTGGCCCAAAAGAGCAAACCATAGATAGTGCATCACTGTGACAGTAGTGTTCCTTGAAAGGTCATACCCTGAATTTTTGAAGCTCATAGGAACCTCCCAAGTGCTTTACAAGGTCACTGGCGGGGAAGGAAGAGAAAATGACAAATCAAGATTAAAATATGTATGTGTTGCCGTTTGATGCAAAGTCCATCTCTGTAGCCTTCTGAGGATACTCTGTGTATTTATATATTGTCCTAATGCTGCATCTAGGACATGTTCCAAAATCATGTAGTTTCTAATGATTTCATCCATTATCTAGTATACATCTCTCTCATAGCACTAAGCAGACCTACTCTTACTGCCTGTTTTTTTGCTCTCTATCATCAGTTTAAAAATTACTGAGGGCTGTGCAGGTATGATGTCACTTCAGTTGTGTCCAACTCTTTGCGACCCCATGGACTGTAGCCCACCAGGCTCCTCTGTCCATGGAATTCTCCAGGCAAGAATACTGGAGTAGGTTACCATTCCCTTCTCCAGGGTATCTACCTGACCCAGAGATCAAACCCATGTCTCCTGAGGCTCCTGCATTGCAGGCAGATTCTTTACTGCTGAGCCACCAGGGACGCTCACTGAAGGCTGCTGCTGCTGCTGCTAAGTTGCTTCAGTCGTGTCCGACTCTGTGCAGCCTCATAGACGGCAGCCCACCAGGCTCCCCCGTCCCTGGGATTCTCCAGGCAAGAACACTGGAGTGGGTTGCCATTTCCTTCTCCAATGCATGAAAGTGAAAAGTGAAAGTGAAGTCACTGAGTCGTGTTCAACTCTCAGCGACCTCATGGACTGCAGCCCACCAGGTTCCTCCGTCCATGGGATTTTCCAGGCAAGAGTACTGGAGTGGGGTGCCATTGCCTTCTCCGCACTGAAGGCTAGAGACTGTCAAATTTTCTGAGTGCTCTATCCTCGGGATCTAATTTCATGTAATATGCACTTAGTGACTATCTACTCAACATGTAAATAAAAATTTTATTAATAAATTTTAAAAATTACATCTTTCAAGCACCTTATAAATAATAAGATTAGCAGGACATTCTGCTTTTTTAAATATGTTTATTTATTTTAATTGGAGGCTAATTACTTTACAATATTGTATTGGTTTTGCCATACATCAATATGGATCCACCATGGGTGTACACGTGCTCCCCATCCTGAGGGCATTCTGCTTTGAATTACTATCTGTGTAATAAGAGTTCTCACAGCCTGAAAGCTGTATCTATAATATTCCTATTCTGCAGACACCCATCCATCAGAGTCTCTTGGGCGCTGCCTTTGGTTGAAACATAAATTCAAATTTATTTTCAAATAAACATCACATGCAAATTATTTGGCAACAGATATCAAAGGTCTTATCATGTGAGTGGTTGTTCACTGAGATACTGTTCTATTCTCTTTAGAACCAAGAACACTCGTGAAAAACATCAGGTTAGAAGAAACAAAATGTGGATCTTCTCTCAAATTCCTTGCTTGTTTATTATTTTCAAGTGATATTCCTTTCTCCCCACTCCTCTACACAAACACAGTAGATTTTTAAAAATTGGCTGTTAGACCTTCCTCCACAACCACAGAGATAACAATGATCTAAGACTGGAGAAAATCAACTTTAAGAAGCTTGTTGGGCATACCGTTCTGTGAAATTTTAAGAACAGGGGGACATTCTAAAATCTCAAAATCTTACAGGCAGGAGAAGAAATCAAAATTCCATACCTCAGTCACTGCTATAGAAAAGCTGAAGCTGGGAAGCGTGGTGAGTACTACACACATCATCATAACAGGTCTCCTAGCAAAGGAGAAAAAATAAGCAAAAGCAATAATGTACAAGATCAACAGTTCCTGTTACATTTTGCCAATTGTGCAGTTCTTGCACTCCTTTATAGTTTTTCTAAGAAGCCACTGCTTCCCTATTTCCATTTCCCAAATGTTTGAGTATGGCAAAGGGGAACACACAAAAAGCCAGGATTTTTTTTAGAATAAGAGGGTGAAAGGTTTCCAAATAACTAACAAACCATCAATGGCTAAAAGCATCACAGTGCAAGACAAATGACGTTCAGTATTTTCATAATTCATTCATTAGAATCCTGTCCAACACGTCAGGCTCTGGTGACCAGTTGAAAATAAAAGAACAGCATGACTCTCTCTAGGGATACATCGTTTTTCATATTTGTTTTTGGACCACCTTTTAAGCCTTGCCTGGAGAATTCCATGGGCAGATCATGTGGTCACAAAGGGTCGGACACAACTGAGTGACTAACACTTTCACTTTTTAAGCCTTGCATGATCAAGCAATCAAACAGTTATTGAGATATAACATATAAATATTTTATGACAGAGAGAATTAACACATATATTTAGCATTATCAATTTACAGGAAGATACTGTAAAATACACTCAAATTTTTCTATAATGAACTATTTACCTCCTCTCTCAGTTAAATATATACTAATTACGTTTATAGGATAGTGTCTGTTTAAGCACACAGTATTGGAGTCTTTCAGAAGACTAAGAATTTCTGCCTGCTATGTCCCTCTACTCCAGCCTCATCCTAGATTTTCTAGGTATAGACATAAGGTAGGGGTGAGATAGCCCAACTTTCATAGACAGACCCAGAACAACCTGCTAAAACCAGAGGTATGATGAAATTTTAAAATTGGTAGCTTTGCCTCTTTCTCTGAGCCCAGACAGAGATTCCTGAAGCACTCAGCTCTCTGAGGCTGGCAAGGGCATTCACAGAGTCCTCTTCTCAGCTTCACCTTTCAGAGTACCTCAGGAATTATTCCGGCACCTCTTCTTTATCTGTGTATTTGCCTTGACTATCACGGCCAATCCCATCATTTAAACATCACTCACTCGCCCAGGACTTGCAAACAGATTCTAGAATATATACTATGGCCTCTGTCCTGAGAGCTGGAGTTGGACACCCACCTATCTATTTGGTACCTCCATTGGATGTCTAATAGACAACTCAGGCTTAACAGGCCTGAAAAGGAACCCATACTCATTCCAGTCATCATCCAATCCTGCATGATTTACTGCCAAAGTGCATTTCAAATCATCGTCTGCTAACACAGTAGCTCACTCACTATCCTCTCTTATCTGCAGTGCTTCGTAACCAGTTTCCTGTTAGTGTTTCTATTCTTGCCAAGCAATATTTTTCCCATAAAGCAAACGTTTAATTTTGTAAATGTAAAACACATCTTACTACTCAGCTCAAAATCACCAGGGCTGGGAGGAGTAGGGAACGGGGAGTTAATGTTTAATGGCTATAGAGCTTCAGTTTTTCCAGATGAAGTTTCTGTGGATGGATGGGGAGCACACCAATGTGGATGTACTTAATGCCCATGAGCTAGCTCTACATTTAAAAATCATTAAGATGGTAAGTTTTAGGATAGGTGTATTTTAACACAAAATATATTTATTTGTGGATTTAATACATTTTCTAAAAATCTCCAGTGGATAAGTAATTAAAATCAAATGGAAACCTAGCACCACTGTCTACATGTTCTCCATGAGGTGGTTTGTCTTATTTCTTTTACTCTCTTCACTTAGAATGATCTGCCCCTTCCCCAACATCCACTTACCTATACTAATAACATCTAATAACATTGTGTTATTCTGTGGTCATACCAACCTTGCCCCATGTGCAACATTTACACTGGTTATTCTTTTCTGACAGGGAGTATCTGGATGATAGACCTAGTCTAGATCATAGATCTTTCATGTCTGACTCCTGTTTGCCTATATCCAAGGTAAGTTCCACGGGAAAAGGTACCTCATCTGAGTTGTTCATTACTTTATCTCCAGCATTTAGAACAATATTCCAAACCACTGTTATACAATAAATTTTCTGGGAATCTTGTAAATCCTATGGACCCTTCTCAGAATTTTTAAGTGCATAAAATACATAGACTTATACAACAAAATAATGAGGCTGAAAGATAGTTATCCACAATCTTTTAAAATTTTGATTAAGTAATTTACATACCTCAGAGTAGGAAACAGCAACCCGCTCCAGCATTCTTTTCTGGAACATTCCATGGACAGAGGAGCCTGGCAGGCTATAATCCATGGGGCCGCAAAGAGTCAGACACGACTAAGCAACTGAGCACACAGGCAATATATACACCTAGCTAACGCTTACTCCTTGGAGGGAAAGTTATGACCAATCTAGAGAGCATATTAAAAAGCAGAGACATTACTTTGCCAACAAAGGTCGGTCTGATCAAGGCTATGGTTTTTCCAGTGGTCATGTATGGATGTGAGAGTTGGACTGTGAAGAAAGCTGAGTGCTGAAGAATTGATGCTTTTGAACTGTGGTGTTGGCGAAGACTCTTGAGAGTCCCATGGGCTGCAAGGAGATCCAACCAGTCCATCCTAAAGGAGACTAGTCCTGGGTGTTCATTGGAAGGACTGATGCTGAGGCTGAAACTCCAATACTTTGGACACCTCATGCGAAGAGTTGACTCATTAGAAAAGACCCTGATGCTGGGAGAGATTGGGGGCAGGAGGAGAAGGGGACGACAGAGGATGAGATGGCTGGATGGCATCACTGACTTGATGCACATGAGTTTCGGTGAACTCTGGGAGCTGGTGATGGACAGGGAGGCCTGCATGCTGAGATTCACGGGGTCGCAGAGTCGGACACGACTGACTGACGGAACTGAACTGAACTGAAGAACATATTGTCTTATTTTCTTTGACATACTCATATCCATATTGCAAAAGATGCAGGAAAGATGAGAGAGCACATTCTGGCAAAAACAATTAGGGTGTGGCTTGTGAATCCAATCAACAATCCCAGCAGAAACACTAACAGCTTGCACTGAAGGGCGACAGAGACAGGACAGAATGAAGAAAGTCTGTGAGACTTCTAGGATACAACAGGCAGGAAATGGGCTAATACAGAGCTGTGCCGTGCCATGTGTGCATGCTCAGTCCTGTTCAATTCCTTGAGACCCCATAGACTGTAGCCCACCAGGCTCCTTTGACCATGAGATTTTTCCATGCAAGAATACTGGAGTGGGTTGCCATTTCCTTCTCCAGGGGATCTTACCGACTCTAGGATTGAATCCACATCTCCTGCATTGGCAGGTGGATTCTTTACCACTGAGCCATCTGGTAAGCCCAATACAGAGCCATTTGGCTGCAAAGGTGTACCATCATTAAGAAAAGGGAAGAATGACTGTGTTGATGCCGCAGAGGCCAGGGAAGCTGCCACTTCTACCATGGGCCCAGGGGTTCCCTCCTCAGATGCAGAGAGCAGGCCTGTTGCCCGTGGCCCAGAGGGTGGAACCCTTACTCTGATAGGCCCAGAGGACAGAGCATCCACACACACAGGTTGGTTGTCAAGCCTTAAACCTTAGAAGTGCTGGCTCAAACCAACATACAGGCAGACCTTGTTTTGCTGCATTTCGTATTACTGTGCTCTGTAATAAATTGAAGGTTTGTGGTATCACGGAAAATACAGACATTAACAAGTCAGCTAGCATCCCAAGGAGACATCACAAAGAGTGAAAGGTCCAGAAATCACAGGACACAGAGATTAACCGATGGGACTTGGACACTGGAGAAAACTTCTTAGCAGACTAAATGGGATGTAGTTGAAATGGCTGTGATGATCCCATCTTCAAATATTTGAAAAGCTTCAGTATAGACGCAGTGAGCTCAGACAGGAAGTCACCCTTAGAGACACAATGTAGAGAGCTGTCATCACACAAGTGACAGTCTATGAGAGCCGACGAGAGAGCTTGAAAAGCAATGAAAGGGGACATATGCATTCGTATGGCTGAATCACTTTGCTGTACACCTGAAAACAACAGAACACTGTAAGTCAACTATACTCCAATAATTTATTTTTTAAAAAGGAAGAAAAAAGTGTCATGCTACTGAGAGAGACCATTCCATGTGGCTAATTAATTGCTGGTAGCCATGCCAGCATAATTTCATAACAAGGACAGTACTCTGAAATTGGTGAATGTTGAATCACTGAAAATTGGCTGATTGATTGATTGAAGCCGAAATTTTCTTCTTCTTCTTCTTTTAAAAAAATCTTTTAGCCCCACCATGCAGCATCTCGGATGTTAGTTCCCCAACTGGAGATTGAATATGGGCTCCCTGTGGTTACAGCATGGAGTCCAAACCACTGGACAGGGTATCCCAGAAGCCAAACTTTCTATGCAAATTAAAATATGCAACCTCCAAATTAAAATGCTTGACACATAAAAAAGAAAAGCAATAAAAAGATAAAATCAGGGGACAATGGGTAGGGCTCCTAGACATGGCCAAATTCATTGGCATCTAAGGCAGGGCACAGGATGTGACATCAACAAAGAAGACAGGAAGGAAGCTACACATGGCAGAGTTTATTTCAATTCAAGGAAATAAGGAAGACTATTCTCATAATTGCTTCCTAGGTGCCACTAATGGTAAAGAATATGCCTGCTAATGCAGGAGATGCAAGAGATGTGGGTTCAATCCTTGGGTCAGGAAGATCCTCTGGAGAAGGAAATGGCAACCTACTTTAGTATTCTTGCCTGGAAAATTCCATGGGCAGTGGAGCCTGGTGGGATACAGTCTATGGGGCCCAAAGAGTTGGATACAACTGAGCGAGTGAGCACAACACAACACATTCTCATAATTAGAGACACAAAAAGTCATGAAGCTCCTTTAAAATCATAGGCAGACTGTCTGTATTGTGAGAAATAGTGTGATAGATGGACACTAAGGTGTCTTCAGCTTTCAGATGATCCCAACACTGAATTCTAAAAGCAAGGGGAAGACTAGAGTTTTAGAAATGCAGGCAACATTTTTCAAGGTTATTACTCTGTCAACAAGGACATGGAGTGGAAGAGAGGGACAGAGAGGCAAAAGGCAAGGACAGCTGTTGGTGAAGGTCTCCAGAGCCCCAGGAGGTTCATAAAATGCTCTCTGTGCCTCCTTGACCAAAAGTGATCAGAACAAGGGATCTGACGCTGGACGTGAATAGATCAAAAGTTGGTGAGCCATACCAGAGACTCAAGCACACAGTGGCCCTGGAAATCAGTGCCTGACTGGGGTGAGGAAAACAGTCATGAGAACAAGATGCTGAGTCGATAGAGATGAAAGAGGAAGAACTCATGGAATCTGGTGACTGACTGCATATGCAGGAGAGAAAAGCAAAAGTGAATCCGCTGCTGCTGACTGACTGGAGGTGGCGGGACAAGCAGAGAAAGCCTGTGGTCAAGGACAAGAAAGTGATCAATCCTGAGGTTTTCAGAAGATGACAGACTGACTGAGAGAAAGAGGGTTCTCTGGGAAGAAGTAACTGTTAAACACCACTGGTTATCTCCTGGCAATTCACCCATGTCCTTCTCAGAGGTACTGGAAAGAGCGAGCTCTGCCTCCTCGGGTGAGCCGGTCACTCGTGTGTGCTGCTGTGCACCGTTAAGGTGCTCAGACTTGAGACAAATGGGGTCGGTCTTGACTCCCTACTCACTGGCCAGGTGGTCTTTTAACCTCTGTGCCTCACTCATAAAATGAACACTGTAAAGGTTCTTCATAAAAGAGAATTAACTAACACAGGCAGTGTGTTTACAACTCTTCTTGGTACATAGTAATTGTTCAATCAATATTTACTCTTATTTTACTGTGATGACAACTAGAACTATTACTGCTATGACTTCCACTGTCACCAGAAACAAATCAACAGCAAATTTTGCAGTGTAAGTTAAGGATGTCAACAAAGGAAAATATTCCAATTGGAGTCTTTCCAACTTGGCACTGCCCAGGATGGCTGACATGTCATGGTCTGAGGCAGGGGTCCCCAACCTCCAGGATCTAATGTCTGATGATCTGAGGTGGAGCTGATATAATAATAGAAATAAAGTGCACAATAAATGTAATGTGCTTGAGTCATCACAAAACCATACCCCACCATCCTAGTCCATGGAAAAACTGTCTTCCATGAAACTGGTCCCTGGTGCCACAAAGGTTGGGGATGGGTAACTAAAGGAATCATACACTCTGCAAGACTCAATAAATCCCTAAAATATCACCCAATCCAGCCTGGGAACCCTCAAAAGTCTTCTAGGATTGTCCTTCCCCAAGGTACCCTCTCCGAGAAAATCTACTTCAGTTTCAGGTTAGTTTGTAGCTCAACAGTTTCACCCATTCACTGACTGGTCTATAGCTCAATGGTTTCACCCATTCCTTGATATCCTAGGCAAAGTTTCCTCTTATTTACTGGGATATAAAATTTGGGGTGGATATAAATAAGTTTTTATTCTTTTCCTCAAACCATGTCCCTAGTTTATTATAAATTATGACAGGCATTCCTAAAAAGAAGTCATTCCAAAAGAATGAGGAAGTGTTTAACAAGAGTAAACGGAAGAACACTGGATTAAAGTTCAGACTTCTGTTGGTTAAGAGTGTGTCCTAAACTTTCTGACCTTGTTTCCTCCCTTATAAAATGACAATTATATCCATTCCCTCAACTTTACAACAGTGAGTGCAGGCCAAATGAGAACATGAAACGTAAAATCACACTCTAGTATAGAACAGTCTGGTGGTTGCCAAGAGGGAGAGGACTGGGGGAGGACTGAATCAGGAACATGGCATTAGCAGCTGCAAACTGCCATATACTGTATGCATAAACAACAAGGTCCTGCTGTATGCCACAAGGAACTGTATTCAGTATCCTGAGATAGAGACTTCCCTAGTGGTCCAGTGGCTAAGACGCCACACTCTCAGTGCAGGGAGCCCAGGTTGGATCCCTGGACAGGAAACTAGATTCTGCATGCTGCAATAATTGAAGATTTCACATGCCAGAACTAAGACCGGGCAGAGCCAAATTAAATAAAATACATATTCTGAAACAAACCATAATGGAAAAGAATATAAAAATATGTATATTTTATATATATATGTATAATTGAATCACTTTGCTGTACAGCAGAAATTAACACAATATTATAAATCAACCATGAAAAGTGAAAGTGTTAGTCACTCAGTCATGTCCAACTCTTTGCAACCCCATGGACTTTAGTCCCCCAGGCTCTTCTGTCCATGGAATTCTCCAGGCAATAATACTGGAGTGGATAGTCATTCCCTTCTCCGGGGGATCTTCCTGACCCAGAGATCGAACCCAGGTGTCCTGCATTGCAGGCAGATTCTTTACCATCTGAGCCACCATTCTTCAATTCTAAAAAAATAGAATCACGCTATGTATAGAACAGAACCACAAAATATAAGATATTCATCATTTCACTCTATTGACCTTCACTGCTCTCAAGGGATAAAAGAAACTGAGAAGATTCTCTGGATACACAGAGGATCACTTCTAGAATTTTCTTCAGTTTTACCATCAGTTCTCAGAGTCATTCTGAGGATTAAACCAAATCATGTTTTCAGTGTATACTAAATTCAGCCTGAGATAATAACCCTAACATTTACCGGGTCCTTACCATGTGCTAGGCATTGTGCTCAGAAGTTTTCATGCATAATCTTATTAAATTTCTTAAAACAACCCAATAAAGAAACTAGGTTGTCCCCATTTTGCTCATAAGAAAACTAAAACTTAAAGAATTTAAAGGATGATCTCACAATCAGGGCCGATGTTGGAATTTCAATTCAGGTCTGCACCCCTCAGCCACAATGTCAGGAATTCACTAGCTGGATGACTCACTCTCTCCTGAATACCAGCCACATAGGACCCATGCCACCAGTGTAGATGTACAGAGAGACTGATTCTCAAATAGGCCCATCAACAATGTAGCTGTGAAAGGTAAGAATCTATGAGATCTCACATAAACAACTATTTAAGTATTCTTCAAAAATAATTCATACTTTCAATTCCTATTTTCTGTAATAGTAATTATTTTTGTATCATCTTCCTCTAGAAATCAAGTTATATGACACACACTGTGTTACCACATATATTAAAATATCCTATACACATTTTGGGGGATCACATATAATATCCAAATATATACCTTTAGAGAAGATGTATCCTAATGACACTAGAAAAACTGCATTTTTTTAAAAACATACTTAGCATTCAAAGTCAGAAAGAACATTTTAAAAGTTGCATAAGGTGGAAGAAACAACACAGAATCAGACCACTCTGGGCTCACAAATTCCAGCTCCACCAATTATAAACTTTATCACTAGCCAAAGTTAATCACTTCTTCTTCAAGTTTCCATTTCTTTATCTATACAACAAGACTATTAGTGGATACCTCACTGGGTTGTCATAAAGTCTAACAGTATGGAATGTGTAAGGTTCCTTGAATAGTACTCAGTAACAATTTCTTCTTTTCTAGGCTAGTAAGCGATAACAATGGCTCGTAAAAGAGGTCATGGAGGGAACAGTTTCACTGAAATCATAGATAACATGCCATCCACCTAAAACTATTTAGAATACTTATGACCAACCACACCCACAAACAGAAATAAAAGACCGGAAGAGTATTTTCCAAAAGGAATCACTGAAAGATGTAATTACTGTGACAGCCCAAGACAACTTAGGGAAGTAGCTGGACCAGAGGTACAAACAAAAACAGCAAACAAAAACACAGACACTGTGGAGTAGAAAGACTCCTGCCTTCTTTCCTTTCAATGGCCCCCCGAGACTGGGACCTCACCCTTCAAAGCAGCAGTTTAGGGTAGTGGTTAGAAGGACCAACCACAGAATCAGACGGACCTGGGTCCAAAGTACAGTCCTTTCACTCACTTGTCAGCTGACCATGTAAGTTTCTTAACCTCTCCAATCTTCAGTTTTCTCTTGGGAATAATGAACTCAAAAAAAGACATACTTCACAAGGTGGTATGCAATGAAATGAAGCTGATAAGTTCATTTTATTGTACATAATAAGTAATCAGTAAAGAAGTAGCTATAGCTTAATAAAAATATATATTAAATACATTATTTTAAAATAATACTATTTTTTCAAGTTTTTTAGGTGGTCCATTTTCAATGTCTTTATTGAATTTGTTACCATATTGCTTCTGTTTTATGTTTTGGCTTTTTGACCATGAGGGATATGGGATCTTAGCTCCCACATAATAATAATAAGCAATATGGGAAGGTTTCCTGCCTAAATGATATTCAGACCTAAAAGGTCCTAGGGATTAAGCCAATGCAGAAAAAGATCAGAGAGCACCTTCCTGGGCTGGTATGGCCAGCTTCCTACTGGTTTACTCCTGTTGTCATTTAGACCCTCCTTATCCCCTCAAACACTTCCTGGCCTGGTCAGGAGTCTTGAACAGTTGAAGCAACTCCTAGCAGATATGAGGGGTGGAGGGCCCAGCTCAGCTTAGTTGATCTTGAGGATTTGGGTCAAGGGTTGGAAAACACCTAAACCCCACTGATGAAAGCACTGCCAACCACATGATTTATTTTCAGAAACCACTCAGGACATCTGTCCTCCAGGAACTGAAAGTCTCCTAGTGGGTTAGGGAATGACATCAAGTATCAGGCGCTAACAAGTAGATCCTGGGCCCCACCCTCCCTGGCCATACTCTCCTTACAGCGTTTCTCACTATACAGCTGTATAGCTGTATCTATTATTTTTACATTTCTGCACTTGCTTGAATCAAAATTCCCAGCTCCTTGTTTTTCAAATGTATTCTATGTATCTCAGATGACAAGAACCAGATCTGAAGATTTAAAAGGAAAAATACATTAGGACCAGAGATTATTTGTTCTCAATACCTTTACATGGATCAATATAGTCATTAACCTATGAGTTCAATCCTTATTAGGCCATGATTTATTTAACATATTTCTGTATTATCATTTGAATACTTACCCTTCTCACCACCAAGGTAATAGAATTTATCAACACAACTGAAGATTTAAAAGGAAAAATACATTAGGACCAGAGATTATTTGTTCTCAATACCTTTACATGGATCAATATAGTCATTAACCTATGAGTTCAATCCTTATTAGGCCATGATTTATTTAACATATTTCTGTATTATCATTTGAATACTTACCCTTCTCACCACCAAGGTAATAGAATTTATCAACACAATCAAAGTATTATTATATTTTTAATCTAAATAAAGGAACAAGTTTCCTTAAAAATTTTAGTTGGTTAATGATCAAAGGATGCCTTACAGTTACAAAACATTTCAAGGTAAACATTTAGACATTACTTTCAGCTTTAGACATTACTTTCAGCTTTATACAAAAGAAAAATTCTATATTAGAATCTTATGATTATGATTTCTGTAAATTAACTATGATAACTTTGTGTCCTTTAGTGTACAGAGGATTTAGTACAAAAACAATCACTACTCAGAGTGTCAGAGTTTTAGGAATACATGTAGATTGCAATTATCAGTCAGCAAAAAAATGACTCAAAAAAATATGGAAGGAGACTTCCCTGGTGGTCCAATGGTTAAGACTTTGCCTTCAAATGCAGGGGGTGTGGGTTCAATTCCTGGTCAGGGAGCTAAGACCCCACACCTCATGGCCAAAACATAAAATAGAAGCAATATTACAAAAAATTCAGAAAAGACTTTAAAAAAATATTCCACATCAAAAAAAATTTTTTTTTAATATGGAAGATACTTCCATACTTTATACAACTATGAACACATTGATTGAACAGTGGTTATTACTTCTCCTTAATCTCACATTACACACCTGTGTGTTATGCTAGCATCCTTGCCCAGAGACCATGAGACAATCTCTTTGAAAGCATCCCAGGGGGTCCCTGCGAAAGAATTCTTTTTACTCACCATCCTTTGATTTTTTGGTAAAGATGACGTTTCTTGTACAAGAGAACTTTCACAGGAACCCAAATCAAGAGAGTCACTGAAGCTACATAGGCAATTGAACAGGAAACAATCAGCCAATAACGTGTTTTGTCAGGTGGACGCCTCATGGTAGAATAGGCAACAGCAAACTGTTCCATTATCACCAACGTGGGGACACAGAAAGCAGTAATCTCAAGCAACTCAAACACCAGCAGCTTGATTAGTTTTCCCGAAGCCATCCTGGAAGGCCGAGCACCCGGGGACCACACTCTCCTCCTCTGACTGTGAACAGCATATGGACGCACAGATACTGAACTGGGGTCAAGTTCCTTGTACTCGAATCACTCACCAGTGACTTTATTCTTTTATTGACCCTCATATGGTTCAGTGATCTTCCAACTTAACAACCGAGGTCTCTTAAAGAAACAGAGCCGTGATGGAAGTGATCACTTAATGTGTTTGCAGATCCGTTACTAGAAGTCAAATGAATTTCACAATATGCTTCGGAGCATCAGTAAAAGTGGGGTCTTTTAATGTAGCCTTTATTGTGAATTTGAGCACAAGAAAACATTTATTTAATATTTAACACTTGTTAAGTAGAACCACTGAAATAATACAATTTTAGTTAAAAAAGAAGAAAAGATATAATGCAATCCCTTATTTTATAACTGAAGAGATCCAGGCAAAGAGAAATACTCAAAGCTTGAGTATTTGTCTAAGAGACTGACTTCTCATTTTTCTTCAAAGTGCATGAAAAGGGAGTTTGGATTTACTTTGCCAATTTCCCGACCAGACTTCTTCCTGGTACTTGAAGTATTTATTTGTTCCTGCACATTAATTGCTATGCAACACAGATTAACGTTATTTTTATTTTGCAGGTCAAGAAACTAATGATGATATGAGAAACCTGTTATCAGGATCAATTCATGAAGAGTCATCTATATCTAGTCTAAAAGCATATCCAATATGTAAAAGACAATTGTCCCCATGAATATCTTTCCTTCACACAAGCCACTTTTGAGCAGCTGCGATCAGCATTCCACTGGGTGTGGGGTGGTTCAATGTACGTGTGACAAAGGGTCCTTCCCTGCAAACCCTCACAATCTATAGCGGAAACAAACCTACGGGCAACAAAAAATAACTGGAGTCAGAAGTATAACGTAAATGCCATGATACAACAGAGGAGAGCTTCCTCTTTGGTTTTGGGAAGGGCAGGGAAAGATAATGATGATGCGAGCAGATGGTAGGTGTTGGGGTGTCAGTGACGTTTCAGGAAGAAAAAACAACTGGGAGGGGGGCATGATGATGAAGTCTGGTGTGGCATGGCAGGACACAGGGGAGGTGATGCTAGGAAAATCAGCTGGACTCAGAACACCCACACCCCATGAAGGATGTGTGTGTGTGCACATGTAAATGTGTGTGTGAAAAGGCATTTTCTAAACAGAGGAATCAGCTGACTACTTGGAAAGGAGGGACAGTGCTGATGTGAAGGCAGGGCTAGAGTGGTGTGGACCTAGAGATGGGGAAGCCACCTGGGAGCCACAGAGGAGCCTACGCAAGACAGAGCCTTGGCTACCACAAGTGGTTCGGGGGCGATGCACCCATACAGGCTGGTCCAATCCCTCCTGTCTGCTGGCTTCATCAGATGGCTCCCCCACGCCTGTGTCTGAGACACGTCATATTTCTCTTGGCTTCTGTGTCTCAAGGCCCTTTTCAGAAGGGATCCCATAGCTGCCTGGTTCTTGGGATGCTCCTAGGATTCTGAGGGGTGGCTCTGAGGATTCACACCTCCTGCCCTCCCACAGCAGGATAATCAGACACAAGGTTCCTTGAGCTGCCAGGTGATTCTCTTTGACCTCGCAGCCACTGAAGTGTAGCAGAGGACTTCCCTGGTGGTTAAGACTTCCCAGTGGTTAAGACTCCACGCTTCCACTGCAGGGGGCACAGCTTAGGTCCCTGGTTGGGGAAACGGGATCCCACATGCTGCACAGCACCACCAACAATAATAATAATAAAGTGCAGCAGAAGTCCTCTATATGAAAAAAGACACCAGGAAGAAAGATGGCAAGAATACAAAAGGATGGAGCAGTAAACCATCTAAGCAGCAGTTCTGTTGGCAACTGTTTCTGATAGCATATCAGACATCAATTTTCTGTTATCATCCCTGAAAAATGACCTATTTGAATGATACTGGATACAGACTAGATTTCAACCTCCTAACCCTGGGTCTTGGGTCATCTAGTGCTACAATGTATTATAATTCCTTCCACAAATATTGTTACTAACTGGAATTGTGATCTGAGAATTTGAAGATAGTTGTTGAACAGAAACAGTCTGGCTCTTACCTGGACTGGAATTCCATTTATTTCCATATATGGGAATTGAAAACTGACACTCACTTTATATTCTCCCCTATCATCTTCCTCCAGTTCCCATTCTCTAACTTTAGCCTCAAAGATAACACCAAGAGGAGTTATATTCATGGAATGGGACCTACTGCTCTCCACCACAGGGAATGCCTTGATAACTAGCTGTGCTTCTCTTGAGCAGGAGAGAGTTTATGGCTGTTGTCCTCTGTTCACAAGGAGCCCAACCCCATGTAAAGGGAAAACTGCTTGGGTTACCCTTGTAACAGACCACAGGTCATGGGAGAGGCATAGTGACTGACTGACTCTGTGGGGAGATGACCAGATGCACAGGTAGGACCCGAGAAGGTGTGTGGAGTGAGCTGGACAGCCCCACCCTGCCCAGGCCTCCACCCACTCCACCAGACATGTCTGGATGAACATTCTGGCCACAAAATGTCCAGCCATCCAAGAGTGGCCTGGCATGACCTGGGCCAATCACTTTCTCACCCTTAGGAATTTTAACTAAAACACATGTGGAGAAATTGACAAGTGTATTTAGAAGAGGCCATGATTTTTGAGTCAGAATCAGAGCAACTCAAACTATATGTGCCAGAACCATCTCTGGCTTCTGGCTGAATTCTGTAATTTGTTGAATGAATGAATAAATGGAAGCCAAATGGTGAGGGAAGAGTGACCAGAGCAGGGAGGCCAATCCAGACAGTAATAGTCAGGACAGATCTATGGGGCTATGCAAGCACACCAAGAAGACCAGCTCCCTAGTTGCTTGACTCCCCAGCTCACCTATATTCTCACAAAATGGGGCCTTTGTTCTTTGCAACCAAAGGGCTTAAGTATAAAGGGAAAAAAAGGTGTTTATGATCAGGGGCCAAATATACAGAAACAATATGTAAAATTACTGGATGATTCAGAGGACAGGATTGAAAACATTGAAGTCAAGTTGACTAGAGAAGGTGAATTTTGGCCAGTATTCATTTATAAATTGACACATGATAATATCTCTATATTGTCACAACAATCTTCTCTTTATGGTATATCTTATTTGAAAAATAGTTCTAAGAATTTTCATGATGCAGTGAGTTGGGGAGAGGGGTGGCAGAGAAAAACAAGGAATTCTGGTTTTGAAATATTGTAGTTGTAGATTTAAACATAAATTTAAAATCCAGGAAGATAGCTATCAAACTGTTAACAGCATTATCCCTGGGGAATCGGTGAAGTGGGGCAGAGAGGGTTTTTGCATTTTTTAATATTTGCATAGTTGGAATATTTCACAAGCATAAAAATTAGAAATCGACTTTAGTAAATAGTCAACTGAACAAAGAAATTTAAACTTATTAAAAATGCTGTGCTCTTTTAAAATCTCCCCTACACAATTTTTCCCCCTACTTCCAAGCAGAAGCAGAATGAACAAGTTTTACTTTTGCCTACCCCGTGGCTGAACTAAGCAGGGATGTAGCTAAGAGGCAAGCAGGAGATGGCGCAGCGGAGGGAGGCTGTGAAGGATTGTTTTCTGGCTGGCAGTTGGGGTTGAATTCAGGTATTTTCTCCTGATCTCACAGGAGAGTATGAATAAGTGCCATCTTCACCCCTCAGGCCCAGATTAAGGACTTCCATCTCTCAGAAATCTTTTACTCTCCTTCTTCAAGTAGAAGTAATTCCTCTTGGGTGTAAAACACTTTTTGAAGGGATTTCCTTGGCCGTCCAATGGTTAGGACTCTGCACGTCCACTGCAGGGGGCCCAGGTTCTATTCCTGGTCAGGGAACTAAGATCCTACATGCCGCATAACTCAGCAAAAAAAAAAAAAAAGACCAAAAGATTAAAGCTACATATAAAACACCTTTTGAATACTCTTACTTGTCTCCCTAAGATATCTGCACAGTGGGTTCCTACGAAACTGAAAGTTCCTTGAAGGCAGACAGCTTGTGCTCTTGTCTTTGTACCATCATCTCTTGGCACAACACTCAGTACATAATCGGCCCTTAGTGTACATTTGGGGAAGGAGGGAAGGGACAGACGACGCCTAAGAGAAGTGGGGGCCGCAGGGAGAATGTGCTGGATTGTGAAAATGGCTGCCTTGTTTCTATTTCAGGGGAATGCTGTTTCTAAACCGACTCTGCAGGGGGAGAAGTCACATACTATGAGCTTCCATACAATCCGTTCACTCAGCCCATGAGGTTCAGTGTCCTTGAGTGGCCCCAGTGACAGCATCATGTCTCCTTCCTCACTAGCCATGGCTTCAAAGTCAAAGACCCTGGGGATTACAGAGCTTCTTAATCCCACAACGCATGTTTGGAAAAACAAAACTATGCCCCTTGCAAGCATTCACAAAGACTTTCCACATCCCAATGTTAAAATGTCTTTCCCAGCATTTTCCAACACATGTGCCCTCGAGATTGCACACCCCATGATGGATTTGCATTGTTAACAAAGGTGGTTGGAGAGGACTGTCTGCTAATCATCTGGGCCAAGGCATAGTCTTCAATCATTTCAGGGTCCTCAGCCCCTCTGAAGTATAATTTGTCCAAATTTTCTGTAACAGATTGAGAGGCATGGAAATCTCCTTCATGAGGGATAGAGTAACTAGCTAGTTTGTCAAAGGAAAAATAGAAAGCTTCAATGCCAGCTTGAAGCTATGGGTGAAAAACAGTGCCTGACAACACCCATGACAAAACACAAAGGGATATAAGAGAGGGTTTGGGATCCCTAACCCCCTTCAGCTGGGACCAGTTTCTGTCAGTCCTAATTCTGTCACTTCTAAGTTCCCTGACGAGTCCGCCATGCAACTGTACTGCCAGTCACTGGAAGGACACGGAGGGGGACACTTTCAAGCCACCTGAATTCTTAACTTGGAATTATCCTAGATTGATTCGAGGAATTCTGCCCCTGAGTCTGCTCTTGAATGCTGGGTTTAACAACTTCCTGGTAGGAAACAGATTTGGTTTTCTGAAGCGGGGTCTGTGGTGGAAAGACTGAGTCTTGTGGTTAGAACTCACTTCCATGTAGGAGTGTTGATGCAGGGGTTTTTATTTTAGTAAGCAGAAGATATCATGCTGTCCAGGGTGACACCTGTTGTGCACACTTCCAACTGTCATTTCCTTCCTGCAGGCAGGAAGTCAAAAATTGAAAGTTTCTTAAATTGTTAGCAAGATCATTTGTAATCTCAAGGTTTTCTCATTGTTTTCGGCGTTTTGTTCCATGAAACAAAATGTACAAGCTGCCAGGAATGTTCTGGCATGTCCATGGCTGGTTTCCTGTGATCTGTGGTGTTGATATGCAGCAAGGCAGGCTCTGGTGGCAGTGAGACTGCTCTGGGATCAAGTGGGATCTGCGAGGAGCCCAGACAAGAGGCAAAAGCGTGTCCCCGCCCAATTTACTGATTATTTATCATTTCCAAAGTGTATTTCCAAAGTACATTACTGATCCTAACAAGAAGAGGTCACCAAATAAATAACCTGAAGTAAACTCACTAAGATTATGCCCCACGTGATATAAACTCCTTTTTACTAATGTTATGCTGTCATAGTCCAGAGTACACTGAATTCATATTATAGGGAAAGGATTAATTCCAGCTCTCTGGCTATTTATAAACAAGCAACTTTGTCAGAGTAAAGACCACAGCATATCCACTTTTGTAACCCTTTGAATATCTGTCTGGTTATCTAGTGACTCTGTTCTTCAAAGTAACAAAATGTATAGAATGCCCTTACTTTTTAAAAATAATGGTACCAGATCTCAAAAAAAGCAGGAAGAAAGGAAGAAAGAGAACTTCCCACTCCAGGACTTACCTGGCAGTCCAGTGCTTTAAGACTCCATGCTTCCAGAGTAGGGGGCTTGGGTTCGATCCCTGGTCGGGGAACTAAGATCTCACATGCTACATGGCACTGCAAAAACAAACATACCAACCAACAAACAAAAAACCTTCCCACTCCACTGGGCTTCCCTTGTGGCTCAGCTGGTAAAGAATCTGCCTGCAATGCAGGAGACCAGGGTTCGATCCCTGGATTGGGAAGATCCCCTGGAGAAAGGAAAGGCTACCCACTCCAGTATTCTGATCTGGAGAATTCCATGGACTATACAGTCCATGGGGTTGCAAAGAGTCGGACACAACTGAGTGAATTTCACTTTCACTTTCCCACTCCACTATATAATCATCACACAAATGTGCACAGTGATATATAAATGGGAGTTAAGAATTAGAACATTAAAGAAAACAGAAAGTCATTTCATTCTTTAAAATAATTCTCAGATTTTACTCTTTAAGGGACTGCAAAAATCTAGCCTTTCAGCATTCCAAAATGACAAATTTAAGCAAAGAGATAAAATCCATTTAAGTGAAGATGCAACCCTAATTCATTACAGTACATTCCCAGATTCACAAGAATAATTTCACCTAAATTCTTGTTGGTTAAGGATATAAGTTTGAGCTTTCCAACTGTTCCTTACTTAAAAAACAAACAAACAAACAAACTTGAAAACGATGTTAGTAGACACACTCATCTTCAGAAAGTGAAGAAATGATGATTGCCCAGGTATTTTGTTCAATGTATTAACAGTTAGATCAAAATCTCCAAGCAGTTTGTCTTAATGCAGTATTTCCTAACTCCACTGCATGGTGCAGGTTTGATTTGGTTTAAGTGGGTATTTTTAAAAGATATTGTGCGTTTGGCAGATGAATAGATAAGAAAGCTCTGGTACATATACACAATGGAGTATTACTCAGCCATTAAAAAGAATACATTTGAATCAGTTCTAATAAGATGGATGAAACTGGAACTGATTATACAGAGTGAAGTAAGCCAGAAAGAAAAACACCAATACAGTATACTAACACATATATGTGGAATTTAGAAAGATGGTAATGATGACCCTGTATGCGAGACAGCAAAAGAGACATAGATGTATAGAACAGACTTTTGGACTCTGAGGGAGAGGGCAAGGGTGGGATGATTTGGGAGAATGGCATTAAAACATGTATACTATCATGTAAGAAATGAAGCGCCAGTCTATGTTCGATATAGCATACAGGATGCTTGGAGCTGGTGCACGGAGATGATCCAGAGAGATGATATGAGGTGGGAGGGGGGTTCAGGATTGGGAGCTGGTATACACCCGTGGCAGATTCATGTCAATGTATGGCAAACATGATCTGTGTCATGGTCAAAACAAAACAAAACAAGGCCCTCATTGGCTTCCCATCTAATTTAGAGTCAAAGTCCACAGCTTTACCAGAATTTTCAAGGTGGCTACCACCCAGCACATTTCTCTCTAACTTAATTTCCTATTTCTTTCTCATCCTACTCCTCAATCTTCTTAAAACACATTAGGCATCAAGGCTGACCCAGCCTGCCCCCTTCCTGCTCTCACCTGAAGATGCCCCAAAAGTCAATTACCTCACTCTCTTTAGGTCTTTACATAAATGACACTTTGTCCATCAGACTGCTTGCCCAAAATTCCAATAGTCTCCCCTCTAAATTTCCTGTTCATCTCCCTACTTTTTCTTTTTACTTACTAATAACAAAAACAAGACCAGGAGCTGACTATGGCTCAGATCATGAACTCCTTGTTACCAAATTCAGACTTAAATTGAAGAAAGTAGGGAAAACTGCTAGACCATTCAGGTATGACCTAAATCAAATCCCTTATGATTATACAGTGGAAGTGAGAAATAGATTTTAAGGGCCTAGATCTGAGAGATAGAGTGCCTGATGAACTATGGAATGAGGTTCGTGACACTGTACAGGAGACAGGGATCAAGACCATCCCCATGGAAAAGAAATGCAAAAAAGCAAAATGGCTGTCCGGGGAGGCCTTACAAATAGCTGTGAAAAGAAGAGAGGTGAAAAGCAAAGGAGAAAAGGAAAGATATAAGCATCTGAATGCAGAGTTCCAAAGAATAGCAAGAAGAGATAAGAAAGCCTTCTTCAACGATCAATGCAAAGAAATAGAGGAAAAGAATAGAATGGGAAAGACTAGCGATCTCTTCAAGAAAATTAGAGATACCAAGGGAACATTTCATGCAAAGATGGGCTCGATAAAGGACAGAAATGGTCTGGACCTAACAGAAGCAGAAGATATTAAGAGGTGGCAAGAATATACGGAACAACTGTACAAAAAAGATCTTCACGACCCAGATAATCATGATGATGTGATCACTAATCTAGAGCCAGACGTCTTGGAATGTGAAGTCAAGTGGGCCTTAGAAAGCATCACTACGAACAAAGCTAGTGGAGGTGATGGAATTCCAGTTGAGCTGTTTCAAATCCTGAAAGATGATGCTGTGAAAGTACTGCACTCAATATGCCAGTAAATTTGGAAAACTCTGCAGTGGCCACAGGACTGGAAAAGGGCAGTTTTCATTCCAATTCCAAAGAAAGGCAATGCCAAAGAATGCTCAAACTACCACACAATTGCACTCATCTCACATGCTCAAAATTCTCCAAGCCAGGCTTCAGCAATACGTGAACCGTGAACTCCCTGATGTTCAAGCTGGTTTTAGAAAAGGCAGAGGAACCAGAGATCAAATTGCCAACATCTGCTGGATCACGGAAAAAGCAAGAGAGTTCCAGAAAAACATCTCTTTCTGCTTTATTGACTATGCCAAAGCCTTTGACTGTGTGGATCACAATAAACTGTGGAAAATTCTGAAAGAGATGGGAACCACCTAACCTGCCTCTTGAGAAATCTGTATGCAGGTCAGGAAGCAACAGTTAGAACTGGACATGGAACAACAGACTGGTTCCAAATAAGAAAAGGAGTACATCAAGGCTGTATATTGTCACCCTGCTTGTTTAACTTATATGCAGAGTACGTCATGAGAAACACTGGACTGGAAGAAACACAAGCTGGAATCAAGATTGCTGGGAGAAATATCAATAACCTCAAGATATGCAGATGACACCACCCTTATGGCAGAAAGTGAAGAGGAACTAAAAAGCCTCTTGATGAAAATGAAAGAGGAGAGTGAAAAAGTTGGCTTAAAGCTCAACATTCAGAAAACGAAGACCATGGCATCTGGTCCCATCACTTCATTGGAAATAGATGGGGAAACAGTGTAAACTGTCAGACTTTTTTGGGGGGGACTCCAAAATCACTGCAGATGGTGATTGCAGCCATGAAATTAAAGGACACTTACTCCTTCGAAGGAAAGTTATGACCAACCTANAGATGGGGAAATAGTGGAAACAGTGTCAGACTTTATTTTTTTGGGCTCCAAAATCACTGCAGATGGTGACTGCAGCCATGAAATTAAAAGACACTTACTCCTTGGAAGAAAAGTTATGACCAACCTAGATAGTATATTCAAAAGCAGAGACATTATTTTGCCGACTAAGGTCCGTCTAGTCAAGGCTATGGTTTTTCCAGTAGTCATGTATGGATGTGAGAGTTGGACTGTGAAGAAAGCTGAGTGCTAAAGAGTTGATGCTTTTGAACAGTGGTATTGGAGAAGATTGTTGAGAGTCCCTTGGACTGCAGGGAGATCCAACCAGTCCATTCTAAAGGAGATCAGTCCTGGGTGTTCTTTGGAAGGAATGATGCTAAAGCTGAAACTCCAGTACTTTGGCCACCTCATGTGAAGAGTTGACTCATTGGAAAAGACTCTGATGCTGGGAGGGATTGGGGGCAGGAGGAGAAGGGGACGACAGAGGATGAGATGGCTGGATGGCATCACCTACTCGATGGACATGAGTCTGAGTGAACTCTGGGAGTTGGTGATGGACAAGGAGGCCTGGCGTGCTGCGATTTCATGGGGTCGCAAAGAGTCGGACATGACTGAACGACTGAACTGAACTGGACATAATACTGTTCAGTCTCTTTTGTAATATTGGTGTGTTTCCCTTTGAGGGATTCTTAATCTACTAGTAATTTGCCATGTTTTTCATCTCCATATATTGTGAGGGCTCCTAAGTTCTTTTGATTGAATTAAAGAGAACAAATAATATAGTGTCATAATTCAGATACTTGGAATCACTTTCCAAAGTGACATGTGAATTGTTTTAGATTATCTCAAGTGACTTTGACTGTTGGATACAAGCTTTTGAATAAAAAAGGGTGGTGGAGGAGGAGGAACTGTCTTGAGCTGTTCATCTAGATTTTGGATCCAGTCTTAAATAGTGGTTATATGTGATTCGAGAATGCAAAAGCTCGAGGGCCTCGCTGTTTTTGTTGTTCAGTTGCTGATTTTTGTCCGACACTTTGCAACTCCATGGACTGAAGCACCCCAGGCTCCTCCGTCCTCCACTGTCTTCCTAATCTCCTCACATTCATGTCCATTGAGTCCGTGATGCTATCTCACCATCTCATCTTCTGCAACTCTCTTCTCCTTTTGCCATCAGTCTCTCCCAGCATTAGGGTCTTTTCCAGTGAGTTAGCTCTTTGTATCAGGTGGCCAAAGTATTGGAGCTTTAGTTTCAGCATCAATCCTTCGATGAGTATTCAGGGTTGATTTCCTTTAGGGCTGACTGATTTGATCTCCCTGCAATCCAGGGAATTCTCAGGAGTCTTCTCCAGCGCTACAGTTAGAAAGCATCAGTTCTGTGGTGCTTAGCTGCCTTGATGATCCAACTCTGACATCTGTACATGACTAATGGAAAAACCATTGCTTTGACTCTAAAGACCTTTGTCAGCAAACTTGATGTCTCTGGTTTTTAATTCACTGGATTTGTCATAGCTTTCCTTCCAAAGAGCAAGTATCTTAATCTCATGGCTGCATAGTAAGGGAGTGTAGGGTGATAAGGACAGGAAGGAAGTTAGCATTTAGCTCTCTTCTGTATATAGGGTTGGAGCAGATGCTTAAAAGCATAACTTTCCCATTCCTTTTAGCAGTGCTATTTATGTTGAAATTTATAAAGTTAATTTTTATTTAAAAATGTCCTCAGATTATTTTATGGTCAGATTAATTTGTTACCTAAATATAATTCATTAGTATGACTTAATGGCCATTGGGTAACTGGCGGTGGAGTAGGGACAGACTGATTGTAGTAAATATGAAATGTAAGCCAAGTAAATACTTAATTATGTTGGTTGTTGTTGTTTACATACTAGGTTGTGTCTGACTGTTTGCGACCCCATGGACTGTAGCCCACCAGGCTCCTCTGTCCATGGGATTTTCCAGGCAAGGATGCTAGACTAGGTTGCCATTTTCTACTGCAAGGGATCTTCCCCACCCAGGGATCGAACCTGCAGCTCCTTCACTGGCAGGGGGATTTTATCACTGAGACACCAGAGATGAACAGCCAGATCAATTTTAACTACAATCAGTATCTCAGTTGACTTAGCTGCCACAAGGAAACCTATCATACTTTAATAAAATTAAGTGTAGAATAATTGTTAAATTTTAAGGTTATAAAGCACTGCTTTATTTACTCATGGAACCAGAACTCCAGTGCACCAGTTTTCATTCAGTTCATTTGTTTGGGAGCTGCTGGTTGTTTGATTTCCACATACGCTTAAGTCTTCTTAAGGTATAATTTCTTCAACTTTGTTTTCTTTCTTTTTTTTTTTTAGGCTCTTATTCTGTGTGCTTTCTTTGATCCTTAGCCTTGAAGCATTGGCATGACATGTGGCAAATTTATTTTTCAGTCTTTAGGTGGAGGGGATTGAGTTAATCATACATCTCAATTCATGACACACCATCAACAATGGTTTGTGCAGGTCTTATCTCTTAGCTTTTAAAATTAATTAAAATTAATTTTCTTTTACCTCCACTTCTCATTTCTGCTCTCAGTCTCCCTTAGTTCACTGTTCTAATATATTTGATGTATTTTTATAAATACATAGTGGGATTTTTTGGGGTTGTGTATTGTTAAATTTACCTAAATGGTGTGCTGTGGTCTTATCCCTCCAGCCTCCCCTGGTCCTCATTTAGGGACCGTTTGAGGACGATGTTTCTGTGTATGCATCTAGTTCTTTGTGTATAACTGCCATCTACTGTCTGTAAATGACTTGTTCCCTCAGTAATGGACACCCACATTACCTTCAACTCCCCACTTCCACAGATAGTGGGATGTATAGCTGTGTTCTTGTTCTCCTGTGGTCCTGTGGGAGAATTTTCTGGACATATGCATTAGAGTGAATTGTTGCATGTAATTTGATAAGCACGACCGGATTTGAGCTCTTTTGTCTGTGTGCCCAGTGGATCCTATTTCTCTGTCTTCCTGCCAGCACTTGGCTTTATCTGCTTTTCTAATTTTTGCCTATCAGATATGGGTAAAGTGGTATCTTAATGGTGTTTTAATTTACATTCTCCAGTTACTAATGAGTTGCAACATTTCTTTGTATTCCGTTGGGGCCATTTTAAATGTCTCTTCAGTGAATTACCTGTTCATATCTTTCACCCATTTCTTTAATTAGAGTTCATATCTTTTCCTGGTTGGTATGCAGACATCTTTTATCTAGTTTAGAATACTAGTGTCATAGTGTGTTAATTTTGTCAGTGGGGCCTTTTGTTGAGCAGAAGCTAACATTGTTGTATAATTTTTTACCTTATGGTTTCTGGGTCTTGTTAAATATAATAAAGGTAGTCTACATTTTAAATTATATACTTTAGAATTTAGTTTTTTCCATTACGTCTTTAATCTGAGTCCATCATTATCTATGGCTTAGAATAGTAATCTTTTCTACTTGTAGTGAGATTGTTTTTCCAACCCCATGAACTACTTTGTGGTACCAAATTAGTTATACCTCTTCTGCATCATGTTTCTATATTTTCATGACTCTCTTTCTAATAGTCTTTGTTTTATTAGGTATATTTGTTTTTTCTCACTTTAGTATCAACCTTTATTGTGTGTTTTTGGTTTGTTTTTTCACTCTGCTTTGTGCTGTCTTAAAAACTCATAGGGTATATAAATTAAAAAGATGTAATTTCTTTCTCAAATTAATTATATAAATTCAGTGTAGTCCCAGTTTTTCATATTAGTCGCTCAGTTGTGTCTTGACTCTTTCTGACCCCATGGGTTGCAGCCCACCAGGATCCTCTGTCCATGGGATTCACTAGGTAAGAATATTGGAGTGCATTGCTATTTCACTTTCTGGCCCTCTTAATGCATAGTCTATTTAAGTTCACAGTTTTTCTAGTGCCAACTTTGGCATTTTATATTTTCCTAGAAATTTATTCATTTTATCACTAAAAATGATTTTTTGCTGTTGTTTTTTTAAAAATTTGTTTATGTAGCTGCACTGGATCTTTGTTGCAGCTTATGAGATCTTTAGTTGTGGCATTCAGGATCCAGTTCCCTGGCCAAGGCTTGAATCTGGGCCCTCTACCTTGGGAATGGACAGTCCTAGCCCCTGGACCAGCAGGGAAGTCCTCTCCTTTTTTTAAGAATAAAAATTTTTATTTTAGGACAAGTTTAGGTTTACAGAAAAATTGTGGGGATAGTATAGAAAGTTCTTTTGGCCTTTTTTCACCTTTGTTCACCTTCATTCCTGAAGGATATCGTCGCTGAATTTAAAATTCTGGGTTGGCGCTGCTTTTCTCTTTTGTGTGTGCTCGGTCGTGTCTGACTCTTTACAGCTCCATGACTGTCAGGCTCCTCTGTCCGTGGGATTCTCCTGGCAAGAATACTGGGGTGGGGTGCCATTTCCTCCTCTAGGCTTTCCTCTTCGCACTTTAAAATTATTGTTCCACAGTCTCTTGGCTTCCATGGTTTCTGATGAAAAGTCTGCATTCATTTAAATTACTGTTCCCCGGTATGTAATACGACTTTTTTTCCCTGGATATTCTTCTAAGATTTCTTTTTTTTCTGGCAGTATGATTATGAGGTGTTTGGATGTGATTTTCTTTAAATTTATTCTGCTTGACTTTCTTCAATCTGTAAATTTATGTCTTTCACCAAATTTGGGAAGTTTGCAGATATTATGTCTTCAGTTATTTTTTCTACATGAGGCAGTTTCTTCTTTTCTTCTGTGATCCCAGTGACATGGATGATAGTGTTTCATATCTCTGAGGCTGTGCTATGTTTTCTCAATCTCTTTCTGGTCATCATATTGAATCATAATATTCATCTGTCTTTATGGTTATTGAGTTTTCCCCCATTTTCTTAGTTCTGCTCTCCAGCTCATCCTGTGATCTTTTTAGTTGACATACTTTTCTGTTGTAAAATTTCCATTTGGTTCTCTGAAAAACACTTTTATTTTGAAATAGTTATGTATTTACAGGAAGTTTCAAAGAAATGTGCAAGAAAGTACCGTGAACTTTCCCCAGGCTGTCTCAGTGTTAACATCTTGTGTAACTGTCGTACATTATTAATGAAAATTGACATTGGTACAATCCATGGAGTTCAGTCAGACTTTTCCCGTTACATATGCAGTTGTGTGTATATGTGCACATTCCTATGTGTGAGTATGAAGGTGAAACTTGCTCAGTTGTGTCTGACTCTTTGTGACCCCATGGACTGTCCAGTCCAGTCCATGGAATTCTCCAGGCCAGAATACTGGAGTGGGTAGCCTTTCCCTTCTCCAGGGGATCATCCCAATCTAGGGATTGATCCAGGTCTCCTGCATTGCAGGTAGATTCTTTACCAGCCGAGCCACAAGGGAAGCCCACGTGTGAGAATGACTTTATGCAATTTTATCATGTGTTGTATCATGTAACTGCCCGACAATCAAACTACAGAACTGTTATCATCATCCATTTGGTGTTTCTTTTCATTGTTTTTGCTTTTCTTTTGGGAACATCTGCTTTTCAAGAGTGTTTACCTTTACCTTATGGAGCATAGTTGTCATAACTGCTTTAAAGTTCTTTGATAATTGTAATATCTGTTTAATTTTGGTTTTTGCATCTCTTGTTTTTCCCCCAAAGAATCGGTTATATTTTCTTGGCTCTTTGTTGAGTAGTTTTGAATTGTGTCAGGAACATATTGAGTATTATTTTGTGAAACTTTGGGTGCTGTTAAAATCCTCTGGGGAATGTTAAAATCTTTAGTTTTAGCTGACAGTTGGTTTGGTTAGGTTCAGATCGGAAGTTTGGTTTCACCTTCTGTGAGTTGCGGTTCCATTGTCATTTGAGCTCTCAGCATTTGCTATGCTTTTTGGAACTGCACCGCCCTTGGTCACTGGACTCGGGCAGTTTCTTACATTGTAATTCGGCTCAGCGCCTTTGCTGTCCGTCTTTGGATTTGTTCTGCACATGCAAACTTGGAGAGCAGACAGACACTGTAGGGGAAGGCACAGGGGAGAAGGGCTCAGCCTAAGGCTTAGATTTGTTTATATGTAGAATTGGGGGTCCTCTCTTTCCAGTTTTTTCTTGTTTGGTGTATCCCCACATTCTTGGGCTTCCAGGAGCCCCTTTCCCATGAAATTCTGTGGAGAAAGGAAAAAAAGGAAAAAGGACAAAATTTACCTTGTGCTCTTTGGCTCGCTTTGGCTCTCTCTTTTCCCCAGTCCTGTGGCCAGAATGAGGAAGTTTCTCTCGGCATTTTTAGTGTGAGTGTCTGCTGTGCTATTTTGTGAATTGGGTCAAAGCTGGGCAGTAGAGTTTAAAAATAAAAAAGGGCAAGGAAACCCACTGGTACTGTAATTTTTCAAGGTTTTACTTCCCTTACCTATTTGATTGTTATTTACTTTTCTCCTTCCTTGGGTAGTCTTCTTTTTGTACTCAGTTCAGTGAGAGTTGCTTAGTCATGTCTGACTCTTTGCAATCCCATGGATGTACATTCCATGGAATTCCCCAGGCCAGAATACTGGAGTAGGTAGCCTTTCACTTCTCCAGGGAATCTTTCCAACTCAGGAACAGAACCGGCGTCTCCCGTGCGGGCAGATTCTTTACCAACTGAGCTATCAGGGAAGCTTACTCACTTCAGTTTTTAGCTTTAATCAGTGGGAGAGAGATGGTGCAGTGGTAAAGAATCTGCCTGCCAGTTGCAGGAGAGGCAAGAGATTCCTAGATATGGAAGGTCCCTTGGAGTGGGAAATGGCAGCCCACTCCAGTATTCTTGCCTGGAAAAATCCCATAAATGGAGGAGCCTGGTGGGGTGCAGTCCATGGGGTCGTATACAGTCAGACAACTGGATCACTGAGCACAGCACACAGTGGGAGAGAGAGTCTGTAGTGGGCTTACTCCATCTTGGCACCTTTGATAGGGTGTAATTTGATAAATTCAGGGCAAAAAAAAAATTATCAAATAATAGAGAAACTAGTTACGGGCATGGATTTGTGAAAGCAGAGAACCAGCCTGTACTGAATATAAGTTTTCTATGAAATTGCCTCTCAGTCTGTGAAGAGTGTTGAACTGTTAGAATCCATCAGTGTGTTCAACTTTGTGGGGAACAGTCTGGGGGAACAGTCATGCCTCATCCACNGGCATGGATTTGTGAAAGCAGAGAACCAGCCTGTACTGAATATAAGTTTTCTATGAAATTGCCTCTCAGTCTGTGAAGAGTGTTGAACTGTTAGAATCCATCAGTGTGTTCAACTTTGTGGGGAACAGTCTGGGGGAACAGTCATGCCTCATCCACTTTTTTATAGACGAAACATATTAGGTTGAAGCATATGAAATTAACAATACTTAATCATCTTTGACTTACATAAACAGCAATTTCGCATGAATTTGACCTATATTTAACTCTCAGTTCTGAAATCTGAAGAAAGAAAATGAAACTTCAGGTTTAAGTATCTGTGTTAAGGTGAATGCTTGCTGCTTTAACAGACAAATCCAAAATCTCAGATGTATTCATGCTTGCTAAGTCGCTTCAGTTGTATCCGATTCTTTATGACCTTATGGACTATAGCTTGCTAGGCTCCTCTGTCCGTGGGATTCTCCAGGCAAGGATACATGCCCTCCTCGGGACTGAACCCTAGTCTCCTAGTCTCTTGGATTGGCAGGCGAGTTCTTTACCTCTAGCACGACCTGGGAAACCCTCTCAGATGCATAACACGGTCCAAAATGGACATTTCTGTTGGACAGGGAATGGGGGAAACTGCTTAGTGAGATCATGGGAGACCCAGGTTGATGAAGACTCATCCATGGTTCATACACAGCTTCTGGGGGTCCTGGGGGTTGATACTCAGCCAGGAGACTGGGAAAGGGAAGGGGTGACAAAAAAGAGGATAATGAGAGCGTACTCGCTTCTTAATCTCAGTCCAGAGTGTACATGTTGGTTTGGTGAGATCCAACCTAGATGTAGGGGTGATGGGTAGGGTGGGGAGGCAGAAGATACGTTTGTCAGCTGCTTTCTGGCACCACTTGTGAAGGGAAACATAAATCTCTGGTGGGCAGCGAGCCATCTCTGGCACACTATGTCTTGATCGCGTGGAGAATCTTACTTACTTATGGCTGTACTGGGTCTCTCTTGCTGCACAGGCTTGCCTCTAGTTGCGGTGAGCAGGGGCTACTCCTTGTTGCACTGCACAGGCTTCTCATTGTGGGGGCTTCCCTTGTCGCAGAGCACAGGTCCTAGGGCACGTGGCTCCCAGGCTCCAGGGCACAGGCTCAGTAGTTGTGGGGCACAGGCTTAGTTGGCGCTAAAGCATGTGAGATCTTCCAGGATCAGTGTCTCCTGCATTGGCAGATGGGTTCTTTACCACTGAGCCACCTGGGAAGTCAGGAGAACATCTTTTTGCTTTGCGTATTAATTTGCTAAGGCTGCTGTAACAAAGACTAACACAGACTGGATGGCTTAAACAATAGAAATTTATTTTCTCACAGTTCTGGAGGCTGGAAGTCCAAGGTCAGGATGTCGGCAGGGTTGGTTGCTTCTGAGGTCTCCCCTTGGCTTACACATGGTGCCTGCTCACCGTGTCCTCCTGATCTCTGTGTGCTCATCCCTCGTGTCTCTCCATGTTCACGGTTCCTCTTTTGATAAGAAACCAGTTCAGTTGGATTAGGGCCCATCCTAAGGCCCTCATTTTAACTTACCTCTTTAAAGGTTCTGTCTCTCATTACAGTCCCATTCAGAGGTACTGGGTGTTAGGGCTTCGATACTTGAATTTTAGGGGGACAAAATTCAGCCCATAATATCACTGTACATTTATAATAAATGTATATGTTTTTTACTGAAAGTAGTTATACTACATTAAATAGAAGAAGAGGAATGTTAGATCTGTGTTATAATTATGCTTTTAATAGATCTGGAATAAATTTTGAATTATATATATTAATGAAGATTACCACCATCTCAGAAGCATTTTTCCTTATTTATTCATCAAGAAAACAGTTTAGCAGTGAAGATAGTTTAGTTTTTAGTGAATGTGATTAGTGTTTTTCTCTCTTCCAGAGTTTGGAAGTGTTCTTTTCTTACTGTAGCTTATCCAAGGGATATGTTCATTAGCAAGATAGTAAAGAGAGTTACCAACCATGTCACCTATAAGGAAATTACCACTCTCTGCAACATAAGAATAAATCTTATAAGATTTATAAATCTTGGGCTTTTTTTTTTAATAGATTAAAAATAAAACCAAACAGATTTTTATTGTCTACAAATATATATAAAAAAATTCCCCCCAAAAGATGCTATTCTCTCATTTCCCCATCTTCTTCTTCTTCTTCAACACCCCTTATATAAAGGACATTATTACACCTTATTAGAACTTCACCCAGATGTCCAGACAATGCTCCATCTATGTATTCTTCTGTGTTTGCAAACTGCATGTTCATATAGCCATCTACAGACACCAGGTAGCCTTTATACTCCATTCCCCATTTAAGCTTCACCATTACTGGCTTTCCTGTTAATCCATTGAGGAAAGGCTTGGGGTTGAGGGGCAAACTCATCGCGACTACTGCTGCGGTAGTGGGGAGAAGCTGCAGGATACTCGCCTCTGACGCAACTCTCCTGCGACCCTCGGGACTGAAGTAACCACACAGGCCTTTGGGGTTTTTTTTTTTTGACATCTGCTATCCTACTTGTTGGGGCTTCCCTGATGGCTCAGGTGATAAAAGAATCCACCTGCAGTGCAGGAGACCCTGGTTCTATTCCAGGGTAAGGAAGAACCACCGGAGAAGGGATAGTCTACCCACTCTAGTATTCTTGGGCTTCCCTTGTGGCTCAGCTGGTAAAAAATCTGCCTGCAATGTGGGATACCTGGGTTCGATCCCTGGGTTGGGAGGATCCCCTGGAGAACGCAAAGGCTACCCACCCTAGTATTCTGGCCTAGAGAATTCCATGGACTGTATAGTTCATGGATCTCAAAGAGTGAGACACGACTGAGCAACTTTGATATTCATCCTACTTGTTATGCCTTGTTGACAGGGTGCCCCTCACTTACGTTTGGAGGGGTTCCGGGAAAGAGTGTAACCTGGGCTCCGGTGTCAATGAGAGCATCCCCGTGGATAATTAGAGAAGTGAACAGGTGATTGTCCCTCAGTGGAGGGACGAGCTCAGGGGACTGCAGGGGTCCCTAGGGCAGAGGCCTTGCCAGCTGTATCTCTTTAAGAGATCTGGGTGTGGGATCCCAGAGTCTGGTCAGGGCTGGAGCATTGCAAGAGGTGACAGTTTCATCCTGTGGAATGGGAGCGAGGTCTCCTGAAGAGCCTGCAGCTCCTGAACCAAGGCTTTTAACTTGTATTTGGCTCTCCCGAGATGACCTTTCAGGGACCCTGATTTCTGCAGCTGCCAATACAGAGAGCCTGTCGCTCATCTTGTACGGGGAGGCTGAGCTTCTTCCTTCTGTCTCTGTGAGCCTGGAGGGGCCTCTTCCTGTGTAAACAAAGCTTGAAAACAGTTTCTGAGACCCCTATGAACCATTTGCAGCCTCTCCCTCTCCCTTTTGGTGACTGTTTCTAAAAAGCCTTGCATTTCTGTCGTGGTGTAGTTAGGCGGCCCTGTTCCTCATTCACACTGGCCATTGCTGGACTTTTTGGTACAGTAGATATTAACAGGGAATGCCTGGGACAGAGGTTGTTTCTTCCTCAACTCATATGCTGCCGCCTCCCATTCTTGGGGGTCCCAGTCGACCACTGAAGGGTAGGGGTCCCCCTCCAACAGTGTACCATTAGCAAATATATTTGGGAAAGCTCCAGGCTCCAAGGATGTAGCCTTTACAACTTGGCATATGGATATGCCACTGTTCTCAGAGACATCCAAATCATGGGGGCCTTACAAGCTTCTAGTATTTTTTAACCTCCTCTGGGGACTAAGGAGGGTCTGGTACCCAGTGCTTTGGGCCCCACCTTCAGCAGTGTATGATGCCCTTGCTGCACAGTGTTTGTCTCTAGGTGCCATGATGGCCGGGGCTTTTTAGGAGGTTTCATTTTATTGGAACTTGTTAAATGACATTTGTTTCTGAAAACCAAGGCCACGTTATGTGGTTGGTTGCCTTTGCAGCCTACCAGACGCTTGACGGTGGAGGAGAACGTGCTTGTGAACTCCACCATCTGAACTGTTGGACCCCTTCTCTTGGCCTGCTGTTTCATCACCGCCATTCCCAGTGGGCTAGAGGCAAAGCTCTAAGGGAAAAATGAGGCTCTTTACCTCTTATACAGGTGGTGATTAAAGATTGTGTAGCCTCACTGTCGAATGTCAGAACCTGTTTTTTTGACTCCTCAGGATTACCTTTTACGGGGTGAGGTTTAGTTCTCTTCTATAAAACTATATTCCACCTTTATAGTTTCATTACAGAATCTTAGTTCCCCAACCAGGGCTTGAACCTCGGGCCAGGTTCAATCAGTAAAAGGGCTGAGTCCTAACCACTACATTGCCAGGGAATTAACTACTCCACGTTCAAATGAACTATAATTATTTTGAATATTATTATATACATATCAGGGAAATATTGATATCTTTAGAGATTTTGCCTTTATGCTTGTTTTTGTAATTACTGTATTAAAAGTTATATTAATATCAGATGAATACTGGTTTTTAAAAGATTGTATTTTTACATGTTTTTATATTTATTATGAAACTAATAAGTTTAACAGTCTACTGGCTTCCAAAAAGGAGTAACAACTCAGCTTCTGTGTTGACATCTGCTGCTAGCTGTTAAAGTGAGAAATCTTTTGCAGTTTGGTTGTAGAAACTTGTCACCTCTATGAATGAAGTTATCCAGTTACTTTATGAGAGATTCCATAGTCAGACCAGTTTTTTGCTGTGTCATGCTCCTTTTATCATTTCTGAAAATCAACTCTTAAGATTTTCCAGGTCTTGCTTAAAAATGAGAAAGTTCTATAGTTTTTCTTTATATGTTTACTTAACATGTTCATATCTTAAAAAACAGATCTAGGGAATTCTGTAGTATATGGTGTATGTATTTCTTCTCTCTGTGTCTCTCTCTTTCTCCCCTCTTCCCTCTCCCCCACTACCCTGGCCCGCTCTCTCTCTCTCTCTCTATATATATATATATAGAGCGTTCAACATGTATTCCTTGGATCAATAAATATTTGAACACCTACTTTGTTTCCCCTAGAGGGTTCAACATGTATTCCTTGGATCAGTTAATATTTGAGCACCTACTAAGTTCAAACATTGTTCTGCATGAGACGATTGCTGACTGTATAAATGCATAAAGATTAAGGCAGACAATATGTGGATATATGACGCTTAAACAATTTTTTCAGTACCTTGGGTTACTTGAGAACTTCCTTTCAGTGAGCAGCCTTAAATATGTAAAACAATACTCAGAAGTTTTGATTTCATTGTTTCAACAGAAGTTCTATTAACTAACTGCTTTACTATTTAGTAGATTCTGGGGATAGCAAAGTGACTTTGACCCAGTTCCTGTCCACAAAGGGCTCACAGTCTAATCAGGAACTGATTTGTAATGAAAAGGAAGTTAAAGGTTGATTATATGCTGAGGTAAACGATAATAGAGGTATGAAAAGAAAATGCCATGGCAACACAGGGGAGGGGTTGGGGAATGGGCTTGCCAGGAAAAGCCTCACAGAGGATATATTATTGTTGGCAGCCCCTTGAACGACTTTGGCTGTGAGTAGATGGGAGTTCAATTCTCTGTGACCCTTGGAACCTAGGGCTTTTAATTATTCATAAATAACTTAAACATACAACTAGGACTGGGAGTTTATTTAAAAGATGCACCTGCGTTTCTGGTTTAACCTTTAGTTTAACTAGTCCTTTAGGAAAAGGCGTTTATGGATGCAGCTGTATGGCAGCGTTACAGATGTTTGCTCTTTAGAGTTCCTTACAGCACAGTTACACATATACTGCTTTGCTTAGGTTGCTCTCTCCTTTTTAACACAAAATGTTTCTCATTTATAGTATATGGCTCCTTTTAAAAAGAAATGCACCTTTACAAAGGAGATTTTAGGTTTTTCATTTCTGTGTTGTGAAGTTAAGATACATTTCTTGGAAAAAAATGTTTGCTGTAAGCGGAACTGAAAACATTTGCTAGGAGAGAGTTAAGGGTTGCTAAACTCGTGACATGCTGGATCTGTGGTGAGCTGAGAATGCTTTCACAACAGTTTGATTCAGCAAACACTCACTGAGTGCTGTGGTCAAAGCACTGCTGCTAGACACTCTGATGGAAAAGAAAATGAACAAAACATAGGCTCTGTTTTAAAGGATCTTCCAATTTACTGCACTGAGTCTCCTTTCTTCTCTTCTCCATTTTTGCCATTTCCCAGATAATGAAAAGTAGAGGTGTAATTTATCGATTCTGTAAGCTGAAAAGGGTATAAAATTAGTTTGCTTAAAATGTTGGGCTGGTTCTCCTTACTGCTGCCAGGATTTAAAATAACAGAAAATATTTGGTGCCTCCTTCCACAAATTAACATTTCCATGAGTGGCTGCTTTTCATGGAGCATCTTGAGCCAGCCCCTCTCGTGCTGTGAGTCTTCATTGACAGTATTAAATCAAATCTGAGCAGCTCTAGGAGACAGTTGAGAGTTTGAGAATATGCCCAGTGTCAGCATCTTGGCTAGAGAGTGCTGTTAAACAAAGAACACTCTTGGCACCCAACAACTGATTAGACATGTACCATTCAATGTGTGAGCTCCAATAAATAAAGCCACGCAGGGCATTCAGTGATTTCATTTGGGCAGAACTAAATGGTTAAGTGTCCGTTTAGGCTTCCCCCTAAGTCTGTTCAAGACAATCAGTACATAATCCAGAAGATGTAAAATCCCCAAGTATAGCCACTTACCTTTACTTTGTAAAGCTCTGTGCTGGGTGCTTCAGGCTGTAAAGAGACAAGACTGAGTACCAGTCAGGTAGTTTACGGATTGAGTGGCACCCTGCTCTAACTATTCTGCCTGCCATCCCACTGCAGGTCCATTTCTTCCTGGCCTGCCCCGGTCTGTAGTCACCTACCACTTGGTGTTGACCCTGACTCATTCAGTATGGTTCTTCTAACACAGTCTCTATAACCTTATCCTGAATGGGGAGTGGATATTGGAAACAGTAGAAGAGACGGGCCTAGATCGCTGGACAGTGTCTGCAGTGACTGATGAAGCCCGTTGTAGCACCAGTCACTTGATGTATTGCTTCAGGGCTGTTGTCTTTTTGTGATCAGGTCTCATGAACAGGCGAAACCCAGATGGGAAGCAGTCTTTAGAAATGGTTAGCCCATTTTGTTTACGTTTCCTTTTTTCTACAGAGTGTGTGTTTTCCTGTCCTCAGACTAAAAACGGCACAGTGTGGTATATCATAGCGTGAGGTTATTTTGCATGAAATCACTCGATTCATTTATTCAAGTGATTTATCTTTTCAGGTATTTTTTAAATGACCTGGGATAAATATTTATGAATTATATGTAAGTACTTGGAGAGTATTTGGAGATGTGTGTTTCTTAAGAATAGAATTACGCTTTGATTTCCTTGACTGTGTTTGATGATAGTAAGTGTTCTTGGAAGTGTGTTCCAAAGTCTGAAAGTGGGTGGGGTGTTTGGGATTAATTTCAACTGTAGTCATGTCTTTAATGGTGGTAGTGTCTCACCTGGTTCATATTACAACAAATGAGAAGTGCAGCACACCATCAAGACGGTAAAGAAGCTTCCACCTAAAAGGAAGGAGCACTAACATAACCATTTAAAAGTCTTAAATTATTTTACTGTGCATGTGTTAGTCGCTCAGTCGTGTCTGACTCTTTGCGATCCCCTGGACATAGCCCACCAGGCTTCTCTGTCCATCGGATTCTCCAGGCAAGGATACTAGAGTGGGTTGCCATTCCCTTTTCCAGGGGATCTTCCTGACCCAGGGATCAAACCCGGGTCTCCTGCATTGCAAGCAGATTCTTTATTACTTTGCCACCTGGAAAGCCTTTATTTTACTAGGATTACATTAAATTATATTAATTAGATTGTGTTTATCTGAAGTTACTTAAACTTGATGTTAGGATCTAGAAGGGAGGGGAGAGCAATAAATAGCACCTTTCTCTCCCACCCAAGTTTTGAATAGATTGGATAGAAACTAAAGGATTAGCAAACAGGGACTATAATATCAACTTTATTATTGATGAAGGCAAGGTAAAGGAAGCAGTTTACTATTAGAGCCAAATTGGCTTGTTAAGTTCCAGAATTAGGCAGACCTGCCCCCTGGTCCGGGGAAGGCAATGGCAACCCACTCCAGTGTTCTTGCCTGGAGAATCCCAGGGATGGCAGAGCCTAATGGGCTGCCGTCTGTGGGGTCGCACAGAGTCGGACATGACTGAAGCGACTTAGCAGCAGCAGCGTCCGCCCTCTGGTCACAGTACTGCTGGATTAGAGAAGGCATGTATAGTAGACAAAGCTTCCAGCCAGCACAGTGCCTCCAGTTCACTCTTAAGAGGAAGAAAGGCACAACTGGACCATTTATTTCCCCCACATCTGCCAGTCAGATCAGTTACTTCCCTTCCCAAGATAGAAGCATGTAAGTGAATAAGAATTGCCAGGGATGTTACAGCTGGTGGGGCTACATTCAGGAAGCCAGACTTTAGCAATGAGGAGTTAACGCTCCTCAAAAGCATTTGGCTCCTTCCTGTGTGTGGTTTCCGTGAAGAGTGGGTTGGTACCAGGTAGGAAATGGTAGCATGGCTAGGCTAGGAGCAAGCTTCTGTTTTGGGGAAGAGACCTTATAACAAGTGGCCTCTTGGAAATTACAGCAAATGTTTGTTTACCAGAATCATGGGAATTGTGCGCCCTTAGGCAGCCCTCGCTGCTTTCTGAAACATCTATGGTTTGGCATCTTTCCTGGGCATTAAGTGAAGGTCCACAACTTAGTTTGCTGCTGTCCTTTAGCATTTTAAAATATACCTGCTGTTCTGTCTCTTCTTTGAGTTTTCTTCACAGACTCCTTTTGTCTCCTCCCCAGCCCCTAGTGTTTCCCATGATTGTAGCCAACTTTCTTTTCACTTAACACTCTTACCTTGGCTGTCAGCCATTTACACGGTTTTAGCTGTTTAGTATATTGATGATTTTCAAATCTTTCTCTCCACCCAGACCTCTGTTCTGAGCTCCATATTTATATGTCTGGCACTCTATTTAACAGTTCCACCTGGGCCATCTGAAACGAACTTACTCTTCCTCCACGCTCTCAACTACCACCACTCAGAAACCCTTGAGCGTTTCGTTTTGTATCCACAGTTCTTGTGAGTGGCACCTCCGCCTGTCTACTAGGTTAAGCCAGAAACATGGGTGTCACCTCAGCAGGCTGTTCCTCTCCTCTGTTGCTTATCTCCCAGGTCAGAGGTCAACATCTAACCGGAGGCCTGTGAGCCACGAATGGGTTTTTACATTTCTGAGTTGTTTAAAACAAGCTTGTATGTGTGTTTGTTATGGAGGCCCTCTGTTGTCTGCACAGCCTGTGTATTTACTATCTGACTGCTGTCCTAGGTCAACAGATCTTACCAGTTCTCCCTCCAAAACATCACTTTTGCTTTTTTCTTTCTATCTCCACTGGCCCTTGCTCCTCCCCATCTCACTTGCCCTGTTTCTCTCTTGGCCCCCTCACTAAGTGTTGTCAGATTTCTTTATAAAACACAAAACCCTAATGATGTCCTTTCTTGTTGAAAATCCTGCAGTGTATTTTGCCCTTTTCTCTTTTATTTTCTTCCTACAGCCTCTTCAGCCCATAGGACTCTGCTCAGTGGTCACCTTTTCCATTAAGCCCACCTGTCTCTGCAGTTATGCCCCTGTTCCACCTGGTTTGTACTTCTGTTATTGCACATTCTAGATTGTGTTCTGAGAGCCCGTTTCCCATTCAGTCACCCCTGTTCCACTGTGTACACCTGGAATTCAGGTTTCATTTCCAGTTTGTTTCCATATCTTCTTTACCTAGCTGTGTGTGGCATCTCAGAGGACTGTACTGGATTAATACACACAGTGAGTGCTTTAAGGAACTTAGTTCTTTAGTTCTTAGGAACTATGTTAGTTCTTAGTTCCTAACACACAAAAAAATATTCGTGAAGATTTAATTAATCAGTTTGAGTTGGTGGTTGTTCAGTCACTCAGTCAGTGCCCAACTCTGCAGCTCCATGGACTGCAGCATGCCAGGCTTCCCTGTCCCTCACCATCTCCCAGAGTTTGATCAAACCATGTCTGTTGCCATCCAGCCATCTTGTCCTCTGTCGTCCCCTTCTCTTCCTGCTTTCAATCTTTCCCAGCATCAGGGTTTTTTCCAGTGGGTCGGCTCTTTACATCAGGTGGCCAAAATATTAGAGCTTCACCATCAGTCCTTGCAATGAATATTCGGGGTTGCTTTCTTTTAGGATTGACTGGTTTGATCTCCTTGCAGTCCAAGGGACTCCCAAGAATCTTCTTCAATGACACAGTTCGAAAGCATCAATTCTTTGGCGTTCAGCCTTCTTTATGGTCCATTTCTCACACTTGTACATGACTACTAGAAAAACCATAGCTTTGACTATACTGGATTACTGATCTTAACAAATTTTATCCATTTTCTTCTCTAGGAGATCTTCCCAGACCCAGGGATCGAACCTGTCTCCTGCATTGCAGGCAGATTCTTTACCACTTGATCCATGGAGGAAGCACCTTTCTGTCTTATACTTTGAATGAATTATTACTAGTGTATAATTTTTTTTAAACATCATTCATTGGTCATTTGGAAAATATTGAATCAGTATGTTAGGTACATCTTTCAAATTATGGCACATTTCATTATACATTAACAAACGTTGTATTTGTTAATCTCACATTCAGTCTCATAAGAAAAAATGCTAAGTATTGGAAAGCTGTCAAGCTCAAGTATTCCAAAATTTTGATTTTTGCTTTGAAGTTACCTCCAGTTCACTGAAGTTTATGATTGTTATCAGTGCTGCTGGTACCAAGCTCACTTGGTTAATTTTTAAGAGAATGTCTGCCAGATACTAAGTCTGAAAACCATAGTTTGTCCACCAGTTCAAGTAGAAATGATGTTAAAGTAGGAAGGGTGTATGGGTGTTAAGTGCTCTCAGGAGGTAGCCACTGCCATCTGTGGGGCATTACCTCTGGCCAGACTCTTTGTCGTCCCTGTTCAGTGAGGTTACTGGGGAACAAGGTCTGCAAGCCTCATGCTGTCCCTTGCAAGGTGACTCGCCGCTGTGGCTCTGTGCTGGCGTGCCTCATCCCTGTCTCCAGGGACACTGGCATCATCTCAGTCCCTGTGCCCAAAAAGCTACTGATGATGGCTGAACTGACCACTGCTGCATCGCCATCCTGCCATCTCTGACATCCTAGGCAACTTTGCCAAGGCCACTTTTAATGCCGTTTCCAAGACCTACAGTTATCTTACCCCTGATCTCTGGAAAGAGTCAGTGTTCACTGAGTCTTTGTCTTAGCCTCCGTATCAGGAATTCATTGACCTTCTTGTAAAGACCCACTCCAGAGTTTCCGTGCAAAGGACCCAGGCTCCAGCTGTAGCCATCACATAGGTTTATATGAGAAAAATAAAGTGAATGAAGCCAGTTTAGAAAAGAAAAAAGACAGCCAATTCAGCTCAGAACTGTGTAAGTGCTTTTCCTTGAGACAACACAGAATATTAGAAAGATGTGGACTCAGGGATCAAGATGTAATAAAACCAGTAACTTCCACTGTATATGCATGGCCTCAGTCACCACTGCCTGGATTTGTGCTGAGTTTCCAGCCATTTTATTCACCATTGCTTTTATGCTATGAGAGCAAGTACTTTAAAAGTGTGAATTTTGAGATCCATTGTTATGGATGAAGAGCAAAAGGTTAAAATATAAAATAGCCTTTCACACAGTAAAAATGGCAAACAATCTTTTTATATCCTTATTAAAGGACCTTTGTGGACCTTTGTAAGTTCTTGTGGGACCCCCAGAAATAATGGATCACATTTTGGGGAACTGCTGATTTACAGTAGTTTGTGGCTTGACTTGTTTCTTTCTCTTTTCTCAGATTTCTTCTATTTGCCTTTACTTTTACTGAGATAGACGCTATAGATATGCTGATCTGGGTAGAAGACCATTCTTGGTCACAGCTCCACTTTGGACTGGCAGCTTTCCACTGTATATGCATGGCCTCAGTCACCACTGCCTGGATTTGTGCTGAGTTTCCAGCCATTTTATTCACCATTGCTTTTATGCTATGAGAGCAAGTACTTTAAAAGTGTGAATTTTGAGATCCATTGTTATGGATGAAGAGCAAAAGGTTAAAATATAAAATAGCCTTTCACACAGTAAAAATGGCAAACAATCTTTTTATATCCTTATTAAAGGACCTTTGTGGACCTTTGTAAGTTCTTGTGGGACCCCCAGAAATAATGGATCACATTTTGGGGAACTGCTGATTTACAGTAGTTTGTGGCTTGACTTGTTTCTTTCTCTTTTCTCAGATTTCTTCTATTTGCCTTTACTTTTACTGAGATAGACGCTATAGATATGCTGATCTGGGTAGAAGACCATTCTTGGTCACAGCTCCACTTTGGACTGGCAGCTTCTGCTCTAGAACAGTGCTAGGACTGGCCCTGGGCGCAAAAGAGAAGATCGGTTCACAGCCTCACCTTGGCCTTCAGGAACACAAGCAGCAGGGATGGGCCGTAACCTGCTAGCTTTGTTGGCTTGCTGTGTGTGCGTTCAGAAACTGGTCGCATCACACCGGCCTGAGTCCAGAGGGAGACATTAACTGTGAGTCAAGTGCTCTCCTTCTGAAGGAGTCTTTCAGGCTCCAGGGCGGGAGAGGTTCTCAGGCCCTCCGTAGGTCTCGCAGACCTACACTCTCTAGTCCCAAAGCTCCTGAGTCACATCACAGCCTTTTCATTCTAATTATCTCCAGGAAAGGGTCTCCAGATTTCCTGGCTGTAATGAAACTTAGGAGTTAAGAGGTTTTTCCTTTTGAGTACTCTCGATGCTCCCTTGTGAAACTTAAGTCCGTTTCCTTTAGTTTTGTTTTTAATGAAAATAGCCAGTAAGAGTGCGCCTCATGCTTCTGCTTTATATTCTGAAGACAATTTATTTTGCTGTATCTTCACTCCAATCTATTTTAGCCTTTTTTTTTTCTTTTTTTCTTTTTTCCTTCTAATTTTTAATCCGGTTCCTTTAATCCAGTGGGCTTCCCTGGTGGCTCAGAGGTTAAAGCATCTGCCTGGAATGCGGGAGACCCTGGTTCGATCCCTGGGTTGGGAAGATCCCCCGGAGAAGGCAATGGCAACCCACTCCAGTACTCTTGCCTGGAGAATCCCATGGAGGGAGGAGCCTGGTAGGCTACAGTCCATGGGGTCGCAAAGAGTCGGACACGACTGAGTGACTTTACTTACTTTAATCCAGTAGTCCTGAACTGGGGTGATTTTGCCCTGCAGTGGACGTTTGACAGTGTCTAGAGGTATTTTCGATTGTCACAACTTGGGGGGATGCTACTGGCATCCAGTGGATAGAAATCAGAGAGCTGGCCTTCATTTCAGCAAAATCACTCATTCTGTTGTTACAGTAAGATTTTCACTGAAATTATATTCGGTTGCTAGGACTAGCCAAGAATGCATAGCCTCTATCAACTAAGAATCACCCAGTCCAATATGTCAGCAAGACCAGTCTTAGAAGACTGTACTTTAGTCCTTCCTTGTAATTTGTTGACTTTTTATTGTTTTTTTTTTTTTTTCTGAATTAACAGTTTGATTTTACTTTGCATATTATCTAGAATTGTAGTTTAATTTAGAGAAAATATTTTGGTTATGTTCAGAATAATTAAAGCTTTTAGAGGTAGGATTTTCTTTTGAATATGACTTATGTTTGTACCTCAGCTCATAATACATCATTTGTTTCTAAGCCTGAGTAAGTGCAACTACCTGGTGACTTTTTAAAAAATACAGGTTTATGGGCCCCAACCAAATCTTAAAAGAACTCTTCTAGAAATTCCTGTAAAATTCCAGACTTGGAAACCACTGAAACAGATACGTATTCATAAACTGAGAAACGTTTAGAATAGCTGCTGCAAAGAGAAGATGGTCTTTGTGGCTCTCAGAGATAACATCCACCCTCCTGGGCAACCAGTTCTGTCAGTGAAACCAGTCAGGTAACCCTCCGATTGGCAAGGTAGAACCAGAGCAGTGGTGTCCTTAAAATTTTGGCTCTTTCCAGTCATATGGTGTCCAGTTCATTTTATTTGCCACAAGTTTGGTTTTAGAAGAGGTTAGTAGGGGAAAGTGATGTGGGAAGGGATGGAGGAGAGTTGTGTAGTAGAATCAGAGAAATATGATCTACCTTTTTTCTCAGGAGGGGCATTACTCAGTGCTGATTTCCCCTCAGTAGCATTCATTTGCTACCCACATTCACCACAGTGGTTAAGTGTCTTTAAAAGCTACTTCTGGTATAAATTAATCTGACCAAGGCAGCAGGGGCCTCTGGGAAGCACAGAGGACTGTCCACTCCATTCCCACCAGCAAGGATACTCTTGTCTCAGTCCTTTGTTCTCTTCCTCCCTACTTCCTTTTCTCCCTTCTCCTCCTCTGCCTCCCCCTCCTCCTGACCAGGGATCAGCCCTGACCCCCTGCATTGGAAGCACATAGTCTTAACCACTGGACACGTCCCAGTCCTTTACTTTTTTAGCTAAAAGAGAAGTTAATGAAGGTGAGCTTGTTTGTTGTGGTGGTTACAAGAGCTCTGGAGATCAGACATTTGTTGAGGAAGGAAAGAAAAGTTGATCACTTTTATTTTACTTTTTTCTTTTTCTCTTCATTTTTGAGGCTCACATGTTACCTTTAATAGTGATAGAGGTAGAGCTTAGTGTGGGAGCCAGCCAGCCTGCATCCGAACCCCATGAGTTGGGCAGTAGTGCCCCCTTGTCTCAGACTGCACTGGGGGACCTGGGCAGGCCTCACTCAGTAAGATACACGGTCAGTGGGGCAGGCTTGATCCTACAGAACAGACGAGAGAGGGTTATTTTTCAAATAAAGCGAATTTTGTTTGGAAGGATAAGGGCTTCCTTTCCTGATGAGTTAGTTGTTAAGGAAGCAAACTAGAATTTTGGAAATGAAAAAAAAAAATGAAATATTGGGGAATATTAATTTATATTGGAAACATAAATATTGGGTTCAGTTCAGTTCAGTCACTCAGTTGTGTCCGACTCTTTGCGACTCCATGAATTGCAGCACACCAGGCCTTCCTGTCCATCACCAACTCCCGGAGTTCACTCAGACTCACGCCCATTGAGTCCGTGATGCCATCCAGCCATCTCATCCTCTGTCGTCCCCTTCTCCTCCTGCCCCCAATCCTACCCAGCATTGAGTCTTTTCCAGTGAATCAACTCTTCGCATGAGGTGGCCAAAGTACTGGAGTTTCAGCTTTAGCATCGTTCCTTTCAAAGAACACCCAGGACTGATCTAAAATATAACCAATATTTTAGTGTTATATTTTAGTGTTCTCCAAATATTGGTTATATTTTAGTGTTCTGGATTTCTTTTATTACTTTTTACTTTATTTAAATGGAGATTTTCAAATACATTTCAGAGTAGAGAGACTAGTATAGGGAATCCCTGAATACTGATTACCCCAACATCAACAGTTACTAACACATGGCCAGTCTAATTTTGTCTGCACCCTTACCCACTTTCTCTTGCCCTCTTCAGTTATTTTAAAGCATATCAAGTATCAGTATGCATTTTAATCTAGAAATATGTAAGAGAGTCTGTGGTCACATTTCCTGATTATGTAATTTTTTTCCATTTGGTTTGTTGTCTGATCTCTGTTTTTAAAGATGCTGATGATCTGATGATTGATTGAAATCCTGGGACTGTGTAGAGAGTTTGTAATCTGTTTTGGTGGGAGAGGGGACATTTACTTACATTAGATCAGTGATTTCCCAAGATGATATTACATACCTAGTTCTTGGTATAAGTTTGAATAACAACCTTGATTGAAGGAAGTATTGACCATGTATGGGAAGTCTTAACTGAAATTCCCTGTTGACATAACCACGGTCTGAAATGGGGTTCATCACTGTCAGGAAGCCCAGCTTTTCAGTTTGCTTTCTCAGGTTCTAAGAAGAGTACCTCATACCTTTCCCTCAAACCTTACAGACTTCTGTTCTCTCAGGTGATGGCTTTGTTTGGTGCTTGCCTGAGAAAATAGGAATCTGTCTAGAGGGACACCCTCATTTGCCCTCCTCCTCATCCAGAGGTTTTTGCTTTGGCAGTGGGCCACTCTGCTCTCATTTCACTCCGATTGGGTAGAATGGAACAAGCACTTGTTTTGTTTCCTGGCCCTCCACCCGCATCACAGGCCTTCCCTCTGCTCTGAGTGCCCCACCCCCTTCCCAGGGAGCTTGCTGCTTCTCTGCCCACCTCTCTGTCTCTGCCATCTTCAGGCTGCCCCTGTCTGCTGGAGCATCCCTTTTAGTATACAGACAGGCTCTGGTGAGCCCCATCTGTAGAAAGAAATTGTCCTTGTTAAGTTCACCTCTCTTGATTTCTAGTGGCCCATTTTTTTCTCCCCTTCACAGTTAAACCTTTCAAAAGAGTTGTCTATTCTTCTACCTTTTTTCTCTTCATTCACTCTTTGAGCCACTCAGTACTGGCTCCATTCCTCACTGCTTCACTGAAACCCTTCTTGCCAAGAGCCCCCGGGTCCTCTGTGATGGAATCCAGTTGTTTTCTTTCTGTCTCATAGACCAGTCCTTCTCCTTCTCTTTTACTGCCTCCGTGCTCTGCGTGACCTCTAAGTGCTGGAATGCCTCCAGGCTCAGTTTTGGGCCTCACTTCTCTTTGTTTGTACTCTTTCCCATTGGTCATTTCACTTACTCCTGTCGCTTTAAATATCATCTTTATGCTGATGACTCCTGAGCATGTAGCTGCAGCCCAGACCTGTCCTCTGAGTTCTACCTGGAGATCAGGAACCTATGACTCAGGCTTCATTGGTGCAAAACAAAGTTTTGGCTTTTCCCCCTCAACCCTTTTTCATTTCAGTTAGTAGATCCTGATACACCCAATTGCACAAGTCAGAAACTTGGAAATCATCTTATATCTTCCCCTGTCTCCGTCCAGCCCATCAGCATGTCTTATCAATTCTACCTTACACGTATCTCAAGTATCTTCACTTCTCTTTGTCTATATTTCACCACTAAATTACTATCATTTCTCAACTGGAAAACTGTTTTGAGTTTCCTAATTGGTCCGTCTGCTTTCATTTTTGTCTTCTATACACTGTTCTGCTCACAGGAGGTACAGTGCTCTATGAAAAATACAACCATATCATGTAACTCCTTGCTTAGTTCTTAATGATGGCATTTCATATAGGATCAGCTATTGACTCCTTAGCGTAGCCTTCAGGGTCCTGCCTGCTTCTCCCTCACTACGCAGGGCAAAGCTGCCCCTTTCACACTGGGATCTCATGCCCAGGGCCTTGACACTCCCTGTTCCTTCTCCATAGACTGATCTGTTCCTGACTCTCCTCCTTACTGTTCTCCAGGCTGCAGCTTAAGGGTCACCTCGTCTGACAGCCCTTCCCAAAGTGGCCACTTGCCCATCTCCGTCTCTTCTTGTCACATTACCTGTTTTTTTTTTCCAGCGAATATTTATGGAGCGCCTCCTCTGTGCTTGACACTGTTCTAGGCACAGGGTAGATAGCTGTGAGCAAGGTAAGTATACTCAGGAAGCTTCCAGCTAGTGGGCAAATAGATGAAGCACAAATACATCATATTCTGTTGGGGATCTGTGCTGTGTAGACAGATGAAGCAGGTGGAGTGAAGTGAGGGATGGTGTTCTAGACAGTGGTTAGAAGAGGAGACGTTTTGGCAGGGGTTCCAGTGAAGTGAGGGAACACCATCCCGGGTGTGTGCTGCTTTTCTAGAGCGGTATCTAGAAACATAAGCTCTAAGAAGTCAGAGGCCTCACCTCTTCACCAAAGTTCCTGAAAGCTAGCACAGTGCCTGACCTTTGGTAAATACTTATTAGGAGCCGGATGACCTTTAGATTTCCACATAATCGTGGCATTCTGGGAACCATGTGGCATTCAGGATGTGGCCCACCTACTTTGTCTCTGTGGGCTCCAGTCTTTTCATGTGTTGAGTGAAGGACTCCAGCTCAGGAAGGGAGCTCTGAAGACTGCCAGCCTCACTCTGGACGCTGTGGATGTGCACTGTGCCTGGTTTCACCGAAATGGTGAAAAGATTGCACGAGAGTTCAGTATTCACATAAAACCAAGATTTGCACTTAAAGTTATGTCAGCTGCAACCCTGAGTAGAATGGCCCGGGGGAGGCAAGAGAGTGGATTATTTTAGAGGATGTGGAGGGACTGGGCAGGTCCAGGCAGGAGCTGAAGGTGACCTGGACTTAAGAGGTGGCCACAGAGATAAGGGAGAGTGCTGAAGAAATGGTGGGACTTTCCCAAACGTACGTAGAATTGAGGCGAGAACCCGGACTTCATAGTCCAGCACTTTCACTTACCACTTCTCCTGGTGAAAATGTTGGCTGCTTAGTCGTGTCCGACTCTTTGGAACCCCTTGGACTGTAGACCGCCAGGCTCCTCCGCCCATGGACTTTTCCAGGCAAGAATACTGGAGTGGGTAGCCATGCCTTTCTTCAGGGGATCTTCCTGGCCCGGCGATCGAACCCTGGTCTCCTGCACTGCAGACAGATTATTTCGTGTGAGACATCAGGGAAGCCCACTTCTCTTGATACTTAAAATGTCTTTGGGAGTTCCCTGGTGGTCCAGTGGTTAGGACTCTGCCCTTTCACTGCCAAGGGCCCCAGGGTCAATCTTCGTGGAGGAACTAAGGTCCCACAAGCCATACTGCTTGCCCCCTCCCCTCCTCCAAAATAAAGTCTTGAAGTCAGCCTCATAGAAAAGTTGAAATGTATGGATATGTGTGATGCTGGAGAGTCTAGTTAGAACAAAGACTGCTTTTCAAAAAACATTATCAACATCTATATCAAAATTTGCCCATGTGAAAATGTGCTTTTGCTGGTAGTATGTGCATCTTAGGACAAATTCTCAGGAACGAACTTGACTGGAAAACAGGAGAGGGAATGGTGTTTTCACTGTATATATATCTTTTGTATCTTTGGATTTTGAACCACAGGTGTGATAAAAGCAAGCAGTACACGTCGGGTAAAACTGAAGCTGTCTGCTCTTCCGTTTCTCTGTTTTCCAGACGCAGCCACGTTGCTCTCAAACGAGTGCACCTTAGCAAGGTGTCTTTCTTTACACCAGCTGGAAATATGTCAAGCCAGTTGACTTGTAGATAACATTGGAGCTTGACACAGTGTCGAAGCTCCTTGTCTCTTCTCATACCCTTTTCTGTCCTCATACTCGTGTACAGTATGTACAGCATGATAGTTTAATATACGTGTTCCCCTGTCCTTTTAGATTCTGTGGATGCTCTGTTACTGACACCTAGTCTTTAGGCCACCCTCCTGTTTCACCCTTCACGTGCTCTATGGGCTTTATTAAAATATTTACATGATGACCAGTTAGTTAAAATGACTTTTTACGCACTTTACTCTTATGACTTGGTGGGGACCTCTGTCCCCTCTTCCCTCTCCTGCCAAGACGATCAGAACCTTGGCTGGGGACTCCCTGGGATTTGGCAGCAGCGGGGAAGGGGTGCCCGACCTAGGGGAGTGTGGCCCTCCTCACAGCTCACACTTGACTCTGCTCCCCAGACTCCAGTGCCCCCAGTCCCAGCTCTCCCCTCTTCATCCTTGATGTGAAGACAAAGTGATTCAGGCTGTCCACCAGTTCTTGGTCTCTCCCACGAGGCCCTTTGTTCCTTATTCCCCATGTTTGCCTTCCTCTGCATCTTGGCACCTTTCTTCTGCTCAAAAATTTTCTGTAAATTTTCTCTCTCTTTTTCTTTTCTTCACATAAAAAAAAAGTTTGTTTTCAGTTCAAAAAAGATAATAATAATTAAAGTTACCTTTTGACCACCACTTCTTTTGGATGTCTTTTTTTTTAGAGGTTATGGATGTATCTTTGATGAGAAAGGAATATTTTTCATGGGACAGTTTGTTCGATTCTATCCAAAATAAGACTACCATCTTACTATTTTAAGTAATAGAGGTGCTTAGAAGTGATTCGTGTCGCATAGGAAGTTGCCAGTACTGTTGTACTACTTCAGTCCTCGTCTGTGTTTTCAGATTTTCTTCCTCTCCTTAGCGTCCCCTATGCTTGGAGGTCTTATGTGGAAGCAGCAACCCTAAAAATACTTGGAAAGCTCTTCCACTTCACTTTTGAAAGCTGGAAATGCACACAAACTTTGCCTGCCACCCGTGCTTCTCTCTTCTGCTCTTCCTACAGATTCTTTTAAGTTTTCTGTTTCCTTAATCAGATATTGCAAGTGTTCTGCCTACATTTCTCTTTTGAGGTCTATCAGAGAGTAGAAAAACAAGTTGTACTATACTTTAAACTCGGTCCTTGTTGTGTTTGAAAATAAGGTATAGGAAAGAAATTTGGAAGAAAAATTGTCTCTTGAGACCATTGACTTTTATAAAAATGTAATCTATGGCCTTAGAACTTATTTTGGTAGCTATAGAATACTGACTAATGAAAGCAAAGCTAGGCATAAATGTTCAGTTACCCAGACCCTCCCCCTGCAAAAAGAGAAAACTAACCTTGAAATAGTACACTGGTAGATATTCCTGGTGATGCAGTGGTAGAGAATCCACCTGCCAGTGCGAGAGATGCGGGTCTGGAGCAGGAAATGACAAGCCCCTCCAGTATTCTTGCCTGGGAAATCTCATGGACAGAGGACCCGGTGGGCTGCAGTACATAGGGTAGCAGAGTCAGGCATCACGGAGCATGCACACACACAATAGCTTGAGAAATTCCGTTGGTGTCGGTGCTTCTGCTGTACTGTGTTCACACGAGGGTCAGAGTCATTTCCTTGCTGAGGAGCAGGAGGAGCTTTTTAAAGTAATGCTGCCTGAGTGAGGTACCCGTCTGTTCCCTGAGTTGTGGAGAACAGGCGCCTGTAACAAGACCATGCTGACGGGAGTCCCACCCTTGAACCCAGCTGCTGGGTTCTGTGTGTATGGCCCCTGCTGTCCATCTGGATTCTGTGTCTCTTTCTGTAGAACACTGTAAATGTGAAGGGTGGAGTGGGGACTGCAGACGAAGCAGCGTATCAGGGAAAATCTCTTAACGTTCAGAATTTGTATTATTTCTGTTAAAGGTTGAGGACTTTTGAAGTGGTTTGACTGAGTGAAGTGACTGCTACATGTCTGTTAATTTAAAATTGTGATAGTCCAGCTGGTTGACTTAAAATGGCTGAACTTCTTAGCAGGTAATTGCTAACATAAGATAAAGCTGGGCGGGTAACAGACTTCCATTTTTTCTAGGCTGATGAGAAACATTGTTTCTGAAGATGTGATAATTTGAGCTGAGACCTGCACTGATGAGAGGAAGTCAGTTTATGAGAAAGTCTAGGGAAGGTGTGTTCCTGGGCACAGGAAATGGTTGGTGGGGGTGGGGGTCTTACACAATTGATGTATTGGAGGAAGTGCAAAGGGTGTGAGGTTGGTGAGTTAGAAGAGTAGTGATGGGGTCTGTAGCTACAGGTGACCAGGGGCTCTTCTGGGCCAGAGAAGGATTCTTCCTGTTCCCTAAATTTTAAACAGTTGAGTGATTTAACACCATCAGGACAATTGAGTGATTTAACACTGAAATATGTGCTAACCAGGAGTAATTATTTTCTGAGATTCCCATGCTGCTTTCTTTCTTTTTTCCTGACTTGCAGCTGGTACAAGCAAGTAAGGTGCTGGAGGAGAGAGAGTAATGGTCTGGGGGCTTTCCTGGTGGCTCAGACGGTAAAGCGTCTGCCTACAATGCAGGAGACCCAGGTTCGATCCCTGGGTCGGAAAGATCCCCTGAAGAAGGAAATGGCAACACACTCCAGTATTCTTGCCTGGAAAATCCCATTGACCGAGGAGCCTGGTAGGCTACAGTCCATGGGGTCGCAAAGAGTCGGACACGACTAAGCGACTTCACTTTCACTTTCCTTCTCTTAAAGGAAGGAAGGAAAGGTGGCGTTTGTCGCCCCCACTGGAGAAACGACTGAGGTTCACAGCTGTGGGCCAAGGAGTGACTCACTGGGTTAATTGTTACAGTACCTGTTTCTGGAGAATCATTACTGTGATCGTTTCCAGTGAAAGCTTTTTTTCCCCCCCTTTAATAGGAATTTAGGCTTTAATATAAAAGTATAGATTGATCACATTTTAATGTTACAGAATTTTAGTCTGTTTATGGACCAGAGCCCACATAGGAAATTCCTTTTCAAATAGTAGGAACATAATCATTTGTCTCATTTCTCCACAAAGGCTTGGCCAGATGCTGCTGGCTGAACTTAATGCCTAATTGTTGAACCTGAAGCTATTCTAAAATTTTATTATATTGATTTTTTTGTTTTTCCATCTGGTGTGTGTTATTTTAAATCTTTTACTTTTTTTCTCTTTAGCAGGTAACAGAATTTCACTCTGAGCTAAAACTTGAGTTTTATGCTTTTTCTACAGTCTTTCTCAAGCTTTCTACTCTTGCTGAAATTAAAACTCATACACTAATTAGAACTTATGTATAGCTTTAGACTTAATGTCTTGGTATAGAATATTAAGAGCAGAGCTGAATTTAGTCTTCTAGAAATGTAGAACACATTGACTTTATGGTAAACCCAAAGCAGCAGCTATCATTAAAGATATGTTAGGGGGCTACAGTCCATGAGGCAGCAAGTCAGACAGGACTGAGTGACTAAACCACCAGTCTTACAAATGGCACCACCCATTTTGCATATGAAAAAGAACCTATCAGAGATCAGTGAATCACCTAAGGCCACAAATGGAGATGTTGTGTAGGCAGTATCAGGAAAATCAGTAGTTCCTGTTAGGAGCACACCCCTTTGTTTCAACTCTTGAGCTGCTGGATTCCAACCAACCCTTCCTAAGTGGTGCTAGTGGTAAAGAATCCACCTACCAGTGCAGGAGATGCAAGAGACTCATGTTCCATCCCTGAGTCAGGAAGATCTCCTGGAATAGGAAATAACAACCCATTCCAGTATTCTTGCCTGGATAATTCCACGGGCAGAGGAGCCTGGCATGCTCTGATCCTCCATGGAGACGCAAAGAGTCAGACATGATTGAGCACGTTTATCTATGTAACCAACCCTTCTCTACTGCCTTAATAATTAGTTAGAGCACAGAACCAAATAGATTGAAATTCATATTTACTCAATGAAAAGGTTTTACAGTAAGTGTGAAGTCATCAGATTATTAATCCAAGAACTCACATTAACTCTCAAACTAGAAAAGTACATTAGAAATACTAAAATTAATGTATTTTAAAAGTTCAGCCCAGCTCAAATGTAACATACATTAATAGGTATTTTCCTTGTAGCTCAGCCGGTAAAGAATCTGCCTGCAATGCAGGAGACCCGGGTTTGATTCCTAGGTCGCGATGATCCCCTGGAGAAGGAAATGGCCACCCATTCCAGTATTCTTGCATGGAGAAGTCCATGGACAGTGTAGCTTGGTAGGTTATAGTCTATGGGGTCCCAAAAGGACACAACTTAGCTGCTAAACCACCACCACCGTTGTTTGATATATGATTAAATGTTTTGTCTATCTTGGTCTTGTATCAATTTAGATGCTTTGATGTTTTTATTTTGCCTGGCTGGTTTTTAGATAATATTCAGTTCGGTTCATGTCCTGATCTTTGTGACCCCATGGACTGCAGCACGCCAGGCCTCCCTGTCCATCACCAACTCCCAGATTTACTCCAACTCATATCCTAAAAAAAAAAAAAAAGACTTGAGTCCTTCCTAACATGTCCCTCTTTAAAGTAATCTGAAATCTATACTCTGGACTATTACAATTATTTCTTCTTAGATGTAAGCATAGGAAGCCACTTCCGTCATTTTAAAGGCATAAAGGTAAGAGAACAAGGAAGTTTCAGCAAATTATTTATAATGATATTTGCTAGTGACTGGATTGTGTCCCCCTAAATTCATATGTTGATACCCTAGGCCCCAGTATGACTATAGTTGAAGACAGGGCCTTCAGGGATGTGAAGTGAAATGAAAGTTGCTCAGTTATGTATGACTCTTTGCAACCCCATAGACAACAGAGGTGCATTCTTTATCAGCTGAGACATAAGGGAAGCCCTTAATTAAGGTTAAATGCGGTCATGAGGGCAGATCCCTAATGCAAGAGTCTTTATAGGAAGACGTTTGGGAAAGGGGGCTTCCCTGGTGGTTCAGGCAGTAAAGAATCTGCCTGCAATGTAGGAGATCTAGGTTCGATCTCTGGGTTGGGAAGATCCCCAGAGAAGGGAATGGCAACCCACTCCGGTATTTATGCCTGGAGAATTGAAAGGGCAGAGGAGCCTAGCTGGCCACAATCATGGAGTCATGAAGAGTCCAACATGAGTGAGTGACTAACATCATTTTCTATAAGAAGAGGATGAGATACCAAAAGTCTCTCTGGCTCTCTGACCTCCACCCACTAAGTCTGTACAGAAGGGCCATGTGAAGACACCGTCGGAAGGTGATCTTCAAGCCAGGAAAAGAGGCCTCACCAGAAACCAACCCTGATGGCACCTTGATCCTGGACTTGGTACCCTCCACAACTGTCAGAAAATAAACATTTGATGTTTAAGCCCCCCAGTCTTTGGTATTTTATTGGATTTACTTTTTGTGGCAGCCCTAGCAGACTAATTCAATACCACTAGACAGACCTAAAATGATTATTTAACCAACCATAGTTGGAATTAGTGAGGACATGGGAAAGAGACCAAGGAAATGAAGAAGTAGTAGATTGTCCATGACCTAATTACTCATGTTTTATATCAGGGAATCACAGATATTGGAGAGAATTGCTAATTTAGGAAAGTGAAAATTAAAATACATTATTCAGACTTTAAATTGTGCACCATTTAGGAATGCTTTAGCTTCAGTTAATAGACAATCTGACTGTTGTAGTTATAAGAAACAGAGTTATTTCCCTCTGATGCATCACCCATAAAAAGAAGTGCAGGGGTGAACATCTACTGGCATTAGCTCAGAAGTACCCATTATCAGAGACATCGCTGCAAATCTCTCAGTCTTCTTTTCATGGTCACAAACTTATGCTGTAGTTCCAGCCATTAAGTCCTCAGTCTAGGCAAGAATAAAAAGTGAGGGAGATAGTTAGCACCAGCAGACTATCTTTTATTTTTAGCCATAACCGTTTTAACATGGTCATTCTCAGGAGCAAGGAAAAAGGGGATTAGAATATATATTCTGTTTCAACCTACCTACCTGTTTGTTGGGCTTCCCAGGTGGCTCAGTGGTAAAGAATCCGCCTGCAACTCAGGAGACCTGGGTTCAATCTCTGGGTCGGGAAGATCCTCTGGAGAAGGAAATGGCAACCCCACTCCAGTGTTCTTGCCAGAATAATCCCATGGACAGAAAAGGCTGGACGGCTACAGTCCATAGGGTCGCAAAGAGTTGGACATGACTGAGCATGTACGTAAACCAAGACATTCCTCTTACTAAAATGGTTACACATACCTGCTTCTAAGGTGTGAGGCAATGGATAAAGGTAGTTGGCCCAGAGACTTTTGTTTTTATTTTTATATAATTTTGAAAACTGTAAACATAATATTGAAAACCTTTAAAGGATGAAAAAAATTCATGCCTCATATTTGTAGGTTACTACATATCATGGACTTCCAGTGTCCTTAGTGAACTGTTGAAGCCACAAATTTAAGTCATTGACTGCCAAGAATCTACTTGATGTGCACTTAAAATGCCTAGATCAATATTTGTTGGATAATTTCCAAATGATTTTATTTGTCTATAAAATTGCAATTTCCCTCAGAATTCTCATTTGCAATGTGCACATCATTTTCACATCAACAGTCATTTTTGGTGACTCTTATGTAGGCTTTTAACTTGAAGTTGCACACCATCTCTCAAGTAGTTAACACATAATAGAAGCTGAATTTTTAAAAAATGCTTTCAGAAATCCTTATGCAAAATGAATTATTGGGCTTTTGTTGAAAATGTGTGACCAAGCTGATGCAGGATGCTTCATGTCTTTTACAAGCACAAAGTAATGTTGTTTAAAACTAAGGAATGAAAAAAATTCCACAAACAAGGAGTAAATGAACAGCAAAACTTCTAATATCAAGTCTTGATATTAGAACTGCTCATGGGGAATTCAAGATTGAATATACATTTTAGATGCTACAGTTGTATTGCCTTTGTGAATATGAAGGCCACATTCATAGAGCAGAGGGAGAGGGTGGGTCAGGGCTGGAACTTTCTACCTAAAGTTGCAAGCCTAAAAGTGGCTGCTATCAGGTTGAATGGCAGAAATGGAATAAGAATATTGATTGGTCAGGGGAAGTGGTATAGAAGCTTTCCATTTACCCTGGACCATTGGTGGGAAATAGAGTTACTCGCAAGAAATCAGAGATCCAAGCCAGCTCTACACTTGGATGTGGGGCCAGATTCATACTGCTTCTGGGGTATGGAAAGCCCAGGCTGAGAAACAACATTAAAAACTCATTAAATATCATAATAGCATTATATATGTTAGATTCATCTTTCCTAGTAACAAATAAAAATCTGGGAAAATGTTTTAAAACATCTGTAAGAAAGCATTGGAAAGTGACAAAAAGTATATAGAAATTAGACACGTTCAGTTCAGTTCAGTTCAGTTGCTCAGTTGTTTCCAACTCTTTGCAACCCTGTGACCGCAGCACGTCATGCCTCCCTATCAATCACCAACTCTCGGAGTGCCCCCAAACTCATGTCCGTCGAGTCAGTGATGCCATCCAACCATCTCATCCTCTGTCGACCCCTTCTCCTCCTGTCCCTAATCCCTCCCAGCATAAGGGTCTTTTCAAATGAGTCAGCTCTTCGCATCAAGTGGCCAAAGTATTGGAGTTTCAGCTTCAACATCAGTCCTTCCAATGAATATCCAGGACTGATCTCCTTTAGACTGGTTGGATATCCTTGCAGTCCAAGGGACTCTCAAGAGTCTTTTCCAACACCACAGCTCAAAAGCATCAATTGTTCAGCGCTCAGCTATCCTACAGTCCATCTCTCACATCTATACATGACCACTGGAAAACCATAGCCTTGACTAGATGGACCTCTGTTGGCAAAGTAATGTCTTTGCTTTTTAATATGCTGTCTAGTTTGGTCTCACTTTCCTTCCAAGGAGTAGGTGTCTTTTAATTTCATGGCTGCAATCATCGTCTGAAATGATTTTGGAGCCCAGAAAAATAAAGTCAGCCACTGTTTCCACTGTTTCCCCATCTATTTCCCATGAAGTGATGGGACTGGATGCCATCATCTTAGTGTTCTGAATGTTGAGCTTTAAGCTAACTTTTTCACTTTCCCCTTTCACTTTCATCAAGAGGCTCTTTAGTTCTTCTTCATTTTTTGCCATAACGGTCATGTCATCTGCATATCTGAGGTTATTGATACTTCTCCCTGCAATCTTGATTGCAGCTTTTGCTTCCTCAAGCCCAGCGTTTCTCATGATGTACCCTGCATAGAAGTTAAATGAGCAGGGTGACAATATACAGCCTTGACATACTCCTCTTCCTGTTTGGAACAAGACTGTTGTTCCATGTCCAGTTATAACTGTTGCCTCCTGTCCTGCATACAGTTTTCTCAAGAGGCAGATCAGGTGGTCTGGTATGCCCATCTCTTTCAGAATTTTCTACAGTTGATTGTGATCCACACAGTCAAAGGCTTTGGCATAATCAATAAAGCAGAAATGGATGTTTTTCTGAAACTCTCCTGCTTTTTTGCTGATTCAGCGGATGTTGGCAATTTGATCTCTGGTTTCTCTGACTTTTCTAAAACCAGCGTGAACATCAGGAAGTTCATGGTTCACATATTGTTGAAGCCTGGCTTGGAGAATTTTAAGCATTACTTTACTAGCGTGTGAAATGAGTGTAATTGTGCGGTAGTTTGAGCATTCTTTGGCCTTGCCTTTCTTTGGGATTGGAATGAAAACTGACCTTTTCCAGTCCTGTGGCCACTGCTGAGTTTTCCATATTTGCTGGCATATTGAGTGTAGCACTTTCACAGCATCATCTTTCAGGATTTGGAATCTCTCCACTGGAATTCCATCACCTCCACTAGATTTGTTCATAGTGATGCTTCTTAAGGCCCACTTGACTTCACATTCCAGGATGTCTGGCTCTAGGTGAGTGATCACATCCTCATGATTATCTTGGTCGAGAAGATTTTTTTTTTTTTCTTTGCGGCTTCCAGGATCTTAGTTCCCTGACCAGGGAAAGTGCTAAGTCCTAACCACTGGACATCCAGGGAATTCTCCCACCTTTCAGGTTTAGCTGTAATTCGTAATTTGTAATTCGTCTGGTTTTCTTTTGTAATTCTTTTGACATTTTTCTCTTATTGAGAGGGAGGAGCTCTACTTTGAACAACTTGATATGTTAAAAAAAATTATTTTCATAGTACCATTAAGTTAAATTGGCTGTATCAGTTATCACAGAGCTTGGGTTCAAGGTCTAAAAGGAATAACACTTTGGCAGCTATTGGCTCTAATGAGAGTAAAACCGTGCTAGCACTGGAAATGCAGGTTAACAAGCTCGTAGTACACACAGCTAGTAAGTACCTGTCCCTTTATGTATCGGTGAATATATTTAGGGCTGGAGAGTAAATTGGTCAGGTTTTATTATCAGAAAACATCAAGTACACCACAGTAATGTTTTCTGTGGCCATTGAGGAGAATGCTGCATCCATGTTGCTCGCGTATGGTTTTTTCCTTTCTTTGTGACAATTGAATGTATTAACCAAAAGGCTGTGTATTGATTTATGTTGTAATATTTATTTATTCACAGAAGAAAAATCACCAGATGGAGTAAAGTAAAAATGAGAAAGGAATGAAATAAGTAAGTGGCCTCTGGCACCTGGCCTTCTGGAAATGTACTGAAGGGCTCCTCCCTTCTCCCCTCTTACTCTCAACCGTCCCTCTTCTGCCCTCGGGGTGGAATTTCTTTGTGCCTTTGTGATCTCAGAACTCCAGTCATTTTCTCCAACATGGTTTCTTTCCTACTATGTTTTAGTTACTTACAGTGTCAGTAAAGCTGAATAATTCTACTGCATATTGCCAGTAGTTGCTACCATCTTACACAGAGTACTCCATGAGAGCTCTATGGCTTTAAGACTTTGATTTGTGTAACAAGAATTTAATCTCACTTATCAGGGCTTTATATAATGGCAACCTACTCCAGTATTCCTGCCTGGAGAACCGCAAGGACAGAGGAGCCTTTCAGGCTACAATTAATGTGGTCGCAAGAGTTGGACACGACTTAGAAACTAAAGAGAGAGATATAAAATAAAACCTTTGGCAGGAATAGAGTTTGTTTTCAAATATAAACTAAGGATCATAAGTAGAAATGAAAAAGTGAGAAATTGGGAGAGGGTCTTTAGACAAAGTTTTGACTATATGAGTTAGATTGTGTCTGTTTTGCATGGGGATAAAACAGAGTAACAGAAGCCATGTATTTTGACAGTTGACAGTGATCATTATTATGCCTAGCCGGTCCAAGGCTATTGTATCTTAGAGCTTTGACATGTGTCCAAGACCAGGAGACTTTCAGAGTGTTGACTTGATTCAAGTGAGCCTAAAAAACATGGTTTCCAGTTGGCACTAAAATAGACTGAAGATTCAGTAACCCAGGGTATTTAGATAAATCTGATTTGCATGTTTTAAAAAAAGCTATCGCTTGTCTCAGTTTTATTTCTTTGAAACTTGGTTATTTTTACTTTTTATGAAAGAAGAGGTAGTATTTGCTTTAAATGTAGTTAGATATTTATACTTGACTAGTAAAAATTTCCACTACATTCTTCTGAAAGTTATCTAGGCTGGTGTTTTTTGTTTATAGTTAGTTTAAAACTGACATATTTTTTTCAATCTATGTGAATTTTCCTATTAATTTGTATTTTAGGCAAACTAACATATGCACACAGAGACACACTCTTCACATGGAGGCGCTCCACCGTAGGAGTCTTCTGCACGTTTTCACTTAGTTTATCTTACAGCACTTTCCATATCAACATTTATCGATTCACTTCATTTTCTAAAAGGCCTGTGTGGTGCATATTGGAATAGGAAATCCACCATTTATTTGACAACATAACTTCTTATGTCACCGTAAAAATTATTTTAATTCAATCAAAGGTGGTTGAAGATCTGGCGTCTAATTAAAAAAAAAAAGTATTGCCTTATAGTTGATTTATAATATTGTTAGTTTCAGGTATACAGCGAAGTGAATCAGTTATACATATGTCTACTTTTTTTTTTTTTTAATTCTTTCCCCATATGGACCATCAGAGAGTATTAATAGAGTCCCCTATGTTGTACAGCAGACTCTTACGTTACCTATTTTATATGTGGTAGTAGGTATTTTTCGTCCCAGTCTCCCAGTTCATCTTTCCCCCCGCCTGCCAGCCCCCACCTCGCTCCGCCCCATCCCTGACTCTACTTCTGTGTCCCTGACTCTACTTCTGTTTTGTAAATAAATTTACTTGTACCTGGCATTTATATTGAAATGCTCAGATTCTTTGTCAGCATTATGGAAATTCATATAAGTGATTTAATTTATACATTGTACTCAGAGTTTACAGACAACAGCTCATTGTTCTGATTACTCTAGAGAGGGAAAAGGGTAAAAGTGAGAATGTTATCTTCTTCTTAGAACCATAGTAGGTAGTGCTGTGATCTTCTGTTCCTGGAGGAGTGTGATTATTAAATGAGCATCTCTTTTGAGTCAGAGGGTGGCTCTGGGATGCATGATGTCTGATAGACTGAGGGCCTCTGAGTGGAGGGGTGTCAGGAGAAATTGCCCCTGGAGTCAGGGAGGGGGTCTCATGGACCTCTTCCTGCGCTATCCTGGACTTCGTCACAGAGTGTGTGTGTAATAAATGTTAATAATATTTGAGCTTCTCTTTTATAGTTATCTTTTCAATCTTCTTTGTGAATTTAAAGTATATGTTACATTAAAGCCAGTACTCACATTTAAGGGAGCAGGTTGCAAATGAACATAAGGTTTCTTGGATGGCTTTCTTCCTTGGCTTAGTTGTTTTCAGCCCTTCAGAGTTTTCTTTATCACATTTGACAAGCAGCCTTTTTCCCTCCCAGTGGCATGAAGTGAGCACTCTTACAGAACATGGTCACATATAATTCCATCAGGTTGGGTCCAAAGCAGCCATGTGACTGACTGATGTCAGATTCAGAAATAACTCAAGTAATTTCTAAATATGAGTTTTGGTTATTTTCCTTTCTTTAATGCCACCAGGTTATCCACACCTACCTCATTTATGCATTAATGAGCGCAGGATTTTTTCTTTAAAGGAAGGATAGACTGGGAGTCCTGGTGATTTACAAAAACTGCATAATCCAGTTAACTAAGAGTGATAATGGTAGTGTCTCAGGAACATTGACTATAACCTGCTTGCATCATTAGTTGTACTCTTCTGGAACAGAATTTTGTTCACTGTCTTAATCCTGGCCTTAAAGTCCTCGGGAGAATCTTGACACAAGTTCTTTGGTCAGCCTGCCTCCCGTCCCTCATGCACATCCCTTTCTTCTCAACCCCTGTTCACACCCCACGTGCTCCTCTCCTTAGAGACTTTTGGAACATAATATCTTACCTGGCTTTTCATCTGCTTCTCATTGCTCTAAAATGTATCCTTGTCCAATGGTAGATTCTTCCTGATCACCATTGTTCTACCTCTCTGGTCATCCGTAAGTAGGTAATTTTACAAGCCATCATGCTTTCCTTTTCTCCGTTGTCTACTGAGAAAAAAGTACCTCTTTTCACTTTTTTATTCTTTCCTTCAATTGCAACTTGGATGATGATGATAATGATCCTTTACTAACAACTTCCAAAGGTTTTCAGATTCATTTGTTACTTTCCTTTGCTCATACAGGCACACACAAAAATTACCATGAGGAAGGTAAGTTCGTTGGTCACATCCCTATTTTGCAGATGAGGACACTTAACAGAGGGCTGGAACTGACTGACGTGAAGTGATACAGCTATCAATAGTTAAGAATAGAACCANTCCCTTAGCAGCTCTAATTTTCTTGAAGATATCTCCAGTATTTCCCATTCTATTGTTTACCTCTATTTTTTTGCACTGATCCCTGAGGAAGGCTTTCTTATCTCTTCTTGCTATTCTTTGGAATTCTGCATTCAAATGAGTATATCTTTCCTTTTCTTCTTTGTTTTAGCTTCCTTTCTTTTCACAGCTATTTGTAAGGCCTCCTCAGACAGCCATTTTGCTTTTTCGCATTTCTTTTTCTTGGGGATGGTCTTGATTCCTGTCTCCTGTATGATGTCATGAACCTCCACCCATAGTTCATCTGGCACTCTGTCTATCAGATCTAGTCTCTTAAATCTATTTCTCACTTCCACTGTATAATCATAAGGGATTTGATTTAGGTCATACCTGAATGGTCTAGTGGTTTTCTCCACTTTCTTCAATTTCAGTCTGAATTTTGCAATAAGGAGTTCATAATATGATCCACAGTTAGCTCCTGGACTTGTTTTTGCTGACTGTATAGAGCTTTTCCACCTTTGGATGCAAAGAATATAATCAATCTGATTTTGGTGTCAATCATCTGGTGATGTTCACATGTAGAGTCTTCTCTTGTGTTGTTGGAAGGTGTTTTCTATGATCAGAGCATTCTCTTGGCAGAATTCTATTAGCCTTTGCCCTGCTTCATTCTGTACTCCAAGGCCAAATTTGCCTGTTACTCCAGATATTTTTTCACTTCCTACATTTCATTCCAGTCCCCTATAATGAAAAAGACATATTTTTGGGGTGTTAGTTCTAGAAGGTCTTGTAGGTCTTCATAGAACTGTTCAACTTCAGCTTCTTCAGCATTACTGGACGGGGCATAGAGTTGGATTACTGTGATAATGAATGGTTTGCCTTGGAAACAAACAGAGATCATTCTGTCGTTTTTGAGATTGCATCCAAGTACTGCATTTCAGACTCTTTTGTTGACCATGATGGCTACTCTATTTCTTCTAAGGGATTCCTGCCCACAGTAGTAGATATAATGGTCATCTGAGTTAAATTCACCGATTCCAGTCCATTTTAGTTTGCTGATTGTTAGAAGGTCGACATTCACTCTTTCCATCTCTTGTTTGACCACTTCCAATTTGCCTTGATTCATGGACCTAACATTCCAGGTTCCTATGCAATATTGCTCTTTACAGCATTGAACCTTGCTTCTATCACCAGTCCTATTCACGACTGGGTGTTGTTTCTGCTTTGGCTCTATCCCTTCATTGTTTCTGGAGGTATTTCTCCACGGATCTACAGTAGCATATTGGGCACCTACCAACCTGGGGAGTTTATCTTTCAGTGTCCTATCTTTTTGACTTACCATACTGTTCATGGGGTTCTCAAGGCAAGAATACCAAAGTGGTTTGCCATTCCTTTCTCCAGTGAACAACATTCTGTCAGACCTCTCTACCATAAGCCGTCCATTTTGAGTGGCCCCATACAGCTTGGTTTAGTCTCCTTGATTTAGACAAGGCTGTGGTCCATGTGATCAGATTGGCTAGATGTTTGTGACTGTAGTTTCAGTCTGTCTGCTCTCTGATCCCCTCTCTCAGTGCCTACTTATTTGGGTTTCACTTACTTGGACGTGTGGTCTCTCTTCACGGTTGTTCTAGCAAAGCACAGCTGCTGCTCCTTACCTCGGACAGGGGGTAGCTCCTCTCAGCCACTACCCCTGACCTCCAGCCTGGGGTAGCTCCTCTCGGCCGCGCTCATGCGCTGTCACCGCTGCCCCGCTTCTGCATCACCGCTGTTGCCAAGTGTACAAGAGTACACACTTAAAATTCAACAATTACAAATAGTGTGATTTGTGAGGCTCTTTGTCTACTGACATTCCCCAATGTGCAGGAAACTTGGGGTAGTAGAAAGCCAGCACCTTAGTCTATAAGATAGCACAAAATGAAGGGCAGGGCTTGTGGAGTAGCTAGAAAGTTAGGGGGGAGAAATTGTGGAGAAGAAGTTACAGAAGGGGTGAACCAAAAAACCACAACATAAAATGAGCCAAACTTGATGGCAGCCCACTAAACTATAGAAGTTTTAGGGCAGCCCCAGGTGATAGGCGGTGGGTGGAAGTCGGAGGGACAGAGAAAAGATTTCAGCTGCTATGCACCTCACGGGGTATCAAGGTTAACTGCCTGCTAGACCAAAATAAGTGGAGAAGGCGGTGGCACCCCACTCCAGTATTCTTTCCTGGAAAATCCCATGGATGAGGGAGCCTGGTAGGCTGCAGTCCATGGGGTCGCAAAGAGGCAGACATGACTGAGCAACTTCACTTTCTCTTTTCACTTTCCTGCATTGGAGAAGGAAATGGAAATCTACTCCAGTGTTCTTGCCTGGAGACAGTGTTCTTGCCAGGGACAGAAGAGCCTGGTGGGCTGCCGTCTATGGGGTCGCACAGAGTTGGACATGACTGAAGCGACTTAGCAGCAGCAGAAGCAGACCAAAATAAGAAAGATAAAGTCCTTCAGAGAAACATAAAATGCAGTGTCTCTTCAACACAGCATTATGTATCCAGTGTATAATTAATCTAAAATCAGTAGGAATGAAAAAAAAAAAAAAAACATTAAAATGTAACCTATATCCTAGAGAAAAATTATACAATAGAAACCAGTTCTGAAATTACCTAGATGCTGCAATTAGCAGACAAGGAACTTTAAAACCACCATTATAACTATTCAAATATTTTACAAGAAAACATATGCAGAATGAATGAACAGACTGATAATCTCAGCAAATGAATAGAAATTACAAAAAATAATCAAATAAGAAAAGAATGGCATTTCTATACTGGTGGCATAAAAAGCTCTAATAATTGCTGTTAAAGATAAAAATTATTAAAATGAGACTAAATTATTTAAAACAACATCTCCTCTGTGAAAGAGAATGTCAGGAGACTAAGAAGACTAGCCATAGACTGGAAGAAACTATTTGGAAAGAATATCTGATGAAGGACTGTTAAAATTCTCAAAACTCAAAAATAAGAAAACAATGTGATTAAAAAATGGGCCAAAGAACTCAATAGACACCTCACCAAAGAAACTACGCACACAGCAAATGAGCATATGAAAAGATGCTCCAAATTATTGGTCATCAGGGAAATGCAAGTTCAAACACCGATGAGAGTTACCACTATACACCACCTTGAATGGTCAAAATCTGGAACTAAGTGAAAATTTTAAAACTGAAAAATACAATGTCTGAAATCCATGCTCACCACTTCTATTCTCTATTGTACAGGAAAATCTAGTTAGTACAATAGGAGAAGTAAAAGATGTAAAAGTCATATATATTAGAAAGAAATAGAACTGTCTTTATATAAAGACAATCCTAAAGCATCTATTATATATATGTAATATATATAATATAATCTTTCATATTTTTTATATATAGTGTAATATATTACATATATATATAATTAATTAGTGATTAGAATGGTTGTAGGATGAGAGTGCAGTTTAAAAAGATTTATTTTCTGTTTTCTATAGCTTTCATCTATAAGAAGGAACAAGTTCCAAAGACCTAACAAATACTTAGGGTCTGACAGAGGTAAAAAATAAATTTTAATAAAGCAAAAATTTAGGTGAGAAAAAGTGCATCGGCAAAACTTTGTAAAATAAAGGAGAGAAGAGATTTAGCTCCCCCAGAAAGAAAACCAAATCTCTGATTGGTAAGATTACTTTGACTATTTAAGATCTAAACACACATGTAGCATATTTTGGTTCAGAGATAGTGCTTTCTTTGAAGTGACTGTGTCTGGATTGAGTACTGGTGCCCTGTCAAGGCTAGAAGGCTCTGATTCCCAGAAACTCTGATTCTTACGTTATATATAAAGTTGGACTCTTCTAGTTTTAGTTTCACTGAGCGACCAATTCCATGGCCAGTTGATGGATGCTAAAGTGAATGTGAGACAAAGCTCAAACCATACTTTCTCTTCCTAAATCAAGGATGTAGGGAGGACTTGGGTTTGAAAAGGGAGAGAAACTTATGGAAAACATTTACTTGAAGAGAGATGTTACCTATTAGTTCCCCTCCATCCCGAACTGCCGCTTCAGATAGGAAGTGAGGTTTTATTCTCTTATCTCAATCCTAATGAAGGAGCTTCGTTGAGAGCCTGATATGAGTCCTCTGGAGCCTGGGGGTACTGTGGACAGGTGTCTGATTTCAGGCCATCATGGAAGGAAGGATAAGGACCGACATTGCTAGGTGGTGTAGCCAACAGAAGACCACCAGGCTACAAGAGCCTGCATGGCTCTAATATACAGAGAAAGACAGGCTTCCTTGGTGGCTCAGCTGGCAAAGAATCCACCTGCAAGGCCAGAGACACCAGTTCAGTCCCTTGGTCAGGAAGATTCCCTGGAGAAGGGATAAGCTACTCATTCCAGTATCCTTGGTCTTCTCTGGTGGCTCAGACAGTAAGAATCTGCTTGCAATGCTGGAGACCTCGGTTCAGTCCCTGGGTTGGGAAGATTCCCTGGAGGAGGGCTTGACAACCCACTCTAGTAGACAACCCATGCCTGGAGAATCCCCATGGAGAGAGGAGCCTGGCAGGCTACAGTCCATGGGATCTCAAAGAGTTGGACATGACTGAGTGACTAAACACAGCACAACATATAGAAAAAGATGTGCCAGTGTTTTCTGTGAACAAAGCATGGATCACATGGGAGAAAGAGAGTGTGGCTGGAGCTATGAGGAAGAACTTAAAGTACAGAATGTGAACTGAAGGTTGAGGGGAGAGAGTTTCAGAGAATCAAACACATCTCTCTTTTTTTTTTTTTTTTGCTTGGGTTCAAGGTCTAAAAGGAATAACACTTTGGCAGCTATTGGCTCTAATGAGAGTAAAACCGTGCTAGCACTGGAAATGCAGGTTAACAAGCTCGTAGTACACACAGCTAGTAAGTACCTGTCCCTTTATGTATCGGTGAATATATTTAGGGCTGGAGAGTAAATTGGTCAGGTTTTATTATCAGAAAACATCAAGTACACCACAGTAATGTTTTCTGTGGCCATTGAGGAGAATGCTGCATCCATGTTGCTCGCGTATGGTTTTTTCCTTTCTTTGTGACAATTGAATGTATTAACCAAAAGGCTGTGTATTGATTTATGTTGTAATATTTATTTATTCACAGAAGAAAAATCACCAGATGGAGTAAAGTAAAAATGAGAAAGGAATGAAATAAGTAAGTGGCCTCTGGCACCTGGCCTTCTGGAAATGTACTGAAGGGCTCCTCCCTTCTCCCCTCTTACTCTCAGCCGTCCCTCTTCTGCCCTCGGGGTGGAATTTCTTTGTGCCTTTGTGATCTCAGAACTCCAGTCATTTTCTCCAACATGGTTTCTTTCCTACTATGTTTTAGTTACTTACAGTGTCAGTAAAGCTGAATAATTCTACTGCATATTGCCAGTAGTTGCTACCATCTTACACAGAGTACTCCATGAGAGCTCTATGGCTTTAAGACTTTGATTTGTGTAACAAGAATTTAATCTCACTTATCAGGGCTTTATATAATGGCAACCTACTCCAGTATTCCTGCCTGGAGAACCGCAAGGACAGAGGAGCCTTTCAGGCTACAATTAATGTGGTCGCAAGAGTTGGACACGACTTAGAAACTAAAGAGAGAGATATAAAATAAAACCTTTGGCAGGAATAGAGTTTGTTTTCAAATATAAACTAAGGATCATAAGTAGAAATGAAAAAGTGAGAAATTGGGAGAGGGTCTTTAGACAAAGTTTTGACTATATGAGTTAGATTGTGTCTGTTTTGCATGGGGATAAAACAGAGTAACAGAAGCCATGTATTTTGACAGTTGACAGTGATCATTATTATGCCTAGCCGGTCCAAGGCTATTGTATCTTAGAGCTTTGACATGTGTCCAAGACCAGGAGACTTTCAGAGTGTTGACTTGATTCAAGTGAGCCTAAAAAACATGGTTTCCAGTTGGCACTAAAATAGACTGAAGATTCAGTAACCCAGGGTATTTAGATACATTTGATTTGCATGTTTTAAAAAAAGCTATCGCTTGTCTCAGTTTTATTTCTTTGAAACTTGGTTATTTTTACTTTTTATGAAAGAAGAGGTAGTATTTGCTTTAAATGTAGTTAGGTATTTATACTTGACTAGTAAAAATTTCCACTACATTCTTCTGAAAGTTATCTAGGCTGGTGTTTTTTGTTTATAGTTAGTTTAAAACTGACATTCTTTTCAATCTATGTGAATTTTCCTATTAATTTGTATTTTAGGCAAACTAGCATATGCACACAGAGACACACTCTTCACATGGAGGCGCTCCACCGTAGGAGTCTTCTGCACGTTTTCACTTAGTTTATCTTACAGCACTTTCCATATCAACATTTATCGATTCACTTCATTTTCTAAAAGGCCTGTGTGGTGCATATTGGAATAGGAAATCCACCATTTATTTGACAACATAACTTCTTATGTCACCGTAAAAATTATTTTAATTCAATCAAAGGTGGTTGAAGATCTGGCGTCTAATTAAAAAAAAAAAGTATTGCCTTATAGTTGATTTATAATATTGTTAGTTTCAGGTATACAGCGAAGTGAATCAGTTATACATATGTCTATTTTTTTTTTTTTTAAATTCTTTCCCCATATGGACCATCAGAGAGTATTAATAGAGTCCCCTATGTTGTACAGCAGACTCTTACGTTACCTATTTTATATGTGGTAGTAGGTATTTTTCGTCCCAGTCTCCCAGTTCATCTTTCCCCCCGCCTGCCAGCCCCCACCTCGCTCCGCCCCATCCCTGACTCTACTTCTGTGTCCCTGACTCTACTTCTGTTTTGTAAATAAATTTACTTGTACCTGGCATTTATATTGAAATGCTCAGATTCTTTGTCAGCATTATGGAAATTCATATAAGTGATTTAATTTATACATTGTACTCAGAGTTTACAGACAACAGCTCATTGTTCTGATTACTCTAGAGAGGGAAAAGGGTAAAAGTGAGAATGTTATCTTCTTCTTAGAACCATAGTAGGTAGTGCTGTGATCTTCTGTTCCTGGAGGAGTGTGATTATTAAATGAGCATCTCTTTTGAGTCAGAGGGTGGCTCTGGGATGCATGATGTCTGATAGACTGAGGGCCTCTGAGTGGAGGGGTGTCAGGAGAAATTGCCCCTGGAGTCAGGGAGGGGGTCTCATGGACCTCTTCCTGCGCTATCCTGGACTTCGTCACAGAGTGTGTGTGTAATAAATGTTAATAATATTTGAGCTTCTCTTTTATAGTTATCTTTTCAATCTTCTTTGTGAATTTAAAGTATATGTTACATTAAAGCCAGTACTCACATTTAAGGGAGCAGGTTGCAAATGAACATAAGGTTTCTTGGATGGCTTTCTTCCTTGGCTTAGTTGTTTTCAGCCCTTCAGAGTTTTCTTTATCACATTTGACAAGCAGCCTTTTTCCCTCCCAGTGGCATGAAGTGAGCACTCTTACAGAACATGGTCACATATAATTCCATCAGGTTGGGTCCAAAGCAGCCATGTGACTGACTGATGTCAGATTCAGAAATAACTCAAGTAATTTCTAAATATGAGTTTTGGTTATTTTCCTTTCTTTAATGCCACCAGGTTATCCACACCTACCTCATTTATGCATTAATGAGCGCAGGATTTTTTCTTTAAAGGAAGGATAGACTGGGAGTCCTGGTGATTTACAAAAACTGCATAATCCAGTTAACTAAGAGTGATAATGGTAGTGTCTCAGGAACATTGACTATAACCTGCTTGCATCATTAGTTGTACTCTTCTGGAACAGAATTTTGTTCACTGTCTTAATCCTGGCCTTAAAGTCCTCGGGAGAATCTTGACACAAGTTCTTTGGTCAGCCTGCCTCCCGTCCCTCATGCACATCCCTTTCTTCTCAACCCCTGTTCACACCCCACGTGCTCCTCTCCTTAGAGACTTTTGGAACATAATATCTTACCTGGCTTTTCATCTGCTTCTCATTGCTCTAAAATGTATCCTTGTCCAATGGTAGATTCTTCCTGATCACCATTGTTCTACCTCTCTGGTCATCCGTAAGTAGGTAATTTTACAAGCCATCATGCTTTCCTTTTCTCCGTTGTCTACTGAGAAAAAAGTACCTCTTTTCACTTTTTTATTCTTTCCTTCAATTGCAACTTGGATGATGATGATAATGATCCTTTACTAACAACTTCCAAAGGTTTTCAGATTCATTTGTTACTTTCCTTTGCTCATACAGGCACACACAAAAATTACCATGAGGAAGGTAAGTTCGTTGGTCACATCCCTATTTTGCAGATGAGGACACTTAACAGAGGGCTGGAACTGACTGACGTGAAGTGATACAGCTATCAATAGTTAAGAATAGAACCAGATCCCCAGCCAGATCATTTTATTCCTGAACCTGTGCATTTTACACTATACTAGACTGACTACTTTGTGTATTTAAGAAGCTTTTTCCTAAACAAAGATAGTGCCTTTCTGCTAGAGGAATTCTTAATGAACATATTTTGTTTTGCTGGATATGTGCGTGGGTGCTAAGTCCTGCAGTCATGTCCGACCCTTTGTGGCTGTATGGACTGTAGCCCACCAGGCTCCTCTGTCCATGGGATTCTCCAGGTAAAAATACTGGAGTAGGTTGCCATGCCCTCTTACAGGGAAACTTCCCAACCCAGGGATCGAACCCCGAAACTCTTAAATCTCCTGCATTGCAAGTGGATTCTTTACCACTGGTACCACCTGGAAAGCCCAATATATAATGTTCTAAAATACTTCTTAAAACTGTTCACAGTTGGTCCCTGTAAAAATAACATCGAGTGGACAGGTTTCTGTTTTCCTTTTGGGTAGATTCCTAGAAGAAGTATCAGATCGAAACATATAAATGTTTTACAGACTTGTGAACACCACACAATTGTTTCCCCTGAAAGGATGTTCTGATTTCCTTATTTCTTCATATTAGCCAGATAGCCTTAGAATATAACAGAAAGCTTGACAGAGTGTAATTATAGCCTCTGCCTAGGGAGACTGGAGTCACTGGTTGTTATTTATTAGTTTAACTGTTATCATCAACACCATTTCTATAAAAATGACCTGTTTTCTGGGATGGCAATAGGAGACTTTGAGATTATCATCTTTTGTATTGTTTTGCTCTTTTCCTGATCATGTAATTTATGACAGCAGTTCTGTAAGGACATCCGTATTTACATTCACATTCAACTGCTTCCATTTCCTGCAGCTCAACTGAACAGGAAAAAAAAAATTGAAATATTGGGAACCTTTGTTTTTGATTAGTAAGCTACTTCAAATGGCCGGGAGATGGTATCAGTTTATAGAACCAGTAAGAGCTATTTTCATGATGGTTAGCAGTTAGCATTTACTCACTCAGGGTAGGAGACAAATAAATTCAAGAATTGTATATGTTTGAATGAAATATGTCTCTGCCCCCCCAGTTCATTTGACCAGGACAGTTAATCTTTCGATGTTTCAAATGATTTCCAAAACCACCCTTTTGTCCCTTTTAGCTGGTATCTGATGAGGTGAAGTCGTTCAGTCGTGTCCTGGGATTTTCCAGGCAAGAACTGGAGTGGGGTGCCATTTCCTTCTCCAGAGGCTCTTCCCAACCCAGGGATTGAACCTGGGTCTCCCGCATTATAGTCAGACGCTTTACCATCTGAGCCACAAGGGAAGCAAGAGTATCTGATGAGGGCAAAATATTTTTTTAGAATTTACTATTTTAGTTATTAGAATACATTGATCATTATTCCCACAGAAAAGCCCTTTTAGTGTGAATGAGTGTGGGTGTAAGTAACACTTTACAGAGAGGAGAAAAACAAATCCCCCCCCCCATGCTGGTTCGAGCTGGATGTGCTTCCTGTGTGGGGGAGCGGTCTGATAGCCGGTGGGGGAAGGTTCGGGAAGTTTCGCTCCCTGGAATCTCAGGTGGAACAGGCCTGACAGACGAATGGGGAGGGGGGACCCGGGGAGGCGGAGCCCTGTGAGCCTGGCTTGCCCATAGGTGACTGCAGGCTCCCTTCTCGCCACCGTGGGGCGGTTGTTCAGGACAATATTCACTTAACTGTTCAGATTAACCATGATAATCAGTTTTTTAAACTTAAAAATATTTCTGTAAAATCCAGACATTCCTGTCTTTTTTAAACCTCTCAGAAAAGTATTTTTCCAAAGATGAGTGATTATTTGGGAAAAAAAGCTGATCATTGCTTCTAGTGTTAAAGTTTGAAACGTGTTTGGGGTTCTTAGTTCATTGATTTGCATAGCTGTTTCCTCCTCCTGGAAGAGTCTGACCAGAAGTCTCTTCTCAAGGTGTCTGTGTGGTTAACTCCTCACTCCAGTTTTACTCAGCTCTCACATTCTCAGATGAGTTCTGCCTGATTGTCCTGTTTAATGCCTGCTGAGCCCCCAGACCCTGCTTTCCTTCTTTGAAATTTTTCTTTTTCCAAAGCATTCTCTTCCTTCTAACATTTCTGTATAATTCATCCACCCACGTTGTTTATAGTAGTTTTCTGTCCCTCAGATCAAAGCTCTACAAGGGAATGGCTGTCTGCTGCAGCACAGCCCAGGGGCCAGTGGCTGAAGGAGAGATGGCGTAACACACACTTACATATGTGCATGCCTCCCTGTGTTTATGTGGAGAGTACAAAGTGTGGGAGAGAGGCTGACCAGAGCAAGCCTTTTAAAGTATCTTTGCTTTTTATGTTTTATGTATTTTAAGATTTTTAAACACTGGCTTTATACATCTTGACCAGTTCAGTGGACACTTCTCTTGCTCTGCGAACAGTTTTTAGTAAGTGGTAGACCTGGAATCGAACCCAAGCATCTGGCTCCAGATTTGGGGCACTAACCAGCGTGCCACAGTACCTCACAGTAGGATGTTTTTGGTGGCCTTTGTAATGTCTCTAGACATTCTCACTACACTCTGCTTTGCAATTAACCTGTTGCTTTTATCCTAGCGCTTGAAGCTTGCCCTGCTCATGCCACGCCTCTAAAGAGCCCAAATCTGGTTGTGCATGCTTTTGGTGCCAGGCACAGTCTTCATCCCTGTGTTTTCTGTCAGTGCCCTCCTGGTTGCCACAGTTATTGCTTCTCTTATATAATTGAGCATAATGATCCTGTGATCAGAGAACGAAAGTTCTCTCACTCCTGTTATGAGCCACTCAGGGCTGGGTCACAGAGGAATGCTCAGAGTTCTGGAACTCCTCCTTGTCAGCCTTGAGCAAGTTCATAGGTTTCAAACTTAAAGCTTGTATATTAGTTTACTAACTGTCAGTAGTTTCCGTCTTCCTTTCTAGGAATCTGTTGTTAGAAGAAAGAGATGAGGTAGAAATAGAGCAGGGATTTGCATACTCAACAAATGCTATGGTTGTATCAAAGTTTATGTATAATACATGAGCAGTGCAATTGGTATCCAAGTTAAAATTCAGTACTTCCTATTTGCTGTAATTATTTTTCTCAAGCAAATAAACAAGTGATGTCAATTTAAAGAGACCGCTGACAAGATTGACAAGATCATGCCTTTTTATAAATTAGCAAAGAATATAGTGTTGCCTTTGATATGTCCAGGTCTGAGAAGAGGGATAGACAGAGTCGGTGAACCAGCAGAAGGGCACATCGCAGTCCGAGAAATGAGCGCTTAGCTTTGTCTTCATGTGAAGACTGCTGTAGTCTAATAAAAAGCAAGCAATTGTGCATTAGGTCTTTCTAAAGAAGCCCAAGTGGTTCAGTGACATTGGCCTGGGAAAGAGAGGGGAGAGCCATGGCTTGGCACTCTGTTTTAGTGATGAGGAAGATTGTTGGCTGTCCTTCAAATTTTTAAGCTAGGTTGGTCACCTTTTGGTCACCTCAGGTAACTGAAGCCTGGTCCCATTTTTCTGCTGAGATAGGACCCAGTGGAGGTCTTTTCTCAGGAACTGCTCAAGGATAAATCCACAATGATGATAAAGCCATGGACTGGTTCCAGGCCTTGGCTTGCTGAATTAGAAGAACACTTTGGGGAAATGTTGACCTTGGCACTGACCAGAGCACCAAATTCCTTTCTCTGCATTGTTTTGCATCTCATGCAGTACTGAATACTCTGCTAAATACAGAATAAGCTTTTGAAACAATTAAGGGCAGACGAGTTAGGCAATAATTATTTATAATACAAAAAATTTACTCTATGAATACTTTAAATAGCAGATTCCCAAATATTCCTAAAAATGATTGGTTACCTACATTTTTTGAGAAACAGATGTATTAGATATAACAAGGAAGTCTGTTGACAGTATGCAACCGTACACCCAGCCTCAGCTATTTCCTTGTGAACTAACATTATCAAGTGGCAGTATACATTTGTTGCATATGCAAGTGTGTAATACAAATAAATGGCACAGCAAAGGACTTTTTTATAGCTGGTCTTTTTAAAAAGTTATCTTTTATTGATTTATATTGTATTGTTGACAGATGAAGTGGTCTGTAGGTTAGCAGTACTTTGAAATGTTTATAACTTACTTTATGGTCTGTTGATGTGGTCAGTTTTCATAACTGTTCTATTTGTTTTAAAAGAATGTTTATCAATTAGAGTTCCACAAGAGATGTAAGCTGAGTGGCTCTCCTCAGTTTTCCCAAGTATGGCACATAGCTGGTATTATTGGAGGCAGACAGGAGATAAGGCATCCATTGCATATAATGAGTCGAAAGTAGTAAACACGATAAACTGCTGGAGACATTATAAAATGACATTAGAGGTTTTATATACACAAACACACCAGTGTAGTCTGTTTTCTAGCAGATGGTATATTTTCAATAGCTGTGATTTGATTCATGACATCTTAGATGCAGTGAGGTTTGTTTAAAAGCTTCATTGAGGTATAATTCACGTGACACATAATTAACCCATTTAAAGTATGCAATTCAGTATTTTTCAGTAGATTCACAGGGTTGTGCACCCTTTTTTGCAGTCTAATTTTAAAACGCTTTCATCACTGCGAGAGGAAATCCCTTATCCATTAGTTGTCGCTTCCCCTGCCTTCTACCCCCTCTACTTTCTGTATCTGTGGATTTGACTCTTCTGGATATTTCAAGTACATATGTGTGCCCAGTCACTGAGTCGTGTCCATGCAGTCAAACAAAATGCAGTTTTTCTGTGACTGGCTTCTTTCATTTAGCACAAGGTTTTGAAGGTTCATCCATGTTGTGACATGTACCTGTGTGTGGGTGTGTGTGTGTGTGTGCATGCATGCTCAGTCACTTAATCGTGTCCAACTCTTTGCAACCCCATGGACTATAGCCCACCAGTCTCCTCTGTCCATGGGATTTCCCAGGCAAGGATACTAGAGTGGGTTGCCTTTTCCTTCTCCAGGGGATCTTCCCAACTCAGGAATCAAACCCGTGTCTCCTGAGTCTCCTGCATTGGCAGGTGGATTCTTTACCATTGCGCCACCCGGGAAGCCTAACGTGTACCTTTTTATTGCTGGATAATATTCTGTGTTTGGATATACCACTTTTTAAAAAAAAAAATCCCTTTGTCAGTTGTTGGACTTTTGAATTGGTTCTACTTTATGGTTGTGAATAATGCTGCTTTCAACACAGATGTACAAATTTTTGAGTAAGTGTACAGTTTCATCCAGGGAAGTGTTTTTAGCTCATCTCCAGCATAAATATCACCCATTGCAAAAAGGCATACAACCCACTTCAGAATTCTTTTGTTTGTAATTTGTTCTGAGATTCTGATGTTTGGTGGCAGAGTGGATAGGGAGGGGCAAAACATTTATTGATACTAAACAGCGTTTTAAGAAGCAGAGACCTCATTTTGCTGACAAAGGTTCATATAGTCAAAGCCCTGGTTTGTCCAGTAATCATGTAAGATGTGAGAGATGAATCGTAAAGAAGGCTGAGTACTGAAGAATTGATGCTTTTAAACTGTGGCACTGGAGAAGACTCTTGAGACTCCCTTGGATAACAAGGAGATCAAACTGGTGAATCTTAAGGAAAATCAACCCTGAATATTCATTGGAAGGACTGATGCTGAAGCTGAAGCTCCAATACTTTGGCCACCTGATACAAAGAGCCAACTCACTGGAAAAGACTCTGATGTGGGGAAAGATTGAGGGCAAAACGAGAAGGGGCAAAAGAGGATGAGATGGTTGAATGGCATCACTGCCTCAGTGGACATGAACCTGAGCAGACAAATTCCGAAAGATAGTGAAGTACAGGGAAACCTGGCCACCTGATACAAAGAGCCAACTCACTGGAAAAGACTCTGATGTGGGGAAAGATTGAGGGCAAAACGAGAAGGGGCAACAGAGGATGAGATGGTTGAATGGCATCACTGCCTCAGTGGACATGAACCTGAGCAGACAAATTCCGAAAGATAGTGAAGTACAGGGAAACCTGGTGTGCTGCAGTCAATGGGGTTGCAAAGAGTCAGACAGGACTTAGCTACTGAGTGACTGAATACCACCTCTGGACTAATCACTTTGCTAGGAACTTTGCAGAGGTAATCGCTTAATCCTGCTAATAGTCCAATGAAATAAGTACAGGTTTCCTCCTTTTACAGATGGAAAAAGCAAGGACCCAGGAAACTTAAGTAACTTGTCTAAAGAGACATAGTTGATAAGTGATGAGTGAGGCTTATAATCTAGATTTGTCTGACTTTAGGACAGCTCCAGAAAATTTTAAACTTAATTTTTTTTTTTAACAATAATCTCATTACTTCTTTTCATCAAATCAGGTCTTTCCAATGATTTATTAATACTTTCTTCCATTTTTTGACAGCTTTCTTTTTAATGGTAGCTATATGCCTATTGCCCTTTGCCTACCAACTATATTTAGGTAGTTTTAAAATCTTTTGGCTAAGGTGAGGGGTTTTTGTTCAAAGAGTCTTCGATTGAGTATACCCAGTAACAGCAGCGGAGAAGGCAATGGCACCCCAGTCCAGTACTCTTGCCTGGAAAATCCCATGAACGGAGGAGCCTGGTAGGCTGCAGTCCATGGGGTCGTGACGAGTTGGACACGACTGAGTGACTTCACTTTCACGTTTTACTTTCATGCATTGGAGAAGGAAATGGCAACCCACTCCAGTGTTCTTGCCGGGAGAATCCCAGGGACGGGGGAGCCTGGTGGGCTGCCATCTATGGGGTCGCACAGAGTCAGACACGACTGAAGTGACTTAGCAGCAGCAGCAGTAACAGCAGAGTTGCTCTGGTTGAAGCCCAGAGAATTTCCTGGAGTTACTAATGGCTCTGGGAATAGCAAGCTCTTAGTCTGTAAACAGAGGGAAAACGTCATTTCTCAAACATTTTGCTTATTTCCAGACTGTTGTCTTTCAACATTTGTCACACTGGTTATTGGGATTTGTGTTAATTATCTATTTTATTTATTTATTGGCTGTGCTGGGTCTTCGTTGCCGCTCAAGCTTTTCTTTAGTTGTGGCAACTGGGGGCTACTCTCTAGTTACAGTACACAGGCCTCTCGTTGCCGTGACTTCTCCTGTTGGGGAGCACAGGCTTTCAGGTACGCAGGCTTCAGTGGTTGTGGCACAGGGGCTCAGGAACTGTGTTTCTCAGGCTCTAGAGAACAGGCTTAAGAGTTGTGGCACACAAGACTTATTTGCTCCATGACATGTGGGATCTTCCTGGATCAGGGATCAAACCTGTGTCTTTTAAATTGGCAGGCAGATTATTTACCACTGAGCCGCCAGGGAAGCCCCTCAAGCATCCATTTCTAACTAGGAGTTTATTTAGACAATGTTTTGATGGGGAGCTCAGCGTATCAAATGATTACTGTTTTAACTTTAAGAATAAAAATAAGTACAGTGTAATAAATGAGCTTCCCATTTACTACATTCTTTACCACTGAGCCATGTGGCCAAGAATCTGCCTGCCAGTGCAGGAGCCGGAGTAGACACAGGTTTGATCCCTGAGTTGGGAAGATCCCCTGGAGTAGGAAATGGCAACTCAGTCCATTATTCTTGCCAAGATAATCCCGTGGACAGAGGAACCTGGCAGGCTACAGTCCATGGGATTGCAAGGAATCGGACATGACTGAGCAAGCATGCATGCACAGTGCAGAAATGCCATCCTGATTATGCCAAAAATCTTTCATGGGAACAGCAGCTATCAGAAATGTGTAACACGCACAGTATATTGATGAGTCCAGTTCAAGACTTTTAGTGTGTGTTTTTAGATAATTTTGCAGAAAGTTTGGTTTGCAATGTTTTGATTTTAAATAAGTAAACTAGATTTACTTTAAAAGAATTCAGCCTGGATCAAAATCAGATCTCTGTAAGATGGAGTATGTAAAAAGATGCATCCGGAGGATTAACAGTGAAGAGTTTATAAGGCTATGTCTTACCTTATAAGGCTGTGTCTTACCTATCTAATAGTTAAATTAGCTTTTAACAGTTGTAGTGCCATGGTTTTGTGGTTCTGGTGGGGACACCAAGTAGCAGCAATTATTTGCTGTCACAGACTGGAAGTCATCTCATTTACTATGTACTTGTTGGATTTCGAGTTTGACTGTATGTAGGAGAAACCCCAGATAACAGGTACTTAAACCCAATAGAAGTTGATCTCTGTGTTATGTTGTAGTCTGCACCAGTGGGGCCACTCTGCTCCGTGAGGTCATCAGACTCTGGGCTCTCTCTGTTCTGGATTTCACAGTTCTTGGATCTGGCCGTCAGTCTATGTCCAAGACGGCTATCACCACAATCCCATTTCAGCTGTCAGAAAGGGAGAAACAGGGAGGACGTGCTTTTCCCCTTAAAGAGCAGGACCTGGAACACATTCTTTCTGTCCAAACCGCATTGGCCAGAACCGCTATTTGACCACACCTAGCTGTGAGGGGATTGGGGAATGTGGTTTTTATCCTGAGGGTTGTTGTTTTACCGGCTAAAAACTCTCTTCTGGAGAAGAGATGATGGGGGCACTTAGCTGTCTTTAAAACACAAACTGCTTGTGCTTGGCTTTTCTTTCTTTTGTACTTGGTTTTTTATACTGTTTGCTCATCTTTCATGTTCTGTTAAAATATCATAATTACCTTCTGAAAAAACGACATTGCAAAAATACTTGTTTCAGATGGGAATGAGAATAAGGAAATAGGATTTCAAATTCACGATGACAAAATACTTTTAATAAGTTTAGTAAAATATTTTTAAAAATATAAGTATACAACTACTAATTGAACAGATCCAATTTGATTATTTCTAGCTTTTATTCTAGAATAATGGCTTCTCTCATTTACTTACATCGTTATTATGAAGAACATTCACCCTGCTTAATATTCACGTTTGCAGGTATTGACAGCTTTCAGAGTTTATTTTTTGTAATATTCAGACATGTAGCACAGAGTGTCTTATTGTTTTGGGGGAGGTGAGGGCAGGGCAGGAGTGGCGTTCTGCGTGTTTTGTTGTTATTGAAGGTAAGTGTCAGTAGTGGTGGTTTTTTCCTTTGAATTCCTAACTTTGTGATTAGTACATCAAGTGAACTACAGGAAGTGTCTGTTCAGACTCTGAAGGATTATTCCTCGCATTGTTGTCTTTGCTATTTTGGGCAGGAATTTTTTTTTTTTTTCTTTAAGTGAAATTGCAGGAAAGAAGTAGATTTTTTAGTAACGGTATTGGAGATTTAAATATCTTTGGGGGAACAGGAGACTTACACATTACAGAAAGAAAGAAACTATTCTGTATCAGCCAAACCAAAAGTTACAGCTCCTATAGTCTATTCAAAACTGAGTCATTTGTAAAAATCCTTACGCAGTTTATCCCATTTCTTTCTTTCGTGCTAGTTTTTTCTTTTTTTTAAACCTGCTAAAGATATCAGCTCCTGAACCTGTGAAAAACCATGAGCAACTTTCTCTTACAAGTTGTATAGCTGCAAGATCATTCTTATTCTTTTTGCTTGTTTATCCACTATTCCTCAGGGAGCCTGTATTCCTAAGAGAATTATCAACATTTAACAATTATTCTTTTTTGCTGAAGCTGCATTGAGGGGTATGGGTTGTTTTTATTTAATCTTTAAAAATAGTGACCACCAGCTAGTTATTTTAAATTTTGACAATGGTGAAAGAGGAAATGGCAGTAGCATCTGAACATCTTTTATGAAAATGAGATTCAGAGTGGACCCTACTGGGTTTAGGAACTCTGTTTTCCTCTCCTGATAGCTTAATCCTCTTTTTCTCCCTCCCCATCCCCTTCTCATACTAACCCATCCCGCCAGGCATTCTTTCACCTGAACCTGACCCCTTGTCAGTCCCCACCAAGTCCCACAAAGCCACTCCCTCCATACCAGCAGGTATCTCTCCATTTATAGACTCTACCCTGTTCCCTGGCATTTTAGGAGGAGATGCCCAAGAAAATTTTAATTTTTAATGTCTTCTTTACAACATAAATTAATCTTCTGTCGTCTTTATTCTTTATCACTTTTTTCATGGCTTTTGTCTTCAATCATTTGTTCCCACTGTTTCTCCATCTATTTGCCTTGAAGGTGTTGGAACCGGATGCCATGAACTTAGTTTTCTGAGTGTTGAGCTTTAAGCCAACTTTTTCACTCTCCTCTTTTACTTTCATCAAGAGGCTTTTTAGTTCTTCTTCAGTTTCTGCCATAAGGGTGGTGTCATCTGCATATCTGAGGTTATTGATGTTTTTCCTGGCAATCTTGATTCCAGCTTGTGCTTCCTCCAGCCCAGTGTTTCTCATGATGTACTCTGCATATATAAATTAAATAAGCAGGGTGACAATATACAGCCTTGATGTACTCCTTTCCTGATTTGGAACCAGTCTGTTGTTCCATGTCTAGTTCTAACTATTGCTTCCTGACCTGCATACAGATTTCTCAAGAGGCAGGTTAGGTGGTCTGGTATTCCCGTCTCTGTCAGAGTTTGCCGTTAGAGTAGCAGATGTTATTAAGTGCTTCCTCTGTGCTAGGAATTAAGAACTTTGCATGTATTATTATTAATACTAATTGAAAGTAGAGGGGAGGGAGGAAATAGGTTCAGTTCAGTTCAGTCGCTCAGTCATGTCCGACTCTTTGCGACCCCATGAATCGCAGCACGCCAGGCTCCCCTGTCCATCACCGACTCCTGTATTTTGACTGCTACTCAGAACTTTAGAGATCATCAGACCAGCGCCTCTTTGTCTTCTGCCCCTCACCCCACATCCAGCACTCCCTCAACAACTGTATTTACTTATCCATCCTTATCTCTTTTCTCCAAGAATGAGATATCATTAAAGTCTTAGAGCGCCTCCAGTCTTTTGTGCATCCTGACAGGCACAGAAAATGATAATATTTGAATGCAGAGGGATTAAAAAGGCTGTTGTCTACCTGAGGTGACTGCTTCAGAGTTTCCAGCTCCTCTAAGCTCTGCCAGGCAGCCCGAGGGCAGAGGATAACCCTCCAAACCCTCCAAGCTCAGGGAACACTCAGATCCAGGACACAGACCCTAGTCCCAGTATCGATTGAGCCATGAGGCACCGCTCCTCCCAACTCTGACTCTTACTCCTTCTGATCCTTTCAGGAGCTTCAGTCCTTATCAGTTACTTGGCTATGTTTGATCATGTTACCCTTCTGCGTAAAGCCCTTCTCTCTCATTTATAGTGAAACCCCTGAACCCTCACATGGTCTCCAGGACCCTGCAGGATCTGGACCCTGCTGCCTCCCCTACCTCACCACCCCCTTACTGTACCCCCGGCCCTCCACCAGGTGAGCTGGCTCTCAGCTGTGCTCCCTCCCAGATGTGTCCCTCTCAGGGTCTTCTCAAGGGATGAACTTCACACCGCTGCGAGCCCACTGCCTGTCCTGCCAGCTCCTGTGTCATTTTCAAAATATTTAAGTGTATTTATTTATTTTTAAATATCTCAGCTTAAATGTCACTCACTTCCTCAGAGCAGTCTTGTCCAGGTGCCCAGACTAGGTCAGGTCTGGCATGCAGACTTGTCTGTAAGTTTGTGCTGAGCAACATGCCTGCTGAAACCTGTCAGAGCCCTGTTAGCCCCTGGACGACTTCTGTGCAGCCCTTACCAAACTGGCGATTAAGTCTTTCATTATGTCACTGTTATTTGGGTATCTCTCTGTGCTGGGGCACTCATGACCATGACTCCACATTTCGGGACCACATCTGTCCTCTTCTGTCCTGTTCCTCTAAAGTAGTGCTTTGCAGGTTGGAAGTTCTTGATTGTTGTGGGTTGACTAAGTGTTTTTCACTCTCTTTCTAATAGCTCTTTCTCTGTAATATATGAATTTGTCCATCTTCAAGATGTGCCCATCGCTCTCCTGAACTCTGTAGCCTCCTGTAGATACTGCTCCATATCTTGTTCACTTTATAACAAAGCATATTGAAAGAAAAAAAATCTTGCTGGCCTCACTTCAGTGCTGGTCTCCCCTTTAGTACTCTGAATAACTGTCGTCCTCAAGTTCCTTTAATTAGGCCGCTACTGGTGATCTAGTTGCCAGATCGAGCAAGCATTCTCTGATTCTGTCTCTACGTTTGTGACACTGTGCATTATTCATCGTCTCCTTCTCACTCTCCCTCTCCCTCTTCTCCCCTCCTCCTTCCCCTAGTTCCTTCCTGGCCTCCCTGCTGTGTCCCAGTATCATCCCTTTCCCCTCTACCCATTCTTTAAATGTTAGTTTTCTCCAGGATTCCTTTTTTGGCCTTCTCTTTTCACACTGCACTCCCTCTGATGATATCATTCACACCCGCGCTTTCAGCTCCCACCTCCTACACCAATTGTGAGGATGTATCTGTCTTTCCCAGAGCTCATCTGTCCTGTTGCCTACTCGATTCCTTCCTCGTTTTACCTTGTCACACATAGCAGTGCCAGGCAAGTGGCGTTCATCGAATGTTGACCAGGCTTTAGAGCTTGTTTTGTCCTTAATACCTGCAGATATGGAAACTGAGGCCCAGAGAAGTGTATAGTAGCTTGCGCAGGATCAGAGAGCTAGTTTGGAGGAAAATATAAGCCTTCTGACACCTGGAATTTGAGATCAAACAAGCTGCTTATTTTATTCTCTCTACTTATATTTTTTTCCTGTGCATCTTTGGTTTCCAGAGCAGTATGAACTGGCTACCAACAAAATTCTTTGTATTTAGAAATTTTCATTGTATTTCTGTACTTGGCAGAGGACATACTTAGATTTTTGATTCATTGTTAATTTTATCTGCACCACTGATAAAGAATGCCTGGCACCATGCACTGTTTAATTTAGATTCAATGAACAGCATAGCTGTTATTACTTACTGCCTAGTTTTAAAAGAAGTCATTCTCATGGATGCTAGAATAAAGGCAGAGTAATTGAATATGCCTAGCTGTTCTTGTAAGAAACTGTTTTCTAATTTTCTAAGGAAGATTAAAGATAAAAATCAGGGAAAAGAAGAAGCTATAAAGAAAATTATCTTTTTTTCCTGTCTTTTCCCCCGCTAGGCATTTGCAGTTTGAGGCCTAAATTAAAACTACGACATCCATAGTGAGATGCATGCAATCCTGTTTTGTGCATATTGGCACTGTTTTATTTACATGTATTTCTTTGAACTAATTTGCTTATTTCTAGTTTAGATATTTGTACCTCCTCTTTGATGTCAGTTTTCCTTCTTTTAAACTTTTAGCATCCAAAGGCACTAACTTTATTGGTTCCTACTGCTAAGGATGTAGAACTATGCCACCACGTGTCTTTGTCTGTGTGTTACGTCGCTTCAGTCGTGTCTGACTCTTTGCAACCCTATGGACTAGCCCGTCAAGCTCCTCTGTCCATGGGATTCTTCAGGCAAGAATACTGGAGTGGACTGCCATGCCCTCCTCCTGGAGCTCTTCCCAACCCAGGGATCAAACCCTCGTCTTTTACATCTCCTACATTGGCAGGCAGGTTCTTTACCGCTGGCTCCACCTGGGAAGACACCTAATGTACTCTCTCCTCTTTAAAAAAATTTTTTTCTTAAGAAAACCTACCAACCCAGAATTTTCTAAATCACCTTTTTAAGGGTAAAGCTACTGTTAGGACTTAAGGGTGGGGCTAGGGCTGGGGTGGCGTCAAATAAAACTAGTTGAATGTGTGCTGTGTGCCAGGAACTTTTACATGTATTTTCTCATTCAAGACTCATCATAAGCACTCAAGGTAGGAGTTATTCCAGTTTTACCTATTATGAAACTGAGGCAGAGTTGTTCAGTAACTTGTCAAGGAGCCGGTAAACGGCAGACTGAGGGTCCAAACCCAGGTCCAGGTCTGCCTCATGCCGAACCCTGTGCTTTTTCTACCAGCTGAACCGTCTCAGGGCTTCCTCCCCCTCCAGTCCTGGTTAAATATTCAGGTCGTTTGGATAGCAAATTTCTTATTTGCAGACATAGTTTTTCTGATGGGCACACAAACACACCTTTTGCATTAGGTGAGTTACTTTAGCCAGCTGCCAGATGATGTAGTTGACTTGAGAGTTCGGTCTCTCAGTGCATGTCAAGGGTTTCACTCTGTTGCTTTTTATTTGTTTGAACTTGCATGGTGCCTTAGGTGAAATACCATCTGGAAGAAGTCATATATATTTGACCTAGAAAACAGCCAAAACAATTGTATGATTTGAGTTTTGGGAGAAAGCAGTCTGGGCTTATTCTCAAATTCCTGATGTGGAAAATGTCTAGTTATTCTCCTAAATGAGGTGAAAGGACATCCACTGAGAATGGGAATTTGAATGTCCTGAAGTTAAATTCTTTTGAAAATCTTTTGTAAGATTAGCAAAGTTAAAAGAAGAGCGAACTAATCTTTGAGTATTTTATCACTGATTTTTTTTTCCCCAAAAGAAAAATTGTTAAATAGATAAAATAAAAATTCTCATCTTCCAGCAGATTGAACTATTTTACCAGTTTATTTCTGGCTAGACTATGAAAATGTTGTATCTTTTCACCCTCCTTCAATATAAGAAAAGTCCTCCCTATTTGTAAAAAGAAACTTCAGGGAGTTTTAAAAGTAATTTAGGGTTTCACATTCTTTGGAGTCTTCTTGGCCACTTGGTAGGGGAAGATAAAGGCCAAAATGCCCTATATTTGGCTTAAGGGGTAAGGCTATTGTTTTCTTTGATGATGAGCCCTTACTCTGTGTGTGTGTGAACCTTTATATATTACCTCTGAAAGGAGGATGTTTGGAGGATGGTGGCTGGTACATATAATTGATTGAATGGAATTGTCATTGTAAGAAGAACATGGTAAAATTTAATAATAGAAAACTTTCTTTGTCTTCTAGCCAGTGTCTCCTGGACATGATCCAAGCCTCTGCCTTTTTCAGTTTTGCTAAGATTGACCTCATTCACATTCTTGGCTACATTTTGGCTCTTTCTCTCTATGTGTGTGCTTATATCCCTAATAGCCATAACCCCAGTCCCACTCCCCATCTCCAGTCACAGCCAACATATCCGACCTTCCTGGTCAAAGATTTACATGTAGAGGATAGAATAGGTTTTAGGTACAGGTACAGATTTGAAGGTGATGACTCCAGAACTTTTTTCTCTCAGTCTCTCATTTCTCTCTCTCCTAATTATTCCTTAACAAAACAGAGAGGCCCCACTCTCCCTTCGCTGAGTATTTAGTAATGTGTAATCACTTCTTGCTGACTTTTTTTTTTTTTAACTGCATTTGGACATTTTCTCCAGTTGGCTCTCATCTGAAAAATGACTAAAAAAGACAGTTCACCCCGAGCTCTGTTGCAGGCAGGGTGGTGGTGGTAGTGGTATTTAATGCCTTCTTGAAAGTCATGTATGTTTTGGAGTGAGTCATAAAAGTTGTTTATCCCATGCTATTCATTTTATGAACAATAGGTTAGTTTTATACTTTTATTGCATCTGATAGGGGGGCCACCTACAAATGAACAATGGACAAAGAACACTAAGAAAAGACCACAGACCTAGATCCTAGTCTAGCTGTATATCCTTATCCAAGACTTTTATCTTTCCATGTCTCAGTTTCTTGTTCTGTCATAAAGGTAACACCTTTCCTGTTTATTGAAGAGGACTTTATGGCAGATTAAATGAATTGTCAGAATATTTTGAAAATTTAGAATGGTGGCCTTCTTATATAAAGGCATTTAATGAAGAAGGAAGTAAACTGATGAGCCATGAGATAAATGTCAGTCCTAAATTTCAAGCGTCTGAGGATCCCATGTTGATCCTCTCGTCTGCCTGGGCCTGCAGGAACAGCAGTAAGGCTGTTTTCCTTCCTGGTTCATGGGAGATTGAATTCACAGCTTTACATATCTGCCTGTTTCTCCAGGAATGCCATTCTCTTTCACAGTTGAGGGGTTGAGAAGTCGTGTCTTCACCCTCAGTGTCTGTCTCTCTGTCATCTTTCAAGACCCAGCCCAAGAGCAACTTCTGTGAAGTCGTCCCAATCTCTCTAAAGCTGGATTTGGATCTTCTTTCTGAAAATGAATGCAATGTTGTGTTTAAGAGGGGGCTCCTGGAGCCAAGTCTCTCTGAGTTCAGTTTCTGATCCTAGCACTTACTAGGTATGATTGTGCGCAAGTTGCTTAAACTTGCCATGTCTCAGTATCTTCACCTATAACATAGGGAATGATGGTAATAGCAGCTGATAAAACTGCCTGAGCCTCTTCTAACAGAGCCTGATACATAGTAAGCCCTTGATGAGTGTTGTTGCTATGTACTTATTCTTGTTGAATATTATAATTATCTTTATTGCCATTATTTCCTTCCTACTCACATAGAACTTTGTGCATTTTAATCTCTAGTGTCTTCCCTGTCACTTTTATTGTAATTATTTGTTTAGACCTGGAACTTCCTTTTTTTTTTTTCCTCCTTTAATATTTATTTATTTGGCTGTGTGGGATCTTGGTTGCAGCACATGAAATCTTTGATCTTTAGTTGCAGCATGTGGGGTCTAGTTCCCTGACCAGGGATTAAGCCTGCCCCCCTGCATTGGGAGTGTGGAGTCTTAGCCACTGGACCACCAGGGAAGTCCCTTGACCTGGAACTTCTTGAAGACATGGATACTGTTTTATTCATCTTTGCTTAACACTCTGTATCATCCATTCAGTGCTCAAAAATATTTTTTTTTACAGCATCTTCCAGATCCCCCAGCTGTTTACCCCCTCTGACTGAGTAGGTGTGACTTTGAGGCTGGGCTGCATGGCACATCCCTTTTTATTTCCTTTGGAACTGAAAGAGATTATGGCTGGAGCTGTAATTCTTGCTCTCTGTCCAACAACACCCTATATACATCTGACTTGGTGGCCCTCCAGAATTTCTCAGATCCTGTGTTCATTTAGCACCTAATTGCTCAGGGTGCTGCCCAAGGTCGTCTGTGAGAACTATTTAGCATTGCTCTGCTCTCTCTGGGAGATGAGAATCATAAAGGAACTGCCAAACATGGTCATACCCACACAGCAGAGGAAAACCAGTGAACTGCTAAGTGACTGCATCTTTGAGTTCAGGTCCTAGTTCTACTGTTAGAAAGCCCAGACCCAAACCTCATGCCACTGCTCTGTCCAGCGTGCCTTTCCCTCCCCAAGCAGAGAACACAACCCTTCCTTGTCCCACAGCCCCCTCCACACTGTGGAGAATCAGTGCTGCCTGTCTGCTTTGTCTCCTCTTGGAGCATAGTTGCTCGCCCTAGGCCATACCTAGCCAGTAGGGTAGGCTTTCAGTAAATGTTTGTGGCTGTTGGAATTGTCAGTTACCGAGAGCCCATACTGAGTACTTTTAATCACAGATAAAAACTTTGCAAGGTAGATACTATTCTTCCCCACTTTGCAGACATGGAAATCGAGACTCATCAAGAGGTTAAGTGAAACTTGTCTAGAGTCAGATAGCCAGGAAGTGGTGAGGCTGTGCTGCAGGTGCGGCTGTGTCTAGCTTGTAGGTGCTGAACCACAGCGTGGTGCCGCCCCACCAGTGTAAACATACACTCCCCTCGAACAGCTAACTGACTTGCGGGACGATTCCTCCTATCACCATTGATCTTGAGGCTCGGTCGGCTGGCAGGTGCACACCCGCCTCCTCTCAGGCCCTCTGTCGGTCTGCTTGGAGATGATCTGTGGGCTGCCCATGCCAGGCCACTTGCACTGATCCCAGGTGGCAAGCAGAGAAGTTGGGAACATACTATTTCCTTTCTCTCGCACCCCTGACACCCGTCTTTCCATAGGTCTAGTGTTGGCTCAAGACTGGTGGTGCTCAAGCATCTAGACAGTCTTGGGTCACTGTCTCATCAGGCCTGGTGCCTTCGTGCCTCTAGACCCCAGGAAGGGGCTACTCTTCTGAGTGTTCATGTTGGTGGAGAAATACGAATACGTTACCCCAGTAGGAGGGGAAGGCTAATCCTCCCTATATTTGTTCAGTACTCAAAAAACTTGAACAACAGGTTTAACTTAGCTTTGTGCCATTTTAATGCAAATTTTATACAGGTATAGTTACGACACTCCTTTTTGCTCGTATGCCAGATGGCCAAAAATCTGTTGTAAGAATGCATGTGATGTGACTTAGTGTCTGTGAGCTCCCCGGGCTCCATGCTCTCCCTCGAGGCCGTGTTGCCCAGACAGCCTTCTCCTCACGCACCCTCCTCACATTGTCAGTGGAACTGCCCAGCATGCTCCAGAGTTCTTTAGTGCAGCCATTGGCAAACTTCCTGATCTTTAAGACTCATTGGAAGGCACTTGTTAGAAAAGCAGGTATCTGGGTCTTAATCCAGACTTAGTGAATCAGAATCTTCAAGGGAAGGGCCTGGGAATTTGTATTTTTACACATTCCTCGGGTGACTTTTAAAAACTGGAAAAGTTTAGCAAGCATTGCTTTAGTGTACCAAAAAGTACTTAGCAGCAGGTGGTGAGAGTGATAAGAGCACAGACTGGAGGAGGCAATGACAGCCATGTGGATAACAAATTCAGTTATGTGGGATAACTGAATTCCTTCTGTCTGATCTTGCTCTCTGGCTATGGGATACATCGCTATCTGGTAGAGTTCCTTCCGCTTCAGTGCCCAGTGATTTATGTAATATTTATTCCTCTCTTGCTTCTCTGGCCAGCTTTGAGGTCTAGCTGTCAGGTTTCAGTAAACTTTTTGGTTCACTAAATTTCTCTCTCTGGGCATTTCAGCTCCTCCTAAACATAAAGACCTTTTTTTCCTCCCATTCCCAGTTTTCCACCCAAGCACGTGTGTCTCTGATTTATTATTCCCTCAGTGCCTTCATTTTACCAATTCATTCAGTCACTCATTCAACAAGTGTCTGTTGTGCCAGGCTGTGGACAGGCTGTAGAGATGAACAAGACACAGTCCCTGCCCTCACGTGCACCTCAAGTAGGGACACAGATGCGTAAACAAAGTACCAGTGATGTGCTTAGTGCTGTCACAGAAGTGTGTGCAGAGCTGAGAGGGCCACCAGGAGGAAGTGGCTAACACATGGTGGCAAGTGTCACAGAGGAGGTGACTTTCGAGCAGGTCTTGCCAGAGGCGAGGACGAGGGCGTCTGCGAGTGCCGTCGCCGGAGTCCTCACTTCTCTCTGCAGTGTGTCTTCTCCTAGGCTCTTCAGTGTCTTTTCTTGTTTATGGGACGAATGGAGCTAGTTGGCATGGCTGAATTAGACTCTCTTGATTGACTTTTTTCACAACTCGAAATGGTTGGTAGTTGATTAATGTCCAAAATACCAAGTCTGTCAGTTACTGACAGTGAATGGTTGGCAGTCAAAACACTGAAGAAAGCTTTCGAAGGCTTTTTACTTTATCAGATGTGTTCTGAGGCAGCAGAAGATGTCTTTGTGCCCTTAAGGGAGTGGCCTGTGCGAATCAGTGAGTGAGTGAGTAAGAGAGAGAGAGAGAGAGTGTAGTAGAGATTGGAGAGCTTGAGAGTGCGGAATAGGAAAGGAGAATGCTTGTTTCTTTTTCAATGAAAGACATGATTTCCTACTTCTTAAGAAGGTTTCCTTGGTAAGCTCCCACATCCCTGCTAGTTTTGTATATTGTTAGAGATGACCTAAACTCTTCAGTTTGCTAATTTGACAAGGCTTGGTTTTTATTGACAAAAATGCACTGTGGGTTTCTCTTTATTTCACTAGGAAAGCAGAGATGAAGGGCCATTGTGGTTAAATTTGTACAGTCTAGTAAGTAGTCATGATTGCAATTTAAACATCTTTATCGTTTCTTGAAATAATGGATGCTCATTATAGAAAAAGTATAAAAGACAGGCAAGCGAAATTAACAAAAAGCTGAAACTTATAATAATCTTACAAGTATTAGCTAACCATTGTTAACGTTTTGGTGTTTAAAATTTAGATTTTCTTTTTCTGTGTATACCTCTATGTATACAAATATTTTTAGTCCCAAAATTGAATATGCTGCATAAACTGTTTAGTATAGTTCCTTTTTTTCTGTTATACAATGTGACCATCTTATCATATTAACAAATATATACCTACAGAACCATTCATTTTTTTTTTTTTTTTAAAGAAGCTGAACAGGCTCTTTTTTTCTTTCCAAATTGTGTTTATTGATTTATTGACTGTACTGGGTCTCTATTGCTGCACATAGGCTTTCTCTAGTTGGGGTGGTCGGGCTTCCCACTGTGGAGGTTTCTCTTGTTGCAGAGCATGGATTCTAGGCCCATGGGCTCAGTAGTTGTGGCACATGGACTTAGTTGCTCCAAGTCTTGTGGAGTCTTCCTGGACCAGGGATTGAACCTGTGTTTAATCATTGTTAGTTGTTCCCTCGAGGGTGGAGCCATTCCGATTTGAAAGCCACTGATACAGATGGTCTATAACATAAGTGTCTAGAGTCCTTCCAGTGTTTCCATTCAAAGAATAACTCAGGGAATATTCTTGATTTTTGTACACCTCTGTGAATTTTATCACTGGATAAATTCCTAGAAGTGCAGTTGATGAATCTGAATTTTGATAGAAATCACATTTCTCCAGAGATTGTATCTTTTTCATCTGTATCCTTATAGTTCCAAATCTGTATCTCTTTCTAGAGTTCTAGATTCATATAGCCAACTGTTGATTGGACATTTTGTCTTGTGTGCCTGATAGACTTTTCCTAATGAGCTCAATGCTTATCTTCTTCAACCCAGTTCTTGGGGTGTATCTCTGTCAGAGAATATCATGACCATCTGCCTGGTTGCTCAAGCCAGAAGCCTCCATCCTACACTGAATCAGTCATCAAATCCTACTCAGTTTTCCTCCCTAGTGTCTCTCTTAATCCAGTCACTTCTTTTCATCCCTTCTACCTCTATCTTTGATTTAAGCTACTAGTGTCTTGCCCAGATCACTATAGTAGCAGCAGGGCAAGCACTTCTCTCTCTGGCTTTTACCCTTGGTTCCACATTCCTCAGAAAAGATGAACTTGCTGCACTCTATGATCTATGAGTGTTACTCAGTTTAAGCTGTTCAGTGAGCCCTGCTTCATCTCCCCCATGTGCTCCATCAGTCAAATGCTGAGGCCGACATATCTGACGTTCATCACCCATGAGTTCAAATCTCTGTATCCATCAGTATGGGCTTCCTCCCCCACCATCACATATATTTATTCACCGGATGTATTTAACCCCAGCTTTGAATTACTCACTGTCCCTTGAATGTCCCTTTGTTCTCCTGCTGATTTCCTGGTCCGTTTAACCCTGCTCTCTGCCCGTCCGTTTTCTACCCTTTCTTTAGGACGAAGCAGATTTCTTGAAGTCTTCAGCGCCATAGTTTCTCCTCTGTTAATCAGTTTTATCCTTACTGCATTTATCATGTATGTACTTTTTTGTGTGCTTCACGTATACTTTTCCATTTAAGCTTGTGAAAAAGACATACACATAATCAAAAATACAAACCAGTGAACCAAGTGGAGAAAATGTGGGAATTCCAGCTCCGGGTTCCAGCACAGGTCCTAGGGTGCAGAAGGGCCTTTCAGAAATCCCATCCCTGTGCCTGAACCTTGACTTCTCCCCTTAACTAGACTTGTGATTTTATGTGGTTCTGTATAGCTGTGTAATTGAATACCTCCCAAGTCAATTGCATTCATTTGGTCAGAGTGAAACCTTGGAGAGAAAGAAGATCGTTTGTGTGCTAGCCTTGGCACATTCCATTTTAGAATATCTTAAATGCCATGGAAACAAGGGGTGCCTAGGAACCTGGGGATCTCTGACATGGAATGTAGCATGTTGCGCTGCTAGATTGGTGTAGGGAGGGACCAGCCCTGCAATTTTTCCACAAGAAGTCAGCTCCAAGCCTGTGGGAAATCACACATAGCAAAATCCTTGGCAAAGAACCATATATTTTTTCCCCTACTCTCTATGTGGTAATTCTGTAACACTCTGTAATTAATTTTATTTTTACAGTGAACAGCCACAGAGTAAGAATAATGAGTAACCTATTTCTGTTCTTGCTATTTTAGGGGACATCACACAGAAGGGATATGAAAAGAAAAGGTCAAAACTCCTGTCTCCTTACATCCCGCAGACACAAGGTAGGTAATGAGAAGTGGTTCTAAACCTTCTCAGTATTTTTACACTAATGAATGCTATCTTACTGGAGATCTGTCTTTTTTGTTGGTTCCTGTTTTTTCCCTCCCTTCCTCACCAGGGAAGGGGAAAAAAAAAAAGAAGGAAAGAAAAGAGGAAATGAATCTTAATTGAGCATCTGCTGTGTGGTAGGCACTTAAAAAATACCCAAGGTCATCAAATCATTCATACAGAGCTTGGGTGGTAGTCACTGTCTGTGTGGCGCTGACATGATTCAACGGCAGAAGATTCTAGGTCATAGAAAAACCGCATCTAATGCTTGAGTATGAACTGTGATGGAGAGAAGCAAGGGAGGCCAAGATAAGAAGGAGGGACAGATTCAGTATTGTAGAACAAACCAAAGATTGCAGCACCTGGGGATTTGGGGATAAGAACCCTAAATAAACCTTTTTGCAGCCTGACTTGTGCAGAAAGACTGGCATGTTCTTTATATATCAGAAAGTCCTGAGTCACTTTTCTGCTTATTTCCAGACGGGTTGCTGGAACCTTTGCCTCTAGGCAAGGCTGTCTGTTTCTAAGTCATCATATTTTTGAAGTTACTCAGCATCCAGGATTTCCTCTGATGGCCTGTTTCTACTTTAATCACTTTTACTATGAGGGATTTTTTTCTTTATTTCTCATTTCCCCCCTGCAATCAGAGTCTGTTTCCACATGACTGTTTTTTGTGGAACTAATAATCATTGCTTTTATTTCTGGATTATAAATCCCTTGAGGACTTTGGAGCCCCCATGGTTCTAATGTTAAACCTTGCACAAGGTCTATAGTTTGTAAATATTTGTTGAATGAATAATGGAATAAATAAATGAATAATGGTGGTATACCAATAGATTTCACCAAAGTCCTTGTTTTATTTCCTACACTATTTTTGGAAATTCCTCCCTGTAAAAACTAGTAGGTCAATGCCTAGATAGCCAGTTTAAAGTATCTTAATTAACAGATGGATGTAGAAATGAATTGAGAGAAGAGAGGTAGAAATCAGGCCAGCGACAGCTAATGAAAAGCCAGCTTTTGCTGAGCAAGGCATGTCACAGAAGGGGAGTCCTCTGATTGGCTGCTTAATTATGGATCTGGCCCATGCCTCTGTAGGCCCAGAGATTTACTGTAGTCACTTTGTGCAAAAGCAATCAGATCCTGAGAAAATAACTCAGTAAGGAATGTAACTATAAAAAGGACCATGCTCTGTCTGCTCTTTGTAGTCAGGTTATATAGAAACTAAATCATGTTCAAAAACCAGTTTATCAATTTACTATGAGAAACCACTGAGACACACTCTAGTCTCTGTGGTCAGCACATTCTTGCCCCATGGGCAGGCCTACATGGGGAACTTGATCACATATAGAAGGTGGCTTAGTGAGCAGTTTAATTAAAGCAGGCCAAGGGATTAAAGCAGGCCAAGGGAGTATGACATGGCATCTCACAGTGGGGATGGTTGTGCACAAGAGCTCATGGGGGAAATAGAAGTCATTTGATGGCAGCTCTTTCAGCTTCCTGCTGTCAGAACTTCAAACTCACCATATTAGTGCCCATCATGTTTATGACCTCCTGCCTTCTGGTTGAAAAGGTGATCTCTCCATCCTAGCCAAGGTCAGTCCTTCCACCAGTGCTTTGGATCCCATCCCCTCCTCCCTTTTCAGAAACCTTATACTATCACCCAGTGACACCAAGGACAGGGCAGTGGGAGTGAGCTACCCTGGTGCAGGCAGTGAGGGGTGTAGTATCTGTAGAAATTTGAAAAGCAGTAATATAGCCAACAAAAAGTTGGTCTGCCATTTCTTATCACCATGGATAGCAATTGTAAATGCTGTAAGTAGTAGAAATCTGCTCCCACTGAGGCAGACAGCTGCATCCCCACCTTGGTGTGCCGCTGCCGTCAGCTCCCTGACGTTCCTGTGCAGTCACCCTCTCCCTCTGAGCCAGATTCTTACCCCAGCAGATCAGCATGCTCATTACTCTTCTCTTTAAAAAAATCGTCCTTAGTCTGCCACTTCCACCTTTACCCTGTCTCTCCTTTATGATCAGACTGCTGAGAACTGTCTCTGCTTATTATCCTTGTTTTCTCAGCACCTGTTCACTTCTCAGCCTGTCCCAGTCCCTTGCCACTCTACCTCTTGAAACACTTCTTTAGAAACACTCTCCGCACCTTCTCACTCCCCTCTTCTTTTTGCTCCTAGTCGTCTTTGCGGGCTCCTCCTCCTGTTAAATCTTGGAATTCTCAAGGCAAAGCCTCAAGCCCTCTTGACACATCACTCTACAGCAGTGGTTCTCAAACTTTAGCCTGCATTGGGATCCCTGGAGAACTTCTTGTATATGTAGATTGCAGGACCCTGTCAGTTCTCAGCGTTTCTGGTGCAGTTGGTCCAGGTTGAGGTTTGAGAATTTGCGTTTGTGTCAGGTTCCCAGGTGATGCTGCCGTTGCTGGTATGGAGAAACAGTGCTGTGGCTCTCTAGAGCTTTTCAGCCATCCCTGTGGCTTTAATTATCATTTATAGATGACTCCTAAATATGTGTCTTCAACTCAGATCTCTCCTGAACTCCTGATCATAGATCCAACTGCATATTTAACAGCTCCATTTATCTATCTTAAAGGAACCTTCATTTCAACCTATCCAAACATATCCATTAAATGTTATGTATGACTTATGCTCACACCACCTGTACCACCAGCACCTTCCCCTTCCTACATGTGTGCATTCACACAAAATTATTAATACATTATCCAGCATCTCCCAGACTTCTAGTTTCCACTTCTGAGTGAATAGAACTCCCATTCATAAGCCCAACATCTAGGCTTAAAAGTCATCTCAGCAGTCTCTTCATTCCCCATCCCTTGCCTGTTACCAAGTTACATTTTCCGCTTCTTCATGAGTCAGTTTTTGTAAGTTTAATTTTCTAGGAATTTGTCTGTTTTGTATAAGTTTTCAAATTTATTGTTAATGACAATATTCTCTTTATTTTTAAAGCCTTTGCTTTGTTTGTGTATAACTCTTATCTCTTCTCTTTTGTTTCTTGATCAGTCTTCCCAGAGGTGTGTCATTTCAAAGAACAAGCTTTTAATTTTGTTGATCTTCTTTTTAGTGTGTATTTTCTCATTTATCATTTTCAGCTTCTGTATGTTTTTCCTTCCTTGCACTCTTTTTCTAAGTTTCCTGAGTCAGATGCTTAGGTTTTCAGCTTTCTTTACAAAGGTGAGTGTTTCTCCATTTGACTGTGATTGGAGAACATGCCTGTTCAAAATCAAGTCACAATTAGAACCTTAATTCTCCTCCCAAACAACACGAGGACTTTAAGAACAAATGCATTTTTAGTACCTCCTTGTCTACATACCCCCTCAATTATTAGTTATTATTGTTCTGTGTAGTTCAGTTCAGTTCAGTTGCTCAATCGTGTCCGACTATTTGCAACCCCGTGAATCGCAGCACGCCAGGCCTCCCTGTCCATCAACAACTCCCAGAGTTCACTCAAACTCATGTCCATTGAGTCGGTGATGCCATCCAGCCATCTCATCCTCTGTCGTCCCCTTCTCCTGCCCCCAATCCCTCCCAGCGTCAGACTCTTCCACTGAGTCAACTCTTTGCATGAGGTGGCCAACGTACTGGAGTTTCAGCTTTAACATCATTCCTTCCAAAGAAATCCCAGGGTTGATCTCCTTCAGAATGGACTGGTTGGAT
>SJYX01019085.1:318156-334454 GCA_006410675.1 Oreotragus oreotragus | reverse complement strand
TTCTTTGGAAGGAATGATGCTAAAGCTGAAACTCCAGTACTTTGGCCACCTCATGCGAAGAGTTGAGTCATTGGAAAAGTCTCTGATGCTGGGAGGGATTGGGGGCGGGAGGAGATGGGGACGACCGAAGATGAGATGGCTGGATGGCATCACCGACTCGATGGACATGATTTTGAGTGAACTCCGGGAGCTGGTGATGGACAAGGAGGCCTGGCGTGCTATAATTCATGGGGTCACAGAGAGTCAGACACGACTGAGCGACTGAACTGAACTGAACTGAATCCCATTGCCTGTTTTATTTTTTTCCTGGCACTAATAACATTACTTTAAGGCCCACAATACAGCCTTATTACCTCTGAGACATGGGCCTTGGTCATCTCTGGGCAAAAGCTATGACAAAACAGAAAAAACAGATGAGATGAAGTCTCTCAATAATTGGTCTCCTCAGAGTACTGATTATTCTTTCCAAGTAACTTTAGAAAATTAGCATTTAACTGAGTAATACTCCAAGTAGTCACTGAACATATCTTAACCATTAAGATAAGAGATTCAATGTGAAATGAACTTCTTACAGATGAAACAATTAATCTAAAATATTATTTTTGTTTGCTGATAACTATTTATATAGACTCTAGAATATGAGCCAGCTGGGTATCACTATTGGGCTTTATGTAAGCTTTTTCATATGGTTATGAGAAAACTGAAAACACTCATATTGCTTCATTCAAGATTTTTTACCTCTGTCTCGCAGGGGAAAAAAAAAGAATGATGAAGGGTGTTTTGGCCACCACTCATGTCTGCTAATTTCAGGAGGATATCTGTTAAGCTTCCTGGCTCCCTTGACTAAAATTTTCATCTTCCTTCCGGTCTTAATTCAGTTTTATGACAACCTGGACATGATTTGTCTTAACACTTGTATTCTCCCATCAAGACAAATGCAGTCTGCTCAAACATATGGGCTCTTTTGGACAATATTTTAACTATAACTTATTTTGCATACCCCTAAGATTTGGCGATCTCTAGGGACCTTGAAGGCCTAGATTTGAAGCAGATCTGATGAAGTTCTTCTTGGACTCAATAGCTAATGTGTGTGTCGAGGAGAGGGTAAATTGCTTACCATTCTTACAGAGACAGCATCATTAATCCAAACTGAAAAATTCATCACCAGCACTTATGGTTCTGAATGATAGCATTTGGTGTTAATCTAGGAGAATTTTACCTTTACTATTACTCTGTAGGCCAATGACTTAAATATTATTAAAGTGAAAAAACTTTTAATTACTAATCTTATGGTGTCTTTTTTGTATGAAGACAGAGAAACAGTTTCTGAATTTTAATTCTAGGAATATGTATCTACATTTTTATTGTAATTTAATCATTAAAAAAGGAGAGCAGGAGGTCTTAAATAAGTGTGAGTACTTTCAAACCCTATTAATGACCCATTATTCATTTTTTTCTCCCCATAATGATTCCATTTTCTAAGATAAATTGAATAAAGCTATATAACACACACACATCTTTGGAAATCACATAAAAGATTTACAATACACTTGGAAATATCACCATTCTATGTTTTATGGACACATATTAATTTAAAAAATAATCAAATAAATGCTGAATGGTGTTTGGTGAATCACTAAAGGATCAAACTAGGTGATAGGTATTAACAAATAAGTGGTTTTATGGACTTCCCTGGTGGCTCAGATGGTAAAGCGTCTGTCTACAATGCAGGAGACACGGGTTCGATCCCTGNGGACACATATTAATTTAAAAAATAATCAAATAAATGCTGAATGGTGTTTGGTGAATCACTAAAGGATCAAACTAGGTGGTAGGTATTAACAAATAAATGGTTTTATGGACTTCCCTGGTGGCTCAGATGGTAAAGTGTCTGTCTACAATGCAGGAGACACGGGTTCGATCCCTGGGTTGGGAAGATACCCTGGAGAAGGAAATGGCAATCCACTCCAGGACTATTGCCTGGAAAATCCCATGGACAGAAGAGCCTAGTAGGCTACAGTCCATGGGGTCGCAAAGAGTTGGACACGACTGAGCGACTTCACTTCACTTCATAATTTTTTAATGAAAATGACTCCTTAAAATTTATTGAGCTATATCCTAGTCATTAAACACTTTATCAGTTAGCCTATTGTGAAGCAATGCACTTATACAAATTCAAATTCTGGTCTGTTTAATAGTTTCACTGTAATTTATAGTCACCCTGAATGTTTTGGACCAGAACATTCAAAGATGTCTTCCTAGGATCAATACAGGTATTATAATAATAACAGTTAACATATGTTAGTAGTCTTCGTGTACCAGAAAATATTGCTCACATTTTTATAAACATCATTTATTAATTTATTTCAATAAACATCTGTGAATGCTCATTTCTGATCAAACATGTTCTAGGAACTTCAGTTCAGTCAATTCAGTTGCTTAGTCATGTCAATGGCAATACATAGTTTCATAAAAATTTGAAAATGCAAGGAAGTGTAAAGGAGAAAGTAATAATCTTTTTATTTTTTCCACATCAGTCTCAGGTTCAGTTCATTAGCTCAGTCATGTCCGACTTTTGCGACCCTATGGACTGCAGCACGCCAGGCTTCCCTGTCCATCAACAACTCCCAGAGCTTACTCAAACTCAAATCCATCAAGTCAGTGACACCATTCAGCCATCTCATCCTCTGTCCTGCCTTCAATCTTTCCCAGCATCAGGGTCTTTTTTAAGAGTCAACTCTTTGCATCAGGTGGCCAAAGTATTGGAGCTTCTGCTTCAGCATTTGTCGTTCTAAGGAATACTCAGAACTGATTTCCTTTAGGACTGACTGGTTTGATCTCCTTGAAGTCCAAGGAACTCTCAAGAGTCTTCTCCGGCACTATAAGTTCAAAAGCATCAGTTCTTCAGCACTCAGGTTTCTTTATTGTCCAATTTTCACATCCATATATGACTACTGAAAAGCCATAGCTTTGACTAGATGGACCTTTGTTGGAAAAGTAATGTCTCTGCTCTTTAATATGCTGTCTAGGTTGGTCATAGATTTTCTTCCAAGGGGCAAGCATCTTTTAATTCCATCTGCAGTCACCATCTGCAGTGATTTTGGAGCCCAAGAAAATAAAGTCTGTCATCATTTCTATTGTTTCCTCATTTAATTGCTGTGAGGTGATAGGACCAGATGCCATGATCTTCATTTTTTTAATGTTGAGTTTTAAGCCATCTTTTTCACTCTTCTCTTTCACTTTCATCAAGAAGCTCTTTAGTTCCTCTTCACTTTCTGNAGGTGATAGGACCAGATGCCATGATCTTCATTTTTTTAATGTTGAGTTTTAAGCCATCTTTTTCACTCTTCTCTTTCACTTTCATCAAGAAGCTCTTTAGTTCCTCTTCACTTTCTGCCATAGGGTGGTGTCACCTGCATATCTGTGGTTACTGATAGTTCTTCTGGCAATCTATATTCCAGCTTGTGCTTCATACAGTCTGGCATTTCACATGATGTACTCTGCATATAAGTTAAATAAGCAAGGTGATAATACACCCTCTTGACATACTCCTTTCCCAATTTGTAACCAGTTTTCATTGTTCCATGTCCACTTCTAACTGTTGCTTCTAGGAACTTGGGATACATCAATCAATAAATAAATGAAATAAAGGTTCCTACTATCATAGAGTACTAGAGTGGGGGAAACTAATTAGACTAAGACTGTAATAGGCTAGTTTAGGGTACAGTCTAAATTAGACTAGATTAGATTAGATTACTATATTGTTATGAATTGAATTTTGTCCCCTGAAAATTCATGTTGAAACCATAAGCCCCACTATCTGGGAATGTGGTCTTTACAGATATAATCAAGTTAAAATTAACTTTTAGGATGGGCTCTAGTACAGTATGACTAATGCCCATATAAAAAGGTAAATTTTGGAGACAGATATGCATACAGAGAAGATTCAGTGTGAAGATGAAGGCGGAGATGATAGGTTGTTTCCATAAATCAAGGAACACCAAGGAATGTCAGGAAGAGACGTGGAACAAGTTCTCTTGAGAGCCCTCAGAAGTAACCAACCCCACCAAAACCTTGAGCTCAGCTTCTAAGTACCAGAACTGTGAGACAATTAAGTTCTGTTTTCAAGCCATCCATTTGGGTTACTTTGTTATGGCAGCCTAGTAACCTAATATAAGTATGTAGGGTCATAAGGGAGAATGTCATTTAAACAAGGCCATCAACAAGTCCTATTCTCTCCATTGGTACAGTTGATGACCTCTTTGAAGCAGTTGTAGGCCTGAATAGATCATAAATACTGACCTCTTACAAGAACGAGAGAATTCTTCCTCCCCAGCTGCCTTCAAGTTGGGACATAGTTTTTTTTCTGCTTTTGAAATTGAACTAAAACATCAGCTTTTCCTGGGTCTTGAGATTACTGGCCTTTAAACTAGAACTACATCATTTCTCCTAAGCCTCTGGCTTGCTGACTGAAAAATCTTGGGGCTTATCCTCCATAATCATGTGAGCCAATTCCTTAAAATAAATCCATAAATAAGTATCCTTTGATTCTGTTTCTCTGGAACACTTGACTAATATAGATGGTATTTTTCCATTTCTTATTACTAAAACAAGTTAAAAGTACCTAATGAGGTTGAATAGAATGCCAGTGCTTCCATGCTAAAGATAAAATGAAGCTGATATTTGTCTGAAAAAGAAGCATTGCTTTTGTTACAGATGATGGGTGAATATGACATCTGGGGCTTGGAGAACAATTTTAGAAACTTAGTCTAAAACAACTTTTTTTAAAAGCAAAATAAACTAAACCTCCTGGGAGAGGCTGACTAATATGGGTATGGTAGAGCACACTGAAAGTGTTTATGAGACTCATTAAATCCAAATTGAGTTCTCCATCTAGATTTCTTTATAATTTAGAAGACTTAAAAATAATATATTCATGAAAAATTAGAAAAAGAAAACAGCATCAAGAGAAATGAACTATATATAACTACTCACATTAGGCATCTTGCATTTTTTTCCTCATGAATTGTATTCTTTCCTAACATGATAGCTTCATTTCTAAGTAAAATTGCATACAAAAGAAATAAATGTTAAGAAAGAATAAAAGGAAATTGTGTAAGGAGTTTTGGATCCTACATAACAAAGAGATATGTCACATTTGATTAAACGAAACACAACCAATAAATAAATGTTCTTTCCTTTGTCCTTCAATCTTCCAGCTATTTCAGTTTCTGCTATTATCTTTTATCTTGACCTTGCAATTTTGATTGTTGTAATGTTCACAATCACCAAAGATAAGCCAAAGTAAAACTACATTAAAGTTTAAAAGAGAGAATAAATAAATAAGAGGAGATGTTATCAAAACAATAAACACAAAAATACCTCTGTGCTCCTGTTTTTCTCATGAGAAAATAAAATTATTATTCCCATGTTCCCTGGATCCAGATCTTGATTATATTGTAGCTAATAATAATCTGTATATGGCAAGCAATGCTTTCTTATTAGTCAAATCCCAATTATCCTACTCACTCTTTAAAATCTCAAGCTGCAGGAAAAATGCCTCTACTTAAATTGTGCCGCATTTCCCTGAAAAGAGAAGCAGTTTTTCTCCCACACATTTTTAAATGGAATTAGAAAATACATGGTTTGTGTATTTCAGATAGTACTGTTTTCATAAACTGTGTCTTATAGGGTAAAAATAAACAAGCACTTTGTAACAGAGATTCCTCCTTGATGAAAAGTTTTATGAGTTTTGTCTTAAGAAGAAACCATGTGAGTGATGAAGTAAGAAAAACGTATGCGGTTTTTATTGTTTATTTGCTATATGCCTTTGGTCATGTTACACCATCTTTATGAATTGACATTTCTCTGCATTTACATTTCTCAGTTGTCAATAATAACAATAATAAGACCTAATGAGAAGAGTTCTGGAATGTTAAATGTAATACATGGAAAATAGCTTACTTCATCTTGAGCGTTATGATAACACTAGTTGTTATCTATGATACTGTTTTTAATATTATTACCATTATTATTTTCTTCTGACAAGAAGAAAAGTCTCTAGTATTTCAATAACTTTAGTAGGAAAGAAACAGAAGCTCTTAACTGTCTTAAAGGACCTGGCAATGCCTTGGGTACCACATGTACACGCAGGACCACGATAGAAGCACTAGTTTACTTGATTCCAAAATTCATACCATCAATATTGTAAAGACTGTCTCTCATTTGAAGAATGAAAAGGCTATCTAACATGAGAAATTCCAGACTTGATTTTAATCATGTATTCCATAAGTAATTGGACCATAATAATCCAAATTTCATGTGTATCCTGCTGACCCTGACAGAGTCACTTATCCTTCTGAACTTCAGTTTCTTCACATAGAAAAAGTAGATAATTATGCTAATTAAATTAATATTCATATAACAAGATTGCTATAGCAACCAATAATACATGTACAGAGACATACATGAACACATTTATGTGTTTTATAAATTGTAAAAGCAGTTTTAGGGACTTCCCTGGTGATCCAGTGGTTAAGACTTTGTCTTCTAATACAGAGGTTATGGGTTCTATCCCTGGTCAGGGAGCTAAGACCCCACATACCTCACAGGCAAAAAAACAAAACAAAAACTGCAGAAGCAATATTGAAACAAATTCAACAATGACTTTAAAATCAGTCCACATCAAAAAGAAATATATATTTTTAAAGTTGTTGTACAAAGCTAATGGAATAATATAGCAACTTAATTGAATATAATACAGGAATTTATTCATATTCAATAAACAAAATAAATGAAAATATGAAATGAAATAAGTGAGAATATGAAATGAAATAAATGAAATTCATATTCAATAAATGAAATAAATGAAAATATGAAATTAAATGAAATTCATATTCAATAAATGAAATAAATATTCAATATATGAAAGCTGAAAAAGTTTAATAGTATAAACTGAGTTTAATTAGTTATAAATTTATGATTCTTATAAGAAATGAACAGATATTTTCCACACCATTGTTTTCCTGAAAATTGTTTCAGGTAGTACTCTAGTCTTCACATTATGCTTGCAGATATTTATTTTTCAGTCCATTATAAAATTATATTTCAATCCAGATACATTATTTTGAGAGATTTTCTTTTACCAGCCATGTGTGAAAAGACTGAGGTATTTTTTCAGCAAGATAATCTTTGCACTCATGAACAATGATTGCTCTTAAAAATGACACTACTGTGACGTTGTTACTGGCCAGATACTAATCCTTACCACATGTAAAGTTTCAACCTAGCTGAAGATTTTATCATTAGTTACTGTCTTACCAGGGAAAGCCAGATTTGAGAAAAGTATATAAAAATTCTGACACCCATCTAAATAAATTATACATGTATGAGCAAATGTGGAAGCCATTTACTCTAGTACAAAAATCATCATAACTACATCCAGATAGAATTTTATAATCTCTAACAAAAAATGTGCCATATTTCACCTGGGTCTTTTTTTTTAGATGTGCCAAAGACTGTTTCTGTAGTCACAGGTAACTTCTTAGTCTAAGCAAATCTGTGTCCCAGACTTTGAAAGTCACTTTTGGATAAAGTTTGCTTAACAATTTAGCTTGCTCTAAGTTAGGATCATGGTTAATTTGATCTAATCATAGTAGTTACTATTAGGAATAAAATAACAAGCTAGTAAAGCAGCCTGAACTGTGCTTAGTATATAGTAAGAACTGAATAAATTTTACTTTTATTATTTTAAGCCAAACTATACTGCAAACACTAGAGAGGAAAATTTCCTCACGTCTAAAAGGCCTGCATTTTAAAAAATATCAAAATAATATATATATGTATTTAAATATTTATATATATAAGTAATAGCTATGAAACTGAGTCTCAGTTTTCTTATATCTTCACAGTGATTCTAGGCAGTATTTACAATGAGGCTGTTTTTCAGAACAAAAAGAAATTGAGGCTCAGAGAGGATACAAATGTGTTTACCAACGTGGAAGCTTTCTGAACCCTATACTTTAGGGATTTTAATGGAAGTTTCATCATACATGCTGTGGTTAGTCGCTCAGTCATGTCCTACTCTTTGTGACCCCATGGACTGTATGTAGTCTGCCAACCTTCTCTGTCCATGGAGATTCTCCAGGCAAGAGTACACCAGTTGGTTGCCATGCCCTCCTCCAGGGGATCCCAACCAGGGATCAAACCCAGGCCTCCTGCATTGCAGGCAAATACTTTACCTTCTGAGCCACATCAACTCTATTTCCCACCTCTCTCTCCACCCTGGACAATCATAGGTGGGAGTGAAAGCCTCAAGCTTCTAACCATAGCTTGATGTTTCTGGTGACCGGTCTCTATCTATGAGTCCAGAAAGAATCACCTCATTAGAATAAAAGATGTTCCTCTTATCCATGAAATTTCAAGGGTCTTAGGAGCTCTATGTCAGGACCAGGGTTAAATACTATTATTAACAGAAGAAAAGATTCTCCTAGCACCCTTACTTACAAGAGTTTTATGAGCTCTGTGTCAGGAACTGAGGCCGGATATATATCTCTTAATTTTCTGATTTCACAGGCAGAAAATACAATAGCTTCTAGCAAGCCTTCAAGTAAATAAAAATTTCAGTGAGAAAGGGTAGTGGGGAAGGAATAGAGGTAGTGTGAGTGTGCTCAGTCGTATCCAGCTCGTTGGGACCCCAGGGACTGTAACTCGCCAAGCTTCTCTGTCCATGAAATTTTCTAGGCAAGAATACTGGAGTGGGTTGCCATTTCCTCCTCCAGAGGATCTTCCCTACCCAGGGATCAAACCAGCGTCTCCTGTGATTTTCTGCACTGTAGGCCGATTCTTCATTGCTGAGCCACCCAGGAAGCCCAGGTAGTGATAGACACAAGGCTTTCATCTTCACAAGCTCCCAAAATATCTCTATTAACTTTATTGGCTTCCACTAGGAAGAGATTGGTTGTCATAAAATCCATGCTCTGGACTTTTAAAAATACATATATAAAAGAATAGTCAACAAACTATTAAAATACAACAAAGTATTTCTTTTAAAACAAGTCCATTTTAATGGAAAATGAGAGACATTAGTAGTAATGTGAAAAGTTTTACAAAATATAACAAAAAATATAACTCTTATGATGTTGCTATCTACCTCTGTAGGTCAAATCTTTGCTTCTGTCCTCACCCTAATCTATAATCAGTTTCCCTTATGATTGATCACATCTGCCTCAAATTTTTTATGTTCTTTGCATCCATATATGTAAAGTTTACATTTCTTACATTGGAATGAAAATCTTTAATGAGCTGTCTCTGATTTACCTGAACCATTTCATTTTTAATTTCTTCCCATGTATACCCTGGGTTTAAATCAGACAGACAGTCTCTTGAAAGTGACATGTGCTAACTCTCTGGTGTTTCAGTGTGATTGTTCCACCTCCCTGGAAGAGCCTTCTTCACCTTATGTAAATAATAAGCTATTCAGATATCAAGACTGCCTATATGGTCTTCTTAACAGTATCTCAACACATTTTGCTTGTTTTTTAAATTACAACTTTAAAAGGTACTTATTTTAAAAGTTGGAGAAGGCAATGGCAACCCACTCCAGTACTCTTGCCTGACAAATCCCATGGACGGGGGAGCCTGGTGGGCTGCCGTCTATGGGGTCTCATAGAGTCGGACACAACTGAAGCAACTTAACAGCGGCATTTTAAAAGTTAGTTATAGAGATCTATAGGGGAGAAATTTCAAGATTCTGTCACCTCTCTTGACAAATTGAAATTATAATGGAGTAATCAGTTTAGGCATACTCTTGACAAATTGAAATCATAATGGAGTAATCAGTTTATGCATACAAAAATAGAATTGGGCAGATATTGGGGATCTCATCTCAGATATTTCTCTACAGCACTACTTGAATTTTTTTTTTAACTCTACCAGATTCACAGACACTTTCCAAATGCAACCTTAGGGCCCCAAGGTTTCTTTTAGTAACTATGCAACCATTTCAGATCCCAACAAATCCTTACTTCTTGTCAGCTCCAACTGTAATTATTAATAAATAACCATTACCAATGTTTCATTTTGCGTTTCCTCTTATAAGGCTCCTGCTTTCACTGCTTGCTTTATGACACCCTGAGGCTTAGTAGGATGCTTCAGCATTTACAAAGGCACAAGGATATGTCATAGTCAGGCTTTCTACCAAGGTCTTTCCACAATTTCGCACTGCTTCTTTTGACATTGCTATTGGTCAAAAAAATAAAAATTGAACAATATTAAATGTTCTCAGATAGTTACCTCTACTTGGAACAAAAGATAAACTCTATCCTATCTGGGTAAGTGAGACATGTAGCTCAACAGATATAGGTGATATTACCATTCTCCTGGAACATGAATTAAAAGGCTCCCACATGTTGCCCTAGACACATAGATAGAAAAACTCTTAACACCTAGTGGTTTCTGGCCAGAACTTGGGTGTTACTGGACCCCCAAGAGCATTGTACCCTGGTTATGTCTGAAGATAATATTTCGAAACATCTATTATTTTCATTATTGTATATCCTACCTAACTGAATCACTATTGTGCTTTCGTCTCTGGTACAGTTACTAAGCAAACAGTAAGGACTCAATAAATATATATTGAATGAGTTCGTTGAATGGATTATGTTTTTTATGAAAATGTGTTAAAGAAATATTTCATTCTGTGGTGTTACACGTCTGTACCATACAAATGATATTTATTTATTTAATCATTCTTGAGATTCATTAACTGATAACTTTCATGTTCTAGATTCTATACTGACATAGAGCTTATCTTCTGTGTCTTATACTCTTAAAATTATCTAGTTCATTGTCATCCACACGTCTTTACCATGTTTATGTTTTTTTTCATTATACCAGTGCATTTTGATTAATCAACCCGTTTTAATTCAGTCATTTTATCACAACTTTCACATGGTAATTAATTCTTTCCAATACATAAAATTAAAATAAATATATTATTGATATAAATACTCATTAATTTATTACTTGAAACTATTGCACAAAACCCTTATAGGTTTAAGTGCATGGTTTGGAAAATCCTGCTCTAGATTTATCCCATACATTTAGAGATGAGACAATAAAGACTGTGGTGAAGAACTGACATAATGAAGGTCAAAGAGGTGGTTCATGGCAGGAAAAGCCAAAACACTGAGATGAATAACAATGCCATAAGTACCTCATTTTAAATTAAAATACCATAATGTATCTTCCCTTTCTCTCATTTCAGCACACTATTTATAGAAAATGTTTTATTTATCTTTTCTTCCAGTTTTATTGAGAAATAATTGACCCATAGAATGGTATAAGTTTAAAACATGCATGATAATGATTTGACTTATATATATCATGAAATGATTATCAGAATAAATTCAATGAATATCTGTTATCTCATATAGATTAAAAAAAAATAAAATATGTTTTTGTTGTGATGACAACTCCAAGGATTTACTCTCCTAACCAGTTTTTTAAAATATATAACATACAGCAGTGTTAATTATATTTAGTATATTGTACATTACATCTCTAGTAATTCTTTATCTTGTAACTGGAAGTTTGTACTTTTGGCTACCTTTATCCAATTCCCCTTCCTCCCAGCTACTCACCTCTGNACTCCAAGGATTTACTCTCCTAACCAGTTTTTTAAAATATATAACATACAGCAGTGTTAATTATATTTAGTATATTGTACATTACATCTCTAGTAATTCTTTATCTTGTAACTGGAAGTTTGTACTTTTGGCTACCTTTATCCAATTCCCCTTCCTCCCAGCTACTCACCTCTGATAATCACAATTCTGATCTTCTTTTCTATGAGTTTGCTTGTTTTTGAATTATAAATGACCTACAACATTATGTTTCTTCTTAGTGCACAACATAGTGATTTTATATTTCTATACATTTGAAAACGATCAACATGATAGCTAGTTAACATGTCACTATACAAAGATGTTGCAGTATTATTGACTATATTGCTTACACTGTACATTTTTAGGTACCTCATTTATTTTATAACTGTAAGTTTGCACTTCTTAATTTCCCTCAATTATTTATCTTGTCCCCAACTCTTTTCCATCTTGGTAATCACCAGAATGTTTCCTGTATCTGTGACAGTTTCTATTTGTTGTGTTTCTTCATTTATTTTCTTTATTAGAAAACACATATAAGTTAAATTATTCAGTATTTAGTGGTTTTTTGGTCTGACTTATTTCACATAGCTTTTTTATATATATAATGAACTATAACCTTTATTTTTTATTATTATTATTTTTACAATATTGTATTGGTTTTGCCATACATCAACATGAATCCACCACAAGTACACACGTGCTCCCCATCCTGAACCCCCCTCCCTCCGCCCTCCTCTTACCATCCCTCTGGGTCAGCCCCAAGCATCCAGTATCATGCATTTAGAAAGATGGTAACGATAACCCTGTATGCAAGACAGCAAAAGAGACACAGATGTATAGAACAGTCTTTCACACAGCTTAATACCTTCTAGGTTTATCCATGTTGTCACGAATGTCAAGATTTCATTCTTTTTTAATAACTAATATTCATCTTTATTCATCTATCGGGGGCACATAGGTTGATAATGCTGCATACATCTTTTTGAATTAGCGTTTTCATTTTCTTCAGATAAACATCCAAAAGTCAAATTCGTGGATTGTTCCCTGGTTTTATTTTTTTATTTTTATTTTTTAGAGACCTCCACATTGTTTTCTGGGCTTCCCAGTGGCTCAGTGGTAAAGGATCCACCTGCAATGCAAGAGATATAGAAACACGGATTCCATCTCTGGACTGGGAAAATCCCCTAGAGAAATAAGAGGAAACCCACTTCAGTATTCTTACCTGGAAAATCCCAGACAGACGAACCTGGTGGACCCCAGTCCGTGAGGTCACAGAGAGCTGGACAGGACTGAACAACTGAACATTCATGCTGACACATTGTTTTCCAAAGTGACCGCTGCGGTTTACATTCACACCAACAGTGCACAAGGGTCCCTTCTTCCCCACATCCTTGCCAGCACGTCTTATTTCTTCTCATTTTGGTAATAGCCATTCTGACAGGTGTGAAGTGATATCTCACTGTGGTTCTGACTTGCACTTCTTGGTGATTAGTGATGTCAGTTTACACTTTCTTGATGATTAATGATATTGGACATTTTTCATGTGCCTTTTAGTCATCCTTATGTCTTCTATGGAAAAATGTCTATTCAGGCCTTGTGCCCAGTTTTTTAATTGGGTTGTTTGGTTTTTCTTAGGAACTATTTTAGAAACCATTAAATTTTCTAGGGACTTCCTTGAATTTATGCTATACTATGCTAAACTATTGTATACTATACTTCATTTATTATATATACTAATATAAAGCAAATTCTCTGCAATTTTAAATTTTTTGGGGGGGGATATAGACATAAGTATATATCCACAGTCTTTATCAACTGTGGGTTCTATAGTTTGCTTACATTCAAATTTTTTATCTACTACTTACCAACTTCTTAATATTTGAAAATTAATTTAACTTTCCTGGACTTTCTTGTCTTCATCTATAAAAAGAGGTAATAATACCTATCTAGAGGCAGAGCTGTGGTCAGCAAATAAAATAATTGATGCTGGGTGTTTCAACCTGGTGCATAGCAACAGGATATTTTGAGTATTAAATTTATGATAATTGAATATTTTGATGAATAATATAGATCTTCTTCCCTGAAAGCTATTTATTTGTACATAAAGTTAAATTATAGAATTCAAAAGTATGAGTATTTTTTCAGAAGTCTGAAAACCTATCCTTCTAACTTAAATGAAAGATCTACTGATATTTTTAAAGGTTCAGATATTAAAGAAAAAAGCATTACACTGTTCCTAATCTTGCTTATTAAAAGCAAATCAGCCATCAGTTTGCTAAGTAAGTAAATGCAACAGAATCTGAAGAAAAAGTATAGTATTCTGAGCAGCAGAGATCTTCCTATAGGAATCTTAATAATGTGTGACATAAGCAAACTTTAAAAATAAATGGTGCAAGTATATTTTTGCTAAAAGAAAATATATTTACTTGGATTATTGAGGACAAAAATAATGGAATATAATAGAGGTAAAGAATGCTACTGAACGTGAATATAGCATCTCTGTGGGTTAAGGGATTTGTTAGATGGAGAAAATGACCTTAGTTGTCTGAAGCTCCAGTATTTCCTTGTTTATTTACAGTTCTTGCATCATTGCTGAGAGGATTTAGAAAAATAATAGGTAGAGTGAATGTTAGTGATTGGATTATGAAGCCAAAAGCCTTCTAAAAACCAACATTCATAGATATGACACTACACTGATAAAAGACGTTTATCTGTTGATGATAGAAGAGGGACAGAAAAGAAATAGTAATAAAAGTTTTCATAGGTCACAGTCTTATTGTGCAGAAGAGGCTTGTGTAACTAAACGAAGCTATGAGTCATGCTGGGCAGGGCCACCAAAGACGAATGGGTTGTAGTGAAGAATTCTGCTAAAACCTGGGCTGCTGGAGGAGGAAATGTCAACCCACTTCAGTATTCTTGCCTCTAGAACCCCATGAACAGTATGAAAAGATTAAAAGACATAATGCCAGAAAATGAGCCCCCCAGGTCAGAAAGTGTCCAATGTGTTAGTGGGGAAGAGCAGAAGGCAATTAATTGAAAAAAGAAAAAGAAAAAAGAAATCTTGGTCCAAAGCAAAACAACACTCAGTTGTGGATGTGGTGTCTGGTGGTGAAAGTAAAGACTGATGCTGTAAAAAACATACTGCATAGGAATCTTAGGTCCATGAACCAAGGTAAAATGGACATTGCCAAGCTAGAGATGGAAAGAGTAAAGACTATCATCTCAGAAATCAGTGAACTAAAATGGTCGAGAATGTGTGAATTTAATTAAGATGGCAATGTATAAAATACAGTACTTGGGTGCAACCTCAAAAGTGACAGAATGATCTTGGTTCATTTCCAAGGCAAACCACTCAACATCACAGTAATCCAAGTCAATGCTTTAACTACTGATACTGAAGAAGCCAAAGTAGACCCATTCTAAGAAGACTTACAAGAGTTTCTAGAGCTAACACCAAAAAAGATGCCCTTTTCATCATAGAGGATTGGAATGCAAAGTAGGAAGTCAGGACATACCTGGAGTAACAGGTAAGTTTGGTCTTGGAGAACAAGATGAAGCAGGGCAAAATCTAACAGAGTTTTGCCAAGAGAACTTGCTATTCATATCACCCAACTTTTTCCAACAAACCAAGAAATGACTCTACACATGAACATCACCAGATGGTCAATAGCAATTATGTTCTTTGCAGCCTAAGATGGAAAAGCTCTATACAATCATCAAAAATAAGATCTGTTGGTGACTAGGGCTCAGATCTTGAGCTTCTTATTGCAAAATCCAGGCTTATTTAAGAAAGTAGGGAAAACTACCAGGCCAATCAAGTATGATCTAAATCAAATCCCTTATGATTATAGAGTGGAGATGACAGATAGATCCAAATAATTAGATCTGGTAGACAGAGTGCCTGAAGAACTATGAATGGAAATTCATAACATTGTACAGGATGCAGTGACCAAAATCATCACAAAGAAAATGAAAAACAAGAAGACAGAGAGTGGTTATCTGAGGAGGTTTTACAAAGAGCTGTCTTTGACTGTGTGGATCACAATAAATTGTGGAAAATTCTGAAAGAGATGGGAATACCAGACCACCTAACCTGCCTCTTGAAAAATCTGTATGCAGGTCAGGAAGCAACAGTTAGAACTGGACATGGAACAACAGACTGGTTCCAAATAGGAAAAGGAGTACGTCAAGGCTGTATATTGTCACCCTGCTTATTTAACATCTGTACAGAGTACATCATGAGAAATGCTGGACTGGAAGAAACACAAGCTGGAGTCAAGATTGCTGGGAGAGATATCAATCAGCTCAGATATGCAGATTACATCACCCTTATGGCAGAAAGTGAAGAGGAGCTAAAAAGCCTCTTGATGAAAGTGAAAGAGGAGAGCGCAAAAGTTGGCTTAAAGCTCGACATTCAGAAAATGAAGATCATGGCATCCGGTCCCATCACTTCATGGGAAATAGATGGGGAAACAGTGGAAACGGTGTCAGACTTTATTTTATGGGCTTCAAAATCACTGCAGATGGTGACTGCAGCCATGAAATGAAAAGATGCTTACTCCTTGGAAAAAAAGTTATGACCAACCTAGATAGTATATTCAAAAGCAGAGACATTACTTTGCCGACTAAGGT
>SJYX01019085.1:302942-316726 GCA_006410675.1 Oreotragus oreotragus | reverse complement strand
GAAAGATATACCCAACTGAATGCAGTGTTCCAGAAAATAGCAAGGAGAAGTAGGAAGGCTTTCTTAAATGATCAATTCAAAGAAACAAGGGAAAACGATACAATGAGAAAGCCTAGAGATCTCTTCAAGAAAATTAGAGATACCAAGGGAAACTTTCATGCACAGATGGCAAGGTAAAGGACAGAAATGGTAATCACCTAGTAGAAGCAGATGTAAAATAAAGTAAAATGGAAGCTCTAAAAAAAAAAAGAAAGAAAAGAAATTTAAGATGTTTAAAAGACTATATAGTAAAGATTCTCCAGAAGGAAAAAAAAAAAAAAAAAAGACATGGCAAGAATATACAGAATATCTATATGAAAAAAAGATCTTTATGACCCAGTTAAAAAAGATGGTGTGGTCACTCACCTAGAGTGGCATCCTGTATGATATCAGTGCTTAGCAAGCAATACAACAAACAGAGCTAGTGTAGATGACAGAATTCCAGCAGAGCTTTTTAAAATCCTAAAAGATGATGCTGTAAAAATGCTGTCCTCAATATGCCAGCAAATTAGGAAAAATTAGCAGTGGCCACAGGACTAGAAAACATCAGTTTTTATCCAATCTCGAAGAACAGTGATGCAAAAGAATCTTCAAACTACCATAAAATTGTGCTTATTTCACATGCTAGCAAGTTAATGCACAAAATCCTTCAAGCTAGGCTTGAGCGGTATATGAACCAAGAACTTCCAGATGTACAACTGGATTTAGAAAAGGCAGAGGAACCAGAAATCAAATTGCCAACATTCACTAGATCATGAAGAAAGCCAAGGAATTCCAGAAAAATATCTACTTCAGCTTCATTGACTATGCCAAATCCTTTGATTGGGCGAATCACAGCAAACTGTGGAAAATTCTTAAAGAGATGGGAATATCAGGCCACCATATCTGTCTCTTGAGAAACCTATATGTGTGTCAAGAAGCAATAGTTAGAACCAGATTTGGAAAAATGGACTGATTTCAAATTGGGAAAGCAGTACAAAAAAAGCTGTATATTGTCCCTATGCTTATTTAACTTATGTGCAGAGTACATCATGCAAAATGCTGGCCTGGATGACTCACAAGCTGGAATCAAGATTTATGGGAGAAATATCAAGTTTCAGGTACACAGATGATACCACTCCACTTGCAGAAAGCTAAGAGGAACTAAAGAGCCTCTTGTGTCTGTTAGTCACTGAGTCATGTCCGACTCTTTGTGACCCATGGACTGTAGTCTGCCAAGATCCTTTGCCCATGGAATTCTCTAAGCAAGAATACTGGAATGTGTTGACATTCCCTTCTCCAAGGATAAGAACTTCTTGATGAGGGTGAAAAAAAAAAAGAGTGAAAAAGCTGTCTTAAAACTCAACATTAAAACAGCTAAGATCATAGCATCCAGTCCTATCACTTCGTGGCAAATAGATGGGAAAAAAATGAATATAGTGGCATATTTTATTTTCTTTGGCTCCCAAATCAGTGCAGAGAGTAACGCAGCCTTGAAATTAAAAGTCATTTGCTCCTTGAAAGGAAAGCTGTGACAAAAGTAGACAATGTATTAACAAAGCAGAGACGTTATTTTGCCAATAATGGTCCCTATAGTCAAAGTGTGGTTTTTCCAGTAGTCATGTACGGATGTGAGAGCTGGCCCTTAAAGAAGGCTGAGAATCGAAAAATTGATTCTTTTGAATTGTGGTGCTGGAGAAGACTCTTGAGAGTCCTTTGGACAGCAAGGAGATCAAACTAGTCAATCCTAAAGGAAATCAGTTGCAGCCTTGAAATTAAAAGTCATTTGCTCCTTGAAAGGAAAGCTGTGACAAAAGTAGACAATGTATTAACAAAGCAGAGACGTTATTTTGCCAATAATGGTCCCTATAGTCAAAGTGTGGTTTTTCCAGTAGTCATGTACGGATGTGAGAGCTGGCCCTTAAAGAAGGCTGAGAATCGAAAAATTGATTCTTTTGAATTGTGGTGCTGGAGAAGACTCTTGAGAGTCCTTTGGACAGCAAGGAGATCAAACTAGTCAATCCTAAAGGAAATCAGTCCTGAATATTCACTGGAAATATTGATGCTGATGCTGAAGCTCCAATAATTTGGCCACCTGATGTGAAGAACTGACTCTGATACTGAAATTTCAAATTTCATTTGAAATGACCCTAATACTGGAAAGACTGAAGGCAAGTGGAGAAGGAGGCAGCAGAGCAGAGGAGACGATTAGATAGCATCACTGACTCAATGGGAATGAATTTGAGCAAACTCTAGGAGACACTGGGGGACCGAGGAGCCTGGCATTTTGCAGTACCTGGGTTTGCAAAGTGTCAGACAAAACTTAGCAACTGAACAACAACAATAAAAGTTGATGAAGGTACATGGTGAAAGAGAAAACAAAGAGAAACCCTGTCTAGACTGTTACCATGCCTGAGGACAGGGAAATACAAGTAGAAATAGGAGACAGCTCTGGAACGACTATATAGCAGGAAGAAAAGAACAAATCAGAAAGAAAAGAATCTAGGAAGTTCTCAGGATACTTTGACTTAGCCACAAGTAATTCATAGATATAAAGGAAATGAACTTTAAGTGAATGCAGAAGAATTTAACTTGATAATCACTATCATCTGTTAGAACATAAACACAGGTATGAGCTTTAGTTAGATCATCAGGTGCAAAGTTCTAAACTGGGAATGGAGTACCAGTGTATAGATTGTCCAAATGAGAAAAGACAACATTACGAATAAATCTAAACTGGAACTAAAAGTACAAGCAACATGAATTGCAAATTTGTTTAAATATTAAAAAAACATAAAGCTAATATTGAATTTTTAAATGCATCCAAAAATTCACTGGTTGACCATGAAGTAGAAGAAAAATGTACCAAGATAACTTTCTAAAAGAAAATAGATGTGTGTGTGCACGGAAAATAGAGAAATCAAATCATAGAATACAGAAATATCTTTTTTTGTCTTCAAATATTGTTGACATGTGTGTTCTCCATGCTTTCCATTAAAATAAACTCAGTGATACAGTAATGCTTTCTCAACAATGAATTTCCCTTTTTGTGGATAAAACATAAGATACTGGAAAGGTTGGGGAGCAAATATGAGACTTTAATTTCCTTTATACCTAAGATGTACTTTGGCCACCTCATGTGAAGAGTTGACTCATTGGAAAAGACCCTGATGCTGGGAGGGATTGGGAGCAGGAGGAGAAGGGGACGACAGAGGATGAGATGGCTGGATGGCATCACTGACTTGATGGACATGAGTTTGGGTGGACTCCTGGAGCTGGTGATGGACAGGGAGGCCTAGTGTGCTGCGATTCATGTGGTCGCAAAGAGCCAGACATGACTGAGCGACTGAACTGAACTGATTTCTAAGATGTGGGCTTTGCCTCTTTGGAGTAATTGTTGTTCAGTCACTAAGCCATGTCCAACCCTTTAGGACACTATGCACTGTAGCACACCAGGCTTCCTTGTCCTGCACTATCTCAGAGTTTGCTCAAATTCATGTCCCTTGAGTCAGTGATGCCATCCAGCCATCTCATCCTCTGTCACCTCCTTCTCCTTCTGCCCTAAATCTTTCCTAGCATCAGGGTCTTTTCTAATGAGTCCTTGGAGTATGAAAGGGAGCTAAGCAGAGGCAGGCTAAAGTGGACACTGTTACAGTTCTTAATGGAAGAAGAAAGGTAGTGGGAGACGCTAAACTCAGCTTTGAACTACACAGACTCAACTGCTCAGAGAGAGGGGGAAGGTATGAATATGAGAGACCTAATAGGCAAAACCTTTTCCTATATCTCAGGAACTCCCAAGAGATGGGAAGTCAATGTCCATAAGCATAATAAACAGAAAGCAGTGGAATTTTGGATGGACAAAAAAGAATGCCTTGTAATTAAGTGATATTAATGACAAAGCTCAATGATTTACAAGCAACTTATTGCAGCTGTGTAAAAAGAAAAGCCTGCAATTGTCATTAAGAGAAAAATAATGGGAATTGAGGAAACAGTCTCAGTTTATTGATTAAAAAATACAAGGTATAACTGATACTCTGTTTACTTATTGTGCTGTTTAGCTTCATTGAATAATTTAGATAGGTTAGGGACTGGGTTAGGTAATTTTGATACATTGTCTCTTGGTTAGGCAGGAGGAGAAGGGGATGACAGAGGATGAGATGACTGGATGGCATTATCAACACAAGGGACATGAGTCTGAGCAAACTGCCAGAGATAGTGAAGACAGGGAAGCCTGGCATGCTGCAGTTCATGGGATCCCAAAGAGTCGGACATAACCTAGTGACTGAAAAACAATAAAAACAACTACAATCTCTGAGAAATTAAGTGGATGTATTAAAATCATAACCTTACTAGTGAAAAATCCACAACTGACAATAACCATTCAAATTAATTGAAGTAATACTGCATGCCTGATACTGAGATACGTTGATAATTCATATTATCTCATTTAATCTTTGGGCTTCCCTGGTGGTGCAGAGGTTAAAGCGTCTTCCTGCAATGTAGGAGACCTGGGTTCAATCCCTGGGTCGGGAAGATCCCCTGGAGAAGGAAATGGCAGCCCACTCCAATATTTTTGCCTGGAGAATCCCATGGACAGAGGAGCTTGGTGGGCTACAGTCCATGGGTCACAAAGAGTCAGACACTACTGAGCAACTTCACTTTCACTTTCATTTAATCCTTATACTAACCCTGTAAGGAAAATATTAGCATTCCCATTTTATAAATAAGGAAATTGAGGTTCATAAAAAATTTGCAAGTATAACACAACCAATAAATGGCAAAGTCTGTATTTAGACACATGCTAATAAAAGATATAATTCCAACTTTAATGTTTTAGTTAGTGCATCAGTCAGGTTTCAATCAGAAAGGCAAAATCACTAAGAGTGATAAATAATAAGGGGTTTATTGGGTGACTATACTGTATAAACTTTTGGGAGAAGTGTTTAAGAGTCTATCTTTTGTATTTTGGTGTTGGTGGATATGGACAATCCATAGCATGGCTGGGCCAGTAGATGTTACTGAGCAACTTCACTTTCACTTTCATTTAATCCTTATACTAACCCTGTAAGGAAAATATTAGCATTCCCATTTTATAAATAAGGAAATTGAGGTTCATAAAAAATTTGCAAGTATAACACAACCAATAAATGGCAAAGTCTGTATTTAGACACATGCTAATAAAAGATATAATTCCAACTTTAATGTTTTAGTTAGTGCATCAGTCAGGTTTCAATCAGAAAGGCAAAATCACTAAGAGTGATAAATAATAAGGGGTTTATTGGGTGACTATACTGTATAAACTTTTGGGAGAAGTGTTTAAGAGTCTATCTTTTGTATTTTGGTGTTGGTGGATATGGACAATCCATAGCATGGCTGGGCCAGTAGATGGAAGGAAGAAATCAAGTGGAGAAACCCACAAGGACAAATAGGACCCCACATCTGTCTCTTACTATCTCCCACCTTGATAGTACAGGTGACCTGAAGGAGAATCTGTTGTATTGTGCCACGGAACTTGATCATGCATCAAGGATGTGGAGAATTTGTTGGGAGAGACCTGCTGGTTTGGAGGAATTGTGGGTCTTTCAGGGTAATCTGGCCAATCAGGTGACCCAGCCCATCAAGAGAATGCCTGTAAAATGCCATGGTGCCAAGGCCCCTGTACCTGCCTTCTGAATGTAAAACCGATCCTTCCTCCAGGTCTTTTTAAAGCTCTTACAGATCTCATGTATAGCCCCCCATCATTTGGAACCACATTGAGGAGGAATTTACAGGAAAAGTAATTCAGTTGAAAGGACTTCCCACTAAGTCTAAACAGTAAACAGTCACATCATGATAGGTGCCTAGTTGGAATGTGTTAGACACACACCCACACTCACACTTAGGCGTGTGTGTCCTCATGCATGTTTGCATGTTCAGTCACCTCAGATATTGGCCATATTGCTTTTTCCCCGTTAGTCATGAACTTCATTCTCACATTCCTCAATTCTCTTATCATAGAGGTTTTCAGAAATTCATGATTAAAGTAAGATTACTAAATATAACATTTCCTATAAAAGCCAGGTAGTCATAATAACATTTCTTGGTGGTGGTTTAGTGGCTAAGTTGTGTCTGATTCTTGTGATCTCATGGAGCCCACCAGGCTCCTCTGTCCATGGGATTTCCTACGCAAGAGTACTGGAGTAGGTTGCCATTTCCTTCTCCAAAAACATTTTAAATATTTCAAATGTTTCAACAACCAAGAGTCATTATTATTATTATTATTAAATTGCCCAAGATGAATCTCTAACCCTAATAATAATAAATAAAATCATTATGTAGTTTTAGCATAGATCCCAGATGTGAAATGTGACATATTCAGTACAAGCTCAACCAATCTGTAGTGACTGCTAAAAGTATTACCTCAAGACAACTTCCAAGAAGCACTGAGCTCAGTGGGCTTAAGGGTCACAATACCTTAACAATGTGCTGCTGCTGCTGCTGGACTCTAATCAAGGAATACAGGCACATACCTTGCACATTAGATGTGGCAGAGTTTTTAAAAAATCATAACATATGTATAACCACCAACATCCATCTCATGCTCTGTTTAGTATTAATTCAAAAATTTCACAACTAGCCACTATGATTGCTTTTTGTGGTCTATAGCAGAGTATAACAAAAATGTTGCTTCCTGTGATCTGATACTTTACTTCTATCAATTCAACCTAAATTTGTCTAAGCTGTCTTTTTTTTCAACCACAGATGATAGTTAAATCCCCTGAATTATGACTGCATATTTTGTTTTCAAACAGGAACCTCATCATCCTGTACCTCCACAGTTGAGTTTCTGAAGCAAAACAAAGGACTCACATTGGATGTTTTCATGTGTTTATTTTGACTTATTGTTTCTAACAGGCTGAAAAACATTGTGAGTATCAATTTTGTCTTCTGGCTATTTATTAGATATTCTGTCTATGTAATCTCTGCTGCTGCTACTAAGTCACTTCAGTTGTGTCCGACTCTGTGCGAGCCCATAGACGGCAGCCCACCAGGCTCCCCCGTCCCTGGGATTCTCCAGGCAAGAACACTGGAGTGGGTTGCCACTTCCTTCTCCAATGCATGAAAGTGAAAAGTGAAAGTGAAGTTGCTCAGTCGTGTCGAACTAGTAGTGACACCATGAACTGAAGCCTACCAGGCTCCTCTGTCCATGGGATTTTCCAGTCAAAAGTACTGGAGTGGGGTGCCATTGCCTTCTCCATATGTAATCTCTAGACTCACTAAAATCTCTAGAATCACTAAAATGAGATTTGCTTTCCAAGTAAAACTGGTTAAACATCCCTGTGAAGCTATAAGAATAACATTTTCTAGCTGATTTTCCACTTCTGGGCTGAACTCTTGCATTTCCTTTTGAAAATACTTACAAAACTTGAATCAAATTTTAGTCAATATACACATCCTTGAGCCTCAGGGTCAATTTAACATTATATTGTAACACCCTTCATTATATGGAATCGTTGAAGAGAAAGCCTCTTGAGAATCCCTTGGACTGCAAGGAGATCCAACCAGTCCATCCTCAAGGAAATGAGTCCTGAATATTCATTGGAAGGACTGACGCTGAAACCGAAACTCCAATACTTTGGCCACCTGATGTGAAGAACTGACTCCTTGGAAAGGACTCTGGTGCTGGGAAAGACTGAAGGAGGGAGAGGAAGGGGACAACAGAGGATGAGATGGTTGGATGGCATCACCGACTCGATGGACATGAGTTTGGGTAAGCTCTGGGAGTTGATGATGGGCAGGGAAACCTGGCGTGCTGCAATCCATGAGATTGCAAAGAGTCAGACACAACTGAGAGACTGAACTGAATATGAAGAGAAAGGCTTTTCTTCTTTCTCTTTTGCCCTGTAATGTACTTCCTTCTTTCTTATATTTGAAAATTTTTCTTAAATAAACAAACCTGAGAAATTACTGTGCTGTGCTTAGTTGCTCAGTCATGTCCGACTCTTTTCGACCCCATGGACTGTAGTCCACCAGGCTTCTCTGTCCATGGAATTCTCCAGGCACGAATATTGGAGTGGGTTGCCATGCCCTCCTCCAGGGGATCTTTCCAACCCAGGGATAGAACCCAGATGTTCCTCATTGCAGCCAGATTCTTTATTGTCTGAGCCAAGAGGGTAACCCAAGAATATTGGAGTGGGTAGCCTATCCCTTCTCCAGGGAACTTCCTGACCCAGGAATCAAACTAGGGTCTCCTGCATGGTAAGCGGATTCTCTGCCAGTTGAGCTACCAAGGAAGCTTGAGAAATCACTAACTCACATCAACTCCATCTAAGCATTCCATTATCTGTAAACTAGGTCATTACTTGCCTTTACCACATAGATTTGTTGTAAAAATAAAGGCACAAAATAATTCATATAAGCCACTTAATGTAATGCCTGGAATGCAGAATATGTTCAGTTTATCACCATCTCTACTATTAGTACTATTCACGTGGTTTAATCTGTCCTCTAGATTCCTCTCTGAGTTTTTACCCAGGTGCCAGACTTCATTCCTTAGACAGTTACTTTGCTTTATTTCACTTCACTTTATTCTGTCCTCATTATTTTGGAAGGTAGAGTAGATAAGAGTGAACATGATCTCAGCAAACAAGAAACATAAAAGGTAGTCAGTGTTAAAATAAATAAATTTATATTAAAAAAAATAATAATAAATAAAAACAACAAACAGACACCATCCCCCCCCCCAAAAAAAAAGGTAGTCANTTTGGAAGGTAGAGTAGATAAGAGTGAACATGATCTCAGCAAACAAGAAACATAAAAGGTAGTCAGTGTTAAAATAAATAAATTTATATTAAAAAAAATAATAATAAATAAAAACAACAAACAGACACCATCCCCCCCCCCAAAAAAAAAGGTAGTCAGTGGGCTAAGATGGTTTTGTGGCATCCAATAATTTTGAAAGAAAGTTATATTAACTCTGTATCAGGTTTTGTGAAATGGATAGAGGCATTTTAGTCATCATAATATCCAGTGTTACTGATATTTCTGCCCAGGAGACAGAAGCATTAAATGCCTTGCACTGAAAAGGACATTTTGGTCCAAATGTCACAATACTCAAATGAAATCAATGAACAACAAATAAAAGAATCATGAGGCTAATTCAAGGGGGACATGGAAAAACAGTGAAAAGTCATAAACTGTACAGAAGCATTTTATACAAATCAGAGATACAATTTTATAATGTAAATAAAGATGTAATTTTATGTGCTCAATTTGAAATTATGTGATGCTCCCCAAATCTTCAAATTCATTCAGCATCATACAATTTCCAATCTTAAAATTCAGGTAAACCTTATACTGTACTTTAGTATTGTTAAAAGGAAATGTCATTTACATGTTAAACAGAAATACCAGAAACAATGTATTATATTACTTGGCCCACACAATTGTTTACTTATATTGGGCCTCCTATAAATGCTTTAATGATTCAAGTTTTGCACTTAAATTATTCCCTGTTATTGTGACTTAAAGTCTTTCAAAAATATTCTCTAACAGTGCCAAGTAAAAGCTAGTGATGATGCAGTAAAATGCACTAACAAATCAATAACCTGTAAAGGAAGTTAAACAAGATAAAAATGCCACAAAGAAACCCAAAAGACCTCCATAATATGTCATACCTTTATTTTAAGAGTGAATATTCTGAGAAGTATTAGATAGAATTCCAAGGAAACATAAAAACTTTGTTAAGTAACTACATCTTTAATTTTCCAAAAATAGTCATATAAATGGGCAAGGATAATGAGAACATGCTGGCTGCAAGATCAATGCTACTGAAATGTGCTTCTAACCCAAGTCACCATCTGTTCTAAGGTATAAAGTGTTCTTGAATGTTAAAGGAGATGGCGTATTTCAATATAAATACTTTGCAAACATACACTGTGCTTAGGAGGTACGTCCATACGCAAATATATATGACAATGTTTGTAGATGTATGTGCTTTAGAAGACGTCTCCCCTTATTTACATTTATTCAATGAAAAAGTAGTCTTAAATCTTTTCAGTCTGCTATTGTTGCATGAATTTAGGAGTCTGACAGGCTTCTCCATTTTACCACTATAAAACTCTGAGCTATAAATCTCTAAGGTCTGTTTTCTCAAAAACACAAGCCTTCAGAGTTGACTGGCAAGTAAATGAGATAATGTGCGTTAAGCACTTAATATAGCACAGGCTCTCAACCTTTGTCACTTATCACAATAGCAGCGGAAAATATTTCTATAGCACTAACCATGTGCCAGCCCCTGTTCAAAATGCCTAGTATATGTTCATTCACAAAGACCTCAAAGTACTTCTCTGACTTAGCCACTATATCACCATTCCCATTCTACAGATGAGGACACTGAGCAACAAAAAGAAACTTTCATTAGTCCCCATTGGTCTTCCCTGGTGGCTCAGTGGGTAAAAAATCTTGCCTGCAGTGCAAGAGACCTCGGTTCAGTCCCTGAGTTGGAAGACCTGTAGAGAAAAGAATGGCAACTCCCTCCAGTATTCTTGCCTGGAGAATCCCATGGACAGAAGAGCATGGTGAGCTACAGTCCAGGGGGTCACAAAGAGTCGGACACAACCGAGTGGCTAACACTCACTCACTCACTCCTAACTAATGAAGTAGCTAATTTAGGAAATGGCTAAATTTGGATTTGAGCCTAAGAAGTCCCATTTTAAAGCCTACGTGCTTCTTAGTTAGTGCCTGCCACTCACTAACCCTGGCCCTTCATTTAGTCCCAAGGCACTTGTGATAAGAATGTTTCTTCAGCCTACATTTCCACTTATGTATTAGCTGTCCAAGCAGCATTCAAAATGAGACTAAATTAGATATTCAGTGATGATGCTGATGAGAGATTGTCAGCAGAGCAGTCACTAGTTTGAGTTTGGGATGATTTCCTAGCCAGATGCATGCTCCAAAGATAACTATTCCTCTGATTGTTTAAGGAGAGTTGAAAGAATCAAAGGCATAAGTTGATGAAATAGGCTCTAAAAAGACATACTCAAAATTGGGGTGACATTCTTCTGACGGTGGTAGAGGTTGGGGATATGCGGACATTGCAGTAGCCAGGGGCCAAGGAACATCATGATTCTGATGAAATTGTGAGAGCTAAAACTTAAGATATGGGTGATATGTGCTTAAAAACTGCCTGGCATTTTACTGGAGAGAGTTTTTCTACTGTTAGAGAATATTAAAACATATAACAGTTGGCCCTGAGCCAAACACACATGACCACCCCATGCTGTCAGGAATGGTAAGGTGGTTGTTTCTACCTGGGGTAGAGCTGACCAGGAAAATGAAATCCTTTAACTACTTTGCTCTTTAAATAGTGTTAGGGGGGTTAGACTCAGAATGAACTCACTAAAACCACCTGTGTTTTTATTTTACTCATATAGAAATGCTCTTTCCAAACTCTAATTAAAATCTGCTGTTTATACTAGCCTTTAATGTGGTAGGTACAGCCATGAATTATGTGATCCTTTAATGTCTTGGGAAGCCACTGCTGTTGTTCAGAGAGGACAAGAATATAAAGAAGGTAAAAAAAAAAAACCGTTAATTTGTTTCTGCCTAGTGGTAAATATTTGAAATCATGGAACTCGTATTTCAGAAAATCATTACATAGAGAATAAATTGATATGAATTTGACCTCATTCAGACTTGGAGCAATTGGAGGCATGATGTATTGTGGCATTATGGAAGGCAGATACTTCTTGATTTTCTAAAACCTATTGGTATATCCCTGGTACAATATTATAAAAATTATTAAATCTTTATACCCTAATTATTTTTATGACCACATGATGTGGAAGTAAGGGTAATATCCCTGAAAATGACCTGAGCATTAATGAGATGGACTGATGTGGAGGGGGGATATAGTTCCTGATATCTCAAAAGCAGTAATCTCAATCCCCAGGCTCCCCAAGCCATTCAAATTCAGAAGGCTAACACCACAACGAATGAGAAAAACCTGAACTGAAATCCTAGTTGGGCTCCATTTCCTGTTAGCTCTGGGACCCTTAGTTTCTTAACTTCTCTGTGGTTATGAAACTACATAGATATGTTGGAGGACATGATATAACATGCATAATGTTCTTGGTGATTCTAAATAAATAGCAAGCATTCTTTATGGTTTAGCTCAACTTTGCCTCCTCAATAAAGTGAACATTTTATCCTCCACGTCCACTTCCTGAATTGGTTATATTGTGTAATTAACAAAACAGCAAACCAAATGCTATAGTCTAAGCACTGTCTCTGCTAAGGACATCAGCATTGTTATTCATTTAATTTCTGTGAAGTTCAAAAGAAAATATGCTTCCCCTAACCTGCTAGAAGAGATTAAACTGACATTTTAGACCAGGGGTTAGCCAACTAGGGCTCTTGGGCCAGATCTACCTATTGTATTTTTCAGGGACTTTGTACTTGCTATTTCCTCTGACTCATAATCTCTTCCTTTATGTATAGTGTGTACACTATAGCATAGGAGGTGCTCCCTGTGACTTCCTTTAGGTCTTTGCTCAAGTATCACATGAGTAGAGAGGGCTCCCTAATGTCACATAAAAGTGTTCACAGCATTGTTAGCCACCATACATACTCTTTATACATGTTTTAACTTCCTGTTGACCCTTTCATACTCATACACTAAAACAAAAAATACCCAGATAAGTTTATTCTGCATTTGTTTTATTAACTGCCATTTCTCTAGTGTGAAGAAAAATGACTGGCAGAAAGCAGACCTTTGATAAAGTTTGGCTGAGTAATTGAATGAATCAGTGAATAGCCAAGACCAGAATCAGTGTAGCAGAGACCATGAGGAAATGGTACATGAGATGAGCCTGGAGAGGGAGTGCTGCCAGTGCTTGAAGGACTTCGCAGGTCACATGCAGAATTTTTCTTTTCCCAAGAGCACTAGAAGACACTGAGGGATTTCAGAAAGACCAGAGTCCTCCATGATCATACAGGGGATTTGAAGAGAGAGATCATTCCCTCTGTAGCATAGAAAGTAGATGAGAAGGAGGTCTGGGTTAATTAAAGAGAACTGTGGTAGACTACTGCAGTCATGCTGTCCCACGCTGAAGGTCAGGAACTGCGGCAGTAAGGAGATACCCCTCGTCCAAGGTAAGGAGCAGCCGTGAAGAGACAACCCACGCCCAGGGTAAGAGAAACCCAAGTAAGATGGTAGGTGTTGCAAGAGAGCATCAGAGGGCAGACACTCTGAAACCATACTCTCAGAAAACTAGTCACTCTAATCACACTAGGACCAGGGCCTTGTCTAACTCAATGAAACCAAGCCATGCCTGCAGGGCAACCCAAGCGGGCGGGTCATGGTGGAGAGGTCTGACAGAACGTGGTCCACTGGAGAAGGGAATGGCAAGCCACTTCAGTATTCTTGCCTTGAGAACCCCATGAACAGTATGAAAAGGCAAAATGATAGGATATCAAAAGAGAATCTCCCCAGGTCGTTAGGTGCCCAATATGCTACTGGAGATCAGTGGAGAAATAACTCCAGAAAAAATGAAGGGATGGAGCCAAAGCAAAAACAATACCCAGTTGTGCATGTGACTGGTGATAGAAGCAAGATCCGATGCTGTAAAGAACAATATTGCATAGGAACCTGGAATGTCAGGTCCATGAATCAAGGCAAATTGGAAGTGGTCAAACAAGAGATGGCAAGGGTGAACGTCGACATTCTAGGAATCAGCGAACTAAAATGGACTGGAATGGGTGAATTTAACTCAGATGACCATTAT
>SJYX01019085.1:275484-291077 GCA_006410675.1 Oreotragus oreotragus | reverse complement strand
GGAGCCTATTATACAGAGTGAAGTAAGCCAGAAAGAAAACACCAATACAATATAGTATAGTATAGTCGCTCAGTCGTGTCCGACTCTTTGTGACCCCATGGACTGTAGCCTATCAGGCTCCTCCATCCATGGGATTTTCCAGGCAAGAGTGCTGGAGTGGATTGCCATTTCCTTAACTAACACATATATATGGAATTTAGAAAGATAGTAACGATAACCCTGTATGCGAGACAGCAAAAGAGACACAGGTGTATTGAACAGTCTTTTGGACTCTGGGAGAGGGCGAGGGTGGGATGATTTGGAAGAATGGCATTGAAACATGTATAATATCATATATGAAACAAATTGCCAGTCCAGGTTCGATGTAGGATACAGGATGCTTGGGGCTGGTGCACTGGGATGACCCAGGGGAATGGTACAGGGAAGGAGGTGGGAGGGGGGTTCAGGATGGGGAACATGTGTACACCCTTTGTGGATTCATGTTGATGTATGGCAAAACCAATACAATATTGTAAAGTAATTAACCTCCAATTAAAATAAATAAATTTATATTTAAATATGGAATTATTTTAAAATAAGCAAAAGATTTTAACCTTCCTGCAAGGAGAATTTCAAATCCCACTTAATATATCCCCTCATATACAGAATGTGAAAATAACTAAATGATAGGCCATCTCTCAGAGTAGATAATATCATGGCAAAAAGCATTTCAGTAGACAAGGCTGTTATTTTCAAATAAAAAAATAGAAAACCATTATCCCATTTATGAATGCCTAATGTTTGTGTTTTGTACATCTTGTTCCTTGTATTAGATTGATTTACTTTAATTACACTTAACTAGAAGAATCTTTTTTTTTGTTTGTTTTTTTGCCTCAACCCTAAAGCAGTTAAAGAGATCCACTAACTGGTACTTTCCAACTATGAGGAGGGTTGACATTGGCAGTTTTCTTGCATTCTTTGCTTACCTGCAGTGCCCATCCTCAAACTAATTTCAGGTCAGCCAGGGCATAGACTCCTGGATTCATGCGTGGTTTTTAGGCAAGAAATTTCTGTGACCTGGTATGAGTCTTCCTACAGGGATTCTCTCAGTTTGTATCCTAAATGGAGATCTTCAACACCCCATAATGTCTGCTGCCCCATCTTTGATGGAGGATGACTGTGGCCCTTGTGGATTAAACAAAGTAACTCATAAAAAAAGCTTAAGATAGAGCATATCACATAATCAACATGCTGTGCAGTGCTTATATTTAACATTCTTTTCATCTTCTTCATTGAATTCAGGGTGCACTTGTTATCTCTGGCATTTAACTCTCAACTCCCTCAGATCAGCTTTATTTTGGATACACTTCTACCTTTGGTAGCTTTGAACTGCCTTGGCTGTTAGAGCCCCTGGGAACTCCAACTTTGGCATGGGATGCTTGCCTATTATCCCAGCTGGCTTATATTCTCTCATTCTTCATGGGGGATGGGAGGACCCAAAACTATTTGGAGTTCAGCTGCTTCATAAATCACATTGCATTTCAGCTTATTCAATATTTTATGAATAATTGTGTGGAGACAAAGGAAAGAAGGGCATTTATATTACTTAGGCAGCTTAGGGGTGTCTGTGATGTCGCGGTTACATTGAATTCAGGGGAATTCAACTCTGCTCTCATGTGTCTGCCAGGTCTGGACAAAAGACGTCTGTCATTCCCATCCAGACGAAAGAACATCAATATCAACAATACGTGCGAGTTTGGAGTCATCTGAAGCCAGCGCATTTGTCTTTTCAGCCAAGTTTGAGAGAGCAGAGGGTGTCTGCAGTGCCAAATATGTGGGACACACAAACATTCTCCTCAAGTCTCTTCTCCAACCTGCTGCAGTCTGGCCCCAGCCTGAACTTTAGACCAGAGCTATGCTGAAGTGTTCCTGGATCAGCTCCTGTTACATTTCCTGGCACCAGCATGGCTAATCCAAACACTGAGCACAGAATGATGGGCACTGTGTTCAGACAAAGGAGTGACCTTTGGAAATTTCTTCATGCCTCAGTTTTCTCATCTGAAAAACAGAATTATTAAGGTTGCTACTTTTAACGGTGGTTGTAACGAGTAACCAGATAATTCATATAAAATGCCCAGGACATTGGCAGGCACAAAATAAGATATTCATAAGTGGGAGATGCTGCTATTTCTTCTTACTTAGTGATGGCCGTATGCAGTCATACTTGATAAAATTCAGAGCTGTGCTGTCTGGACAAAATGGGAGAAAAAGAAGTTGATGAATGTTGCTGGGCTCCTTCACTCACTCAGTGATGGCTGCTTTCTCCAGTTTACCCTTCAGTCCTCAGTAATCCCTATACACAGTCACTCCCAGGAAATTATCTGAAATTCATCTGCATTGATATGAAAATATTTCTAGAAACTCAAAGTGAGACCTCCCCAAAGAGGAATATTTCATGTTTTAGAGAATAAATATAAACTTTGGTTAAAGAAAAAAAAGTTGTATAAAGTTCACTAATGGGGTTCACTCATTCTTCAAAACTTTCTTAACATATCCTGTTGCCAAGCACCCTGCTATGTACTCCCTGCTACAGAGAAGTTTAAGATAGGGTCTTTCAAAACCTGGTAGGGACCATATATTCATAAACAGTTAAGTATCAAGCACAATGACTAATACAATGACTTATGTTAAAAAAAAATTTTTCAGAAGAGGACTTTTATTTTCAGTGAAGGACAATAATTGGATTGGAGAGAAGAATTTATGTATTTCAAAGAATAGGAAATCAAATCACCTGGGCAATTGTCTGCTTCTGTTAATGGAAAGAATGCCTTTGGATCCCTGATAGCTGCTGGCAGGAGATATATACCTATATACTCAAAACTGATTCAATCAATTACATTTTTTTTTCCAGAATTCCTCTAATTTCTACACAAAGCTGATTTGAGGCTTGATACCAGGTTGAAAAAGTGGGCTGGGAGTGTGTCTTCAAGCTCCATTTGCCTAGTGATCATGCATTTTGTTTAGATTGTATGTTTACTTATAGTGATTTGTGGTGCTGAGGAAGGTGCCATGATTCTATTAGAATTCATGGTACCTTTGAACTATCCCTCTTAATATGCAAATTGGGAATTAATAACTGAAAACTGGATATCCCAGCTTCAACCTCAACTTACATAAAAGCTGAGAAAGCAGCTTCCAGGTGACTGATTTTGGTTTCTCAGTAATTAATGATTATATTCTATACGATTTTCTCTAAATTATATTTCTCTAATTATATTTCATATAGTTTTTTAAAAAGACTCCTAATAATACTGTTTACTAGGAACAAAAGGATTTTAGAAATGCTTTGTAAAGATAAAATTTAATATGCTATGTCCTCGCCTTTTTCTAATAATTGTGATATTGGCATGATCATTTCCATTTTACAGATGGGGAGACTGAAGCTCTGAACAATTAACTTTTGTATCCAGAGATATACAACTAAGAAATTTGGAGGGAAGTTTCAAGTCTAGGCTTTCTTGGTCCAAATTCTCTATCTTCTCCCTTAAGACAATTAGATTACATTTTATCAAGGAAAGAAACTTGATACATTTTATCAAAGAATTCAAAATTCGAGTCATTAATTTTATGGAATACTGATTCTTCAAAAGAAAACAGAAAATTTAAGTGAACAATATTACAACACTGTTGGGTATCAGAAGGAAAAAGAGAACTCATATCTCCTGTCTTCTCCATTAGACTGAGTTGCCCTGCTCTTTCTGACCATGAAGTTCAGAAACAATCAAGACAGATTTCCCTTCCCATGTATTTTATTCCACTTGATTTCCTATCTGTTTGAGTTAGCAATGGCTTAGGTAAGAGGAAATTCTGGAGTCAATTTAAGTCTGCCATTAATTATTTCTCTGAATTTATAAGAAAATTGAATTAGAGCATATAGCTTGGCGATATGAAAAATGCTTTTTGTTGTTGCTGTTGTTGTTTAAACTGTAGCCACTCGGTTAATCATCTGAATTTAGAAGGGAAAATTTTGACTAGAAACTACAGTTAGAAACTCATGGCCCAGGAGAGCTGAACCTGTTTATTGAAGATACCAGTGCAAAGTCAGAATTAGAAAACTGAGTGCTAAGGAGGCCCTGCGTCCTGCAGCAGGGAGGAGAAGGGCAAAAGGTGAATTGTATTTTTTAAGCCTGTCACTTTGAAAACTCCCTGCCTCAAAATGCATTTCCAGGATTGTCGACTTCACAGCAGCAGTGAAGCGGGAGAAGCAAAGGCATCTTTGGAAGGAACGGCACATAGCAGCACTTAATCTCTCCCCAGGCTTGTGAGAACCTGCTTATTTGGCAGGTTTTTCCAAGCGTGCTCTGCTCCATGGACAATGGGGTTGGCAATCTGGAGACTGTAGCTTCATAATAAAGAGGCTTTGGGGAGAGAAGCTTCATTTTAAAAGAATCTAAATGGATAAGTATTAAATGACTTCCCTGAAAAAAAAAGTTCAAATAGTTATTGACTATATTCAGGTTCCATTCTGATCTCTTTCTTTGAACACTCGAACCCTTTTTCATTGGGTATTATGCTGCAATTTTATGGTAGTTTAAATGATGCCACCATGTGCATTGAAGTTATTCTTAAAATGGCTATTATAGCACTTCTTCTGTAACATTGAATAGCTCATCAATGAATGACATCTCCATTTTCCAACCATTTTTGAAATAGTGTGTGGTAGTAACCAGAAAAACTGATAGAGCTCACCTGTATTCTGGTTAGAGTTGTATCACTACTGAACCCTATTATGATTTTAGTCAAAGATTTTAACTTTAAAATATATCACTAACAGCCTGTGTTGAGGCTAATGCTCTTTGTAAAGAGTAGAAACACGTAGAGTACTTTTTTTTTTTTTTTTAAAAAGAGAGAGGCTTGTTTTATGAGAATACAAGAGAAAATCATACACACAAAATAATAGGTTGAGTTCAGCTGGGCTGCATGGAGACTGATTCATTCAAGATTTACATATCAGAACATAAGATGACTTATGAATTAAGATGCTTATGGTTATTTAGACATTGTATGCTCAAGAACTATGTGTAGAAAAAATAAGGATATCTTTTATCATATATGTCAAGAAATCTAAAGATACTTTGGTTGTAGATTATTTCAAAACCTAACAAAATGACCAGAGTCCAAGGCTCTTTTCTTGAGAGGCCCTTTCCACTCTATCGTCTTCAGTGTGGTGCTTCAGTTTGTCACCTCATAGTCACAGGATGGCTGCTTGAGTTCTAGATATTAGATCCTTCAGTTCAGTTCAGTTCAGTCACTCAGTCATGTCCGACTCTTTGCGACCCCATGAGCTGCAGCATGCCAGGCTTCCCTGTCCAACAACAACTCCTGGAGCCTACCCAAACCCATGTCCATTGAGTCAGTGATGCTATCCAACCATCTCATCCTCTGTCATCTTCTTCTCCTCCTGCCCTCAATCTTTCCCAGCATCAGGGTCATTTCAAATGAGTCAGCTCTTTGCATCAGGTGGCCAAAGTATTGAAGTTTCAGCTTCAACATCAGTCCCTCCAGTGAACACCCAGGACTATGTGTTTGCACATTTACCAGAATTTCATCTGAATTAATATAATGTTAATTTTACATGATATTAATATATCAGTAATATAATTGAGACATAACCACAGTAATGGACTCACTATATTGTATACTTAAAAACTTGAATTTTGCCTCAATATATTTGAAATAAATGACCTAATAATTTGAAATGTATTAATTTCATCCTTGTTTAAAGGACTCTTCTATAATTTATTGAAACATGCAAACAGCTTCACTCTATTATGGTTATCATACACATTTTACTATTAAGGAAACCAGGAGCCCTAAGAAAAGAGCTTCCAGATAATAGAAAATAATTAGTGAGAATATCAAAGTAAAATTATAGAATCTATTAAAGGTCATTTTCTTTACAACTGAAAAATCTTTATTTGACCAAATACTTAGTTGATTTTGATGAATACAAGATATTTTGATCCTTCAATTTTCAAAATCCTATTTTAATTTAATCTGTAGGTGTTCTTTCCTCATTCTCTTGACCTCTAAGGACCTTCTCATTGTATGATTAATTCAGATATTCTCACTAGAATGAGAGCAACATTTCAAACTCCTCTTCTATAGGGTACTTGCTAGAACTTTATTATGCTAATTTAATTTTTGAATCAAATACCTATGAGCACATGTAGGGTTAAACAATTTTCTTCCATTTCCTTTTTCATTGTATGAAATTATTTTATCAGTTTCTTTTCTACATAAACTTTACACCAAATACTTAATTCATCAATCACTTTTTAAAAATTACACATCAAATAGGATAAGTTTTCCTTTTTGTATTTCTATCAAGTCCAATCTTCTCAATTTAAAACTTAAAAAAAATTGTTTCTTTAAGAAGATTTTATTCTTCCATTATTTTTTGTCCAATAACAAATTTTACTTTTTCTACTTTTGAAAGCTATTCTTAAAGGAAACCAACAAGTATCTCAATTTCTAGAACTGTATTCTTGCCATCTTATGGCACCAGAATCTAGCACAGTCTATTCAGTGTGTATTATTAAACTGAATAAAATACAGTCCAGGACTTTCATGTACATCTACTTCTCATTGCACTAGATCTTCCTAGATGCAGTGAGTAGTTCAGTTCAGTTGCTTAGTCGTGTCTGACTCTTTGCAGTCTATGAAGTCACAATGAACTACTCATTGCATCTAGGAAGATCTAGTGCTAGACTGTATTTGCAGGTCAAAGGGTAAGATGATATTTCTTCCCTCAGTGGCCTTTCAACTCAGGTGAAAAAATGCATTGTGGATGAATGAAAATATAACCACAATCAGGGCTGTTTGTAAGAGTAAATAAATTTGTGATACCTAAAATGAACACCTAAAAATTATCTCATTTCTAGGCCAAAAAAAAGTTGTAGTAGGACGTTCTAAGAGTAGAAGTGTTATACAAAGGAATATGAAAAAGATGGACTAGCACAGGTTGGCACTCTAATTTGAACTCTTCTCTCATTCATTCCCTGTATCTTCTATCTATCCGTCCATCCATCTAATATTACTCCTCTTTCGTTATATCTAACTATGACCAATATATATACCTTCTCATTTTTCTATCATTTGGACTCTTTGGGGACTCGGTGACTAATTAACTTTGCAACCAGAAAACTGTGCATATTTTCGTACACGAAACTATGGAATCATCAACTCTGAATCCTACTTATACACCTACATTAGGCTCATTTCTTCCAAGCAGAGTAATCTGGGTACTACTTTGACTGGAATCATTGGTTCCAATATCTCTGAGCCTTTTCTTATACATCCATAAAAGCACAAGAGAGTAGGTGATCAGTAGACATTAGGGTCCAAATTAACATAACCTACTGAGAGCTTTAATTTTTTGTAACATACCTGTTTTTTAAAGAAATCCAAATAACTGTAATATACAGTACCTATATCTGTATTTTGCTTGCTTGCTCAGTTGCTTCAGTTATGTCCAACTTTTTGCGACCCTATGGACTATTGTCTGCCAGACTCCTCTGTCCTCTCTCCATGGGATTCTCCAGCAAGAATACTGAACTGGGTTGCCATGCTCTCCTCCAGGGGATCTTGCCAGCCCAGGGATCAAACCTAGGACTCCTGCATTGCAGGCATGTTCTTTATCACTGAACCACTGGGCAAGCCCCTATGCCTGTTTATTTATACATAAAATCACCTTATGAATTATTTGCCATCTAAAAAGTTTGTTTCTACATACTATCAACATGTTAGTGAATATTACTCCCCTCCTTTGTCACACACCCTGTGGATGTAAGAAGTAGATTGAGAACTACCTGGTAAGGACTAGATTCAGATTATGCTAAGTGTTTCCCCCAGCCTGACAGAAAAAAATCCTTCACAATCTGACCTTATTTGGTTATGTCTCTTTCCTATCCTTGCCCAGAACTGAAAGATCTACTCCAGACTCAAGTTATCCAGAACTCTGTACATTCTCCCCTCCATGCCTTTGTTCACACTGCACTAGCTACTAAAATGCCCATGCTTCTTTCACTGTGCCATCTCTTGTTCATCCTTTCAAACCCAACTCAGTGTCTCTTCTGGAAGCCTTTCCTAATCTGCTAAATCTCCAGCTGATATTACATTTACTCATTGCTCATTAACCATCTCTTCCTGAGTGTTCCCTCTATTAGCTATATTATCCATATTCTTATTTCCCTTATATTCCAGAATAATGTCTGGAATGCAATGAATGCCCGGTAAATGTTTGTTGAAGTCAACTCAGTTAAGCATGGTGAAGCACACCTGAAAATTTCCAAGGACAATGTTGAGAAGAGAAAAGCAAAGTGTTGATAGATGTATTCTGCTGCTGCTGCTGCTGCTAAGTTGCTTCAGTCGTGTCTGACTCTGTGCGACCCCATAAACAGCAGCCCACCAGGCTCCCCCATCCCTGGGATTCTCCAGGCAAGAACACTGGAGTGGGTTGCCATTTCCTTCTCCAGTTCAGACACTTTATGCAACTATTAAAAAGCATGAAAGTGAAGCTAAGACAGCTTGGTGGGGATGGCGCCTACAGAGGTTTCTAACTACATTCACACTCCCAAAGCCTAGCTAGGCAAACAAGCATCATTTCTAGAAGTGTTCCTAGTATCACCCCTTTTTTATCCCATTGTGTATGTGCTTAGTCCTCAGCCGTGTCCAACTCTGTGATTCCATGGACTGTAGTCCACCAGGCTCCTCTGTCCATGGAATTTCCAAGGCAAGAATACTGGATTGGGTTGCCATTTCCTTTTCCAAGGGATCTTCCAGAAGCAGGTTTCAAAACTAGGTCTTCTGGAAAGGCAGATTCTTTACCGTCTGAGCCACCAGGAAAACCCTTTATGCCCTTACATCTATAAAATATGTGTTCGTTTCTCTTTGTTTTAATGCCAAGTTTTTAAATGACCAACTTACTTGTGTATTCATTATGTAATTCCAGGCATAGAAACAGAACACAGGTAATAACAATGAGTTAACAAGAAGCTCCCCCAAGTAGCCTTACTATTTATATTGAACCAGTTCGACCCAGAAAATAATTTCTTTCAAGGCCAGTAACTTTCTTAACTGGAAACTAAATTGGTGGAGGCAAAGAACCAGCTGGCTCCCATGGGCTAGTTCCAAATGACAGCTCTTGCCTATTATGCATTAGGATGTTAGCCTCCGCTAACGATCTCCTGAGGGCCTCTGTCTTACCAGCTTCCTGATCATATCTTCTTCCCTCCTGGACTTAAGAACAACAATCTCAGCTGGGGTTTTTCTTCGGCAAGCCTATGCGAGAGCTGGCCTTGAGCTGAGGCTGGACAGTCTCTAAACATTTGGACTGTTAGAAAAACAGAGATAAGTACTCTTTGGAGAGACTTAAATTTGTTTGCTCATTCATTCACCACTTATTCATTTACACATTCATTCATCCTACAACTCAGGCATTCTCTTTTCTAGTCAATATCTCGAGTATATTTGTCTCAGCCATGGTATTCACAATGCTTGTCAGACTTGAAGGATAATCATGGGAGAGGATATATATAGGATATATATATATATATATCTTTGTGACCCCATGGACTGTAACCTGCCAGGCTCCTCTGTCCATGGAATTTTCCAGAGAAGAATACTGGAGTGGGTAGCTGTTCCCTTCTCCAGAGTATCTTCCCAAACCAGGAACTGAACCCAGGTCTGCCACATTGCAGGCAGATTCTTTACCATCTGGGCTACCAGGGAAGCCATATAAATAAATAAATAAATATATATATATATACATATAAAAGTATATATATATATACACATGTATATATATATATATGTAGGTATCAGTTCTGTTCAGTTCAGTCACTCAGTCGTGTCTGACTCTTTGCAACCCCATGAATCACAGCACGCCAGGCCTCCCTGTCCATCACCAACTCCCGGAGTTCACTCAGACTCATGTCCATCGAGTCAGTGATGCCATCCAGCCATCTCATCCTCTATCATCCCCTTCTCCGTATATATACATACATACAACACAAATACAGGAAACAAAGTGGCTGTTGCTGCTGCTAAGTCACTTCAGTCGTGTCCAACTCTGTGCGACCCCATAGACGGCAGCCCACCAGGCTCCCCCATCCCTAGGATTCTCCAGGCAAGAATACTGGAGTGGGTTGCCATTTCCTTCTCCAATGCATGAAAGAGAAAAGTGAAAGTGAAGTCGCTCAGTCTGTCCGACNACCAGGCTCCCCCGTCCCTGGGATTCTCCAGGCAAGAATACTGGAGTGGGTTGCCATTTCCTTCTCCAATGCATGAAAGAGAAAAGTGAAAGTGAAGTCGCTCAGTCTGTCCGACTGTTAGCGACCCCATGGACTGCAGCCCACCAGGCTACTCCATCCATTGGATTTTCTAGGCAAGGGTACTGGGGTGGGGTGCCATTGCCTTCCCCCAAACAAAGTGATAGTCAAGGTATGTTCTGTCACAGACAACTTTAATCAATATCATTTAAAATGTGTTTTAAAAATTCAGATTCTTCAGCTCAACCCCTGATTCAGAATCCCTAGAAAACTGAGAAATTTACACTTACAGCAAAATGTTCTCACTGTTCACTAAAATGTGTGAACCTCTGCAACAGAGAAAGAAGAAGTGTTTATTTTGAATATTCCCTTGGAAGACTCTAGTGTAATTAAAGATTAAGAATAAATTTTGAAGTTAAAACTGAGCTCACCAATAGTATGTAATGTTTAATCTTTAAAAATGTTTTGTTTAAGTGTCTAAGCCTGAGAAGAGTCTTGAAGATCATGTGGCTTCTTAGAAGTATAGAGCAGGAATGTATTCTTTTATTTTACATATGAGGTGAAGTAATTTGTTTAATGTTGTAGAACTCTGACTTCTCATAATTGTGCTTCCAAACAAGGATGAGATCATGCCTGGGAAATTATTTTATCATCTTATCTGCAGAACTATCAAACACAAAATTAATATTTGTTATTATAGCCTTTGTATTTGGTCACTAATTTAGGAAAAAACTCTACCCATAAGTAATTTGAATTCATACATCAAAATATTTTTAAACCTGTGTTTAAACTTCCAAGGATATAGGTTTTATTTGGAAAAGCTTAGGTAAAGGTGGTATTGTACTTTTCTTAGGCATTGCAAGTGACAAGTGGGTATCACTTTGGTGTTACTGCTCAACAAGGTGAACTCAGGTTAAATTTGGTGATCTATTAATGACAAACCGCCCCCCCCAAAAAAAAATAACATTAAATGAGGACTACTCCAGATCCTGGTGGTATTGTGTGATTGACTCATAGCTTCGGGCTTCTGGAAGGAGATAGATGAACAGCGATGTAAGGATGCAATGGAAATCATCTTGAAGAATCTGATAGTTCAGCTGAGTTTTGAAGAACAACTAGGTATTAACCAGGAGAATCAAGTGTATGTGTGGGGTGGGATGTGTGTGTGTGTGTGCATGTGTGTGTGATATGGAGGAGGGGATAGATGGTAGTGAGAAATGGAATAGTTCTTCTACATTCCATCTCTGTTTTTCACCTGTCTATGAGGCAGCTCACCTACCCTTCCATCAATCTGGTCCAACTTATGAGTTTGGCACCAACACAAAAACAACCACAAAACACCGGGTTGCCTGGTCTTCAAACACCCTTCTTTGGAAATTTGTCTCAATGGTGAGGTCTTTTGTCCTTGGTTCTGGATAATCCTCTAAACCTTGCCTAGATTCCCAGCACTTGTGTGTGCTGCCTGGGTGAATAATGTTCTCATTTTTGGATCCTATCTGGCTTCTTGCCTTTTTTTTTTTTTTTCTGTTGTTTGTTTTATTCTTGAGTCTTCCTGCAATCATGTCTGATTTTTGCCTTCTAAATTCTGTCTCGCTTAGGTGTTTATAATCCCAACTCCTATTCTGTTGTGGAATACAAAGTGACACCATTCAAATTCTAGCTGTTTTTGAGCTAGTAATGAAAGTTACATATACTTTCCCCCTCAGGCATGTTGTTGGATGAGTTCACTCATATTTGTTCTACCTCAAGCCAGTCTGTACCAGGCTTCATCTGATTACTTCATTCTGCAAGTGAGCCAAATACATAATTGAGTAGGTGTAACCACTGAATTGCTAAGACTCCAGGGATTTTCATGTCTTTGTTTGGGGAAATGAGAGAAATGCACTATTGAAATATATGCACAGGATTAATGACACATCCAACGGTCCTCCAGATCTGCTTTTTCCTTTCTGAAACATAATCAAATGCATCAAAATGGCAGCCTCAGCTTTTTTTTTTTTTTTTGGATGAGACTTGCTATAAAGGCAGTAAAACATTAAGATACATTGATTTCTAATTGAAATTGTCAAATTGTTAAACTATCAAGGAAAGCTTTCCTACCTGCTCCTTTGACCTAACTCAGCCATCGAGCTGCTGCTCGAAAGTGAAAATTCTACTGAGCCAAGATGAATATTTATCATTTTAAAAGTTGAAGGCCCACCCTCGGGCCCACCCTCCCTGGGCCCGCTCTCCCTCTTCTTCTTCTGGTAAACAAATCCTTCCCACTCCTACTCTCTGACTCTGGAGTTGAAGGGATCTACCCCATTCTCATTTTAAGTGTCTGGCTCATGGAGATATGAGAGTCAGATCTAGGACTTTTATTTAAATTTTTAAGAAAGAATTACTTTGTTACAGACTTGGAGTTGGAAATCAGTATGTTGCTAGAAGCCATTCTACCTGAAAATGCATGAAGCTAACAAATTGTGAACAGAGAAGAGACCTGAGAGATAGAGTCCTGATACTATCTGACCTGTGGATCTGCCTGTCTTTGAAGTCAAAGCTCTCCTAAATTCTTCAGACACGTGAAACGCTGGCTTTGTTTTATGCTTCCTTTTTTGTTTGTTTTTGGAGTTGCTTTGGTTTAGACCTTTTACAGAAAATTAATCAAAAATATCTTGCTCAATGTATTAATACTTGGGAAACCATTCAATTCTATCTTTAACATAGTAATATTTCTTCTTAATCACCAACTCATTTTCTTATTGTGATGTATTTTTATGTCCTGTTAGATCATCTTATACAATTTGTTTTATAGGATAGCCTATTTGCATAAGTCTCTTTAGTAACTTCTGACAAAGTGATGGGTAAGGACTAGGCATATCCATTCACCTTCATGCACAGCCACACACTCACAGTTTGAATAAAATAGATACTCTCCAAGGGTTTCTTCAACTACAATGAATTAATTTATTGGGCCTCAACACTCAAAATTGATTTTCAGTTCTGATTTGATGAGAATCATTGCTGCTTAACTTTGTCATTTGTTGTTAGTTTTATTTCCAAAAAAGTCAAGACTGTGATTTGAGGCTTTTCCTCTAAGCTTCTGTGATGGAGATGAATTTATCAAAGGAAGGTTGGGGATGTTATACTGTCATTTTGAGGAACATTAAAACCAAGTCATCAGAATCAAGAACTACTGAGAGTCAAGATCGATTTTCAAAAAAAGAAAAATAAAAATAAAAGCAGAACTCAATTTTTCTTAAAAATTAAGGTTCTTAGGAGCTCATTCAGATTGATACCTAGTGAATAATATAGATCTCATTTATGGGGAACTGTCTCTGGGTCAGTCATCTATGGGTATTATTTATAACTCCAAAGTAACACTGGAGGGTAGTTATTATTTAATCTTATTTTGTGTATGTTGATTAACTTTGCTGTGTAACAAACAATCCCCCAAATTAATGGCTTGAAGCAACAAGAATCTCTTATGCCTCAGAATTCTGTGCATTCAAAAACTAGACCTTCTGTTATGAGTTAACTCAGCCAGTCTCTGCAGTCAGCTGATACCTGGCACTAGATGGTCTTTAATGGCTTCACGCACGTGTTCAGTCATTTGCAGGCTTTTGATCAGCAACCTTCAGCTCTCCTCTATGTGATTGCTCTGAAAGTCTAATTTGGGCTCATTCATGTTGTGGGGTGAAATTAAAAAAAAAAAAAAAGACAAAGAAAGGACAAGTCTTAGTGAGGAAATACTTTTCAAATCTCTGTTTGTGTTAAAATTTCTAATGTATTATTGGCCAAAGCAAGACACATAGCCATGCCCAGGTCCAAGAGAAATAGAGCTATATTATGACAGGAGGAATTGCAAAGTTACATTTCAAAGATATGTGCTTTTGAGAGGAGTTTCTGTGGTTATTTTCTGGGGGAAAATGTAAACTGAACGAAATATTTATGTATCACAGGAAAGAAAAGTAACTTATTTAAAGATGCAGAGCTCAGACCAAGGCAAGAAAGTTTGACTTAAAAACATGGTATTCAGACTTGCCTGGTGGCATAATGGATAAGAAACTGCCTGCCAGTTCATAGTACATGAGTTCGATCCCTGGTCTGGGAAGATCCCACGTTCAGTGGAACAACTAAGCCCAAGTGCCATAGCTATTGAGCCCGAGCTCTGAAGCCCAAGGGCCACAAATACGGAGCCCACATGCTGCAACTACTGAAGCCCGTGTGCCTAGAGCCCATACTCTGCAACAAGAGAAGTCACTACAGTGAGAAGGTTGTGCACTGCTACCCTACTCGCCACAACTAGAGAAAGCCCACACAAAGCAATGAAGACCCAGAGCAGCCAAAAATAAATAAATAAATACATAAAATAGTATTCTACAATCTAAGAGGCTAACAAGATAAAATAGCGAAGGCAGAATTGTAACACATCCCACAGAGAAGACCCTTACGTACAGTGTGCTTCCTAGCTGGTGTCTTTCTTCCACTGTGCCTATGTTTATGCTTTCTCTGAGCAAATGAGAATCTCTATATACAAATCATTTGGTTTACACAGTCTTTGTTCAAAACCTTATCTGGGTGTACACCCATGGTGGATTCATGTTGATGTTGGCAAAACCAATACAATATTGTAAAGTAATTATAATTATGTCCCATTTGTTTATTTTTGCTTTTATTTCCAGTATTCTGGAAGGTGGATCATGGAGGATCCTGCTGTGATTTATATCAGAGAGAGTTTTGCCTACGTTCTCCTCTAGGAGTTTTATAGTTTCTGGTCTTACATTTAAATCTTTAATCCATTTTGAGTTTATTTTGTGTATAGTGTTAGAAAATGTTCTAGTTTCATTCTTTTACAAGTGGTTGACCAGTTTTCCCAGCACCACTTGTTAAAGAGATTGTCTTTAATCCATTGTATATTCTTGCCTTCTTTGTCAAAGATAAAGTGTCAATAGGTGTGTGGATTTATTTATGGGCTTTCCATTTTTTTCCATTGATCTGTATTTCTGTCTTTGTGCCAGTACCGTACTGTCTTGATGACTGTGGCTTTGTAGTAGAACCTGAAGTCGGGCAAGTTGATTCCTCCAGTTCCATTCTTCTTTCTCAAGATTGCTTTGGCTATTTGAGGTTTTTTGTATTTCCATACAAATTGTGAAATTATTTGTTCCAGCTCAGTGAAAAATACCGTTGGTAGTTTGTTAAGGATTGCACTGAATCTGTAGATCGCTTTGGGTAGTATACTTATTTTCACTATATTGATTCTTCTGATCCATGAACATGGTATATTTCTCCATCTATTAGTGT